>JAJLRJ010000010.1:21671283-21971283 GCA_024195265.1 Dendrophyllia cribrosa
AGTATTCATATCGCTATTTCCAGTAAACACCTAAATGCCATAAAAGAAAAAAAAACATCCTGAGATATGGTCTTAAAGAAGCACTGATAAAATCGTCTAAAAGACTTGAAATATATTATGTCTTTTATTACTGCAATTTACTCCTCATAATTTATAGAAAAAGAAAAAGAAAGAGAGTCCCTTAACAGTTTCTATTTATACCAAACTGAGACAAGTAAAAAGGAAGGATATAAAAAAAATATTGCATCATTATAGTCATTTAATTGAAGAATAACAATTTTGTTTTTAATTTTTATTATTAAATACATGTTGGTCTTAAAAATTCACCATGTCAACGTTAGAATTTGCCTGCTGGAAAAAATGGTAAAAGCCTCCATCCAAGCTGTAAGATACTTTGTACTCAGTAACCCATTGAGCTTTCAAATGACGACCCTGTGTTCCAATCTTTGTCACTTTTTCAATGTCGCCCAGATCCACCTGAATCCACTGTCCTATATCGTTGTATCGAGTGGACCACGCTCCTGCTTGCCCACCACCTGCCTGGTGATTCAGTCTAGCATTGGTAGCTGCGTATGGGGCACCATACTGAAAGATAAATTGATTGGTCAACTACAGTTGAATAAACCATTTGTGACTCTTTGAACATAAAAAAATGATATTGAACATTTATTTCATAAAACTACATAGGAAATTTAGTAAAGAACGCCAAGATGCTTCTGATGGTCTTTCCAATAAAGTACTATTTTAACCTACCTCTGTGGTCGCCTTTATGTGAGAGTTTGGGATTGTCTTATCCTCCATTCCCAGAGCTGAGTCGCAGCCTGAAGATGTAATCATAAGTATAATTATTTCTGGTTGATGTGACGTCATAGATGCTTTGCATTGATTTTAGACATAAGACGTTTTTTTTAACGATGACCTATGACCTATATGACCTAATAAATATTCAGGGATCGGGAAGGCCGTGCGCCATGCGCATATGGCGCAAAAAATTTAAAAATGTCGCATTATAAAACTGCTTACCGAGCCCAACATGCGCCCTAGTCGCGTAATAGGTGATAAGCAGTTCAATATCCGTATTCATTTTGTGTTACAACAAATAAAATAATGAAATATTGACTTGTGTATTTGCTTCTTCGATCGGCGATCTTTCGTGTTCGTTTAATTTCTTCCCCAGACCTCTACTCGCACTCAGCTCGCAAACGAGGTTCTGCCGCGGCTTGACATGTGCTTTGAGTTTAAATAAATTCATTTCTTTTGCATTTCAAATCGAAATAATGCCTCCCAAGAAACTACCGAAGTTAGATAGTACTCAAGGCCAAAGAAAACTTTCAACTTTTTTTAACACGGAATGGAACGCCGAGTCGGCCGAGACTGACGCGAACATAAAAACAACAAAGATACGACTGTCGAGTTTGAAGGACAAGGTCCATCTTGCGAAACGAGTTCCAGGCCTGCAAGTAAGCTTCACGAAGACAGGAAATTCCAGTCGAAGTGGTTAACTTTGTGGCCGTGGCTAGTGTATGAAAGAGATGCCATGTTTTGTAAGATTTGCCTCAAACATGGCCAAAAAAATACCATGACCTCTGGTTGCAAAACATTCAAAACAAGCAGCATTACGAGACACGAGGAAAAGTGAAAAACTGCAAAAATAAGTAAAATACTCTACATAGTATCACGAATTGCACTTTATCATTTCCGTATTCCTTTTCATCCGGCCCATACTTTTACCAAATGGCCCATAACTTTTCAAAGTCAGGGGCCATAGGCCCACTTGTCTCTTTTGCCTTCCCAATCCCTGAATATTGCATTCTTTATTTAGTTTTTTATGTCACCGTTTTGTATGTTCTTTCATTTTAACTAAAATAAGTTGAAAAAGTGAGGATTACGCTTTTCTCATGTTCAATCTTCCTGTCCAGCGTAGGTATAAAATGAATCAAAATATAGAAAACGTTTTAAATTAGTTTAAATTATTATTATTACTATTGATATGTTAGAGCAGTTTTCAATTGAGTTTGGTAAAACCAAAACCAAAGTAATTACTCTGACTAATATATCACAGCAGTCGTAAACAATCCAATGAACCAATCAGAGCTCGAAGCAATTACATGTCGCGGCGCCAAGCACGGGAAAACGCGTGCGAGCAAGTCACGTTTGGTTTTGGTTTTACTTCTGATTGGTCGAGAAAGTGGCGCGTAGCAATGAAAAACCCAAGCAATTGTGTAATTACTTTTGACACGATTGAAAGCCTCTCTATTGTCACTATTGATATGTTATCATCCGTTCACTAAAGGGGCTATGTCATGAGAATTTGGCTGTTGTTTGGTCAAAACACTATTTAATTACTGACAAGCACCTACAGTCATTGAGCACAGTATTTTCTGTGAATTTAGAATTTAAAGGAATATATAAAGTGAACCTAAAGGAACAGAAGGAAATTTTCAGACACGAAGGAAGAACTTGAAATATTTAAGATCACAATTTATTGAACACCGGAAATAAATTTCAATTTAATCAACAACTCTTGTTTGAGCTTTGTACTTTGTCCAGTGACCTTCTCATGTGAACTCGCGTGAACCGAACCCTAGGGACCCTCCATTCTTTATTGTCCAATCAAGTGGCACTTCGCCATCTTGTTTAGAACGCGTTCCATGTGCTTTTTGCAATCTGTTTTTCACTGAGCATCAAGGCACAACTTTCCATTGGCAAGCAGTAAGTTTTTATTTTTGCAGTTAATCCTGTTTCTCGCCGGTAAGTTCTATCGACGAAGATTTTTTCCTCCGTGTCAAAGACTGGATGCGTAATGCCGCATACTCGTCGGAAACGGAGCGTAGCAGACCAACCAGTGAATATCCCAGCCGATCTCGACCTGGAGGGAATGTATTCCAAGGACTTAAGAACTCTGTGCAACCGGCTGAAGCTCCCTACAACGTACCGGAGACGCGCCACACTTGTTCAACGGATAGAAGAAGCTCGGCGAAACGCAACAACTCCAACGACTGCAACCACATTAACTCCAGCAACTACAACCACAATAACGCCAGCAACTACAAATGGCGTTCCACCCATTGCCCAGTATGGCGGCGACCACGCGCACAATCTCCAACAGCAATTTGTACAAGTACTACAACAACAAGTTCAAGGCTTGCTGAACCGCGAATCCTCCGACGAGAGAGTGCTGTCTGATAACCAGTTCGCACAGGTACAATATCCCTAGTCCAAGCCACCATTAATGACACATTGAAAGAACAGCAACCGCCGCTGCTCAAGCTGCAGTGAACGCTTTCAATAGAGCTTCGCCTCCCGCTGCTGACGTCCCGGACAGAAACGCGTCGAACGAGGACACCGTTTGCCAATCAGTCCAAGAACACCTTCGTCCCATTGCATGCACCGGATGGCACTAGCCTGATCAACGTGGCCATTGCCTCTATGTCTCAGCACCGGCCTTCGGATTCTGTACACGAACTCCCAGCCGAGCTAGTGAAGGAAATCCTCTCTGGTGAGATTATGGAACTTTTAAAGTTATTACGGAAGAACTTTAACTCGTTGCAACCTTTCTATGACGAGCCTCTTACCCTGACTCTAGATAACTCTGTAATAAGAGTAAATAAGACCAAAGCCACTTCCATTACTGATATCGAGGAATGGACTTCGGCTTTTACAGCATACATGAGCGTTATTATTAGCAAATACCCACCTTGTGCTGCAGAGCTGCTTGAATACCTGTCATTAATTCGCTATTTAGCAAAATATCATATGGGGTTGGGTTGGTGTGTGTATGACATCAAGCTTCGCCAAAAGGCCGCTGCCAATAGATCCCTTAAGTGCTCGGCCATAGATACCCAATTATGGCTTAAAGCTTTTACAGTAGCACCTTCACTTATGAAGGAGAAGATAAACTTTTCCTGTTGTAATCCATTTCCATTTTAGCCATCCGCATCAATAGTGTTAGTGCACTGATACAATATTTATTAACAAAACAAGATCATTATTTGTTAGTGTCCTTTTATACTAATATGTCTTGGCTTTTTGAATTGATACCAAACTCTGGTTACTTAGCCTCTTTAAGATGAATTCAGCTACCATTGAAGATCAGATCATTATTTTAACTTAACTAAACCATTAAAATGTAAGTATGAATATACATACCCTCCAAGGCATATCCTACAAAATAAATTATAAAATGAATTAATAATTCATAACAGTTATGACAAATCAATAGTGGTATTTGAGTCACATGTACACCTCAGTAAACCCCAATACAAATCAACTGAGTTGATGAATTATTAAACAGTAGAATTAACTTTTGATACAGATCTCTACTCATTGTTTCATTTCATAAGTACGATAAAATATTCGCGTCCGATCTGTATGGATGTTTACAATAGCTCGCCTTCGGCTCGCCATTGTAAACACCCATACAGATCTCCCGCTCATATTTTATCTACTACATAAAAATTGGACAATAAATACAATTTTTACTGCTTTCATCCATAAACTGTTTGCATAAGATTGTAAAAGGCATCTTCAACTTGACAATGAAAATAATTTTCCTTTAGAAAGATTTGTAAGGTGCAGAAAAAGATGAGTTAACATTAATTTAAAATACAATTGACAAAATAAATTATGATGAAGATTCACAGTTCCAAAAATTTCTTTGAAAAATTGTGAAAGGTTAGTTTTTTGGCGATTTTTATTTTTAAATTCTACAGATTTCACTTCCGGTAAGCTTATTCCAGCGTAAATCAATTTCTGCCCACTGTCGATTTTTAGGTCCGGATCCTCAAAGACAACTCTAAGCCATTTCAAACAAAGACCACACCCAAATAACCTCATAGATAAAAACCCTCTCAGAAGTCAAGCATCATGAAAGAATGTCGGCTTTGAAAACAAAAAAAGAAGCCAGACAGAATAATATATTTACTTTTTGTAACATTTATTTACCATTCTGTGCCAAATTAAAAAAAAAAAGAGCAACAGTGGCATATTATAGAAAGGCAACCATTATTGAGAGAAATATTCAAGGAACCATCCATGACTTCGTTGTAGCTCACAGGAAGTCATCGTTGACTTACTTGGCTCTTTTAGAATGTATTCCTTTGAAAGAAACGTAAATACATTAATTTTTCAATTTTAGCATTCCTGAAAACTAGCAACTGAATAAGAACTTCCCTTTAGTAACAACGGTTTCCGTTTGTAACATAATACCGCCATTCTGTGCCAAATTAAAAGAAAAATTCGCAAAATAATGAGCAAATGACATCTTTTAAGATCTCTTCATGCTTTAAAAAAAAAAAGGCAACAATTATTGAGAGAAATTTTCAAGAAATCTCCCATAATTTCCTGTAGAAACGGAAAGTCTGTAAAAGACATACTCGATAAAGCTAAACTATGACGTGAAGGTCATAGATACAACGTATTGACCAATAGAAGTCGCGTTTGGCCTGTCATTATTATTAAGTGATGCTCCACATAAGAACTACAGTAAACTTCATTGTTCTGCCGCATTGGCTCTTTCCCACATAGAATATCTTTGATTTTAAGAATAGAGGAGGGGCTTGATGGTTCATAATTATATTTCAGTATAAAAATAAAAATAAATTTTGGGAAATGTTTGTGCTTAACCAGTCAGAATAGCAGAAGACAATAGCTAATAATTTTGCTTATTTGATGAAGTTCCCCAAATACAATATCTTTTAAAAATTGCATGTTGTGCGATTGGGTCTCAAACTACATGAAACCTTAAAATAATTAGACAAAATGCACCTTGAACCTTAACTTTTTAGCGGTTTTCGAGTCTAGGCCAATCAGATCACTAGTTGAAACAATGAAAAAAGTTGACATTCCATCGTGCATTGCGTTTCAGCATAATAAAGTTTCGGTTGTCGAAAATACTCCATAGTCTTTGTAAATATCGAAAGAAGGTCATTGGTATAAATACTCGCATGAACATCGCATAATTTTCTCGAAATTCATTGCAATAACTGCCGAGCTATTAACAATTCTTCGTTGTTTAATTCTTTTTTCTAACCCAATTCCTGATCTTATTCGTTACAAAAAGGTTAAACTCTCGCATCCATGACAGCTATCATTTTTCGATAAACCTCTAATTCAATGAAGGAAACGATCCGTGTTTGTGCCTGCTTTATTCAAATGTACAATTTTTCATGCTGCTATGATGACCGGCTATTACTATTTCGGTTCAGGCTTAAAAATATATATTTTTTTATATTCTTCGTTCTGGTAAAAGCTAATTCTTCCTGTCAATTGCAATGTTTCAAAAGTCGAAGTTTTAAATTTTGTTGGCTTTACTGGGCCAGAACACTTGTCAACTTTATATGAATTTAAAAACGCATTATTTTACTAAAATCCTAATTTAAATTATAAAAAACTTTTGGGCAATACTTAAGTTAAGGAAACCATGTAAATTTGACTGGCAAAATCAAAGACAATTTTGTTTTCCAACCAATTGCCAAATCTCCTTAAATATTTTCACTTACTCCAGCATCAAATAATATGAGGCGAGAAGCGTCTATCAGTTGCCTTTTTTTTGTTGCGTGTCCATTGTCAATAAAGCACTGAAAATGTAACCCTAACTTTGAGACAGCTGCAAATGTGTTCCGCATTTCAAACAAAGCAAGGTGTGAAGAGACGTATTGCATTGCATTTTCATCAATCGTTACCTATGATAATCATTTTATATAAATAAAACTGGTAAAGTAAAACATACTTTATCTTGTGACATTCTAGATTTGTTTCTCAGAAACGGTTACGGTTCAGTAAAAGTAACAGGTCTTTTAATGCTTATAAAATTGTTTTACCCTTTGAATTAGGCTAAACGCGCACATTTCAATTTTGGCAGCAATACTTTGCCCAATAGAATCGTATAAATTGCGTTTTTGCCTTGGTACACCTGTAACTTTGCTTTATTTGCGCTTCTGTTTAAATTTTTTATCATTTAGACTTACAGTCAAAGAAAATTCAAAGTCACAGGTAGTCGACTATTCAACAATATTTATTTTCATCTGATGATCAATTTTTCTTTAACAGAAAGATCAGCATCTTCGTTGTTCAAATTCCTCGACAAAACGTTCGTTCTTTGTTGTATTACAAAATGTACAATTGTTATAACAAATCGTGTTTCTCCTTAGGGATATCGTGCTATCTATTCTATTCTTTTAACAATTTAACGACATTACTTTCTTTACTGTTAGTTGATAGAGCCTAAACTGTTATTAGCATTTAATATTTTAGACACCCCAGTCGTGAACCTCTGACTAACTTTAACAGAAAATAAAATATTTTCATCGACTTACCAATCTCTACTGAAAGTTGTAACAGAAGGAAAAGTCGCAATAGACCGTTCATCATGCAACCCAAGACCAAACTGATATCGTTTGTTGATACAATACCTTATTTATACTGGCCAATATCAATTTGCTTATTTTAATTTCTCAGTCATATTAGCCTCGAGGATAAATATCATGATTAAAAAATATACTTCCTGTGAGAAGTAAGATGCAATAAAAACCAGAAGAATTTTCGGTATTAAAAAATATAACCTTTTTTATTTTGATTTCTGCTATAACGTTTTGCAGAAAAACGATAAAACCATGCGTGCTAAAAATAAATTCACACTTATGACTGCGAATTAAAGTGCCTCTTTAAGCCTACGGATGTACCAATGTGGATTACGGTCAATACAATTAACCTAGTTCCAAAATAGGAAGGTGCCCGGTCTTGTTAGAATGTTCCGAAACCGGGGATCGAGAAGAACCAACGTGCCAGCTCGCATTACTTAAACGGTTTCATTACAGAACACACTTAACAATTTTACAAACGAAAAGACTCTTTCTTTTTTGATGTCATGGTATCTCTTTTCAAACTTTGTATCTCACAGGAAGTCTTACCGTTATGCTGCAACTGTGTCGCTTTTTCAACAAATGTAAATACGTTACGGATTCGCATGCGAGGACCCGAGGCTCACTTCCGGTCTACTTGAAAACATTTGACCGCAATTATGGATCTTGGAATCGGTCGCAGAAAATGCTCATTTTCAGCGTAATATGCGATGATTTTCAGAAAAACCAGACATGTTTTATGGTGGAAGGGAAATAATTCTTTAGCTGTGGCTGAAAAAATCACCGATTGGATAGATTTTTGGGACGCAAATCGTCTCCAAGTGGAAGTCGGTTTCAAACCGAGTGTTTTGCCTTGACTCCGTCATGAAGGGAAAACAGTGGCGACAAAAAAATCGGAAGCGGCTAGAAAAACTCCAAAATACAAAAGAATACACCAGAGCTGAGTTTAATAGTGTCGCTTTATTGAATTGATGTCTAAATTTTGCTTTATTTAGCCTTCGAAATCTACCTTATTTTCCCACCATATAACGTCTTATAAAGCGCTCAAATTTTCAACGGCCGCCGTGTAATGACCTTTTAATACCGCTTTTAATACCTCTTTTAATACCGCTTTCATTGAAGGTCACGTCCCGACTTACACACCGCTAATATTTTAAAATCCTTTGCTTTCTCGTGAAGTGAGCAATATTCCAGCGACAACAAGTGCGCCGCGAAGACAGAATCGGAGTTTGTGATTATAATGTATAAGGTTGTTTTTAAACTTTTTATAATTATTGTATGTAGTAGTCCACGGCTCATTGGAAGAACATTTTTAAATGAAAGTGATCCCGTGTATTTTTAAATAAAGATGATGATGATGAGATGATGATGAGCAAGTTTCGAAGCCCGCGATGGATTTCGTTTTACTCAGTGCCTGCCATGACTTAGAAATTGTATCTTCGAAATAAACACGTTTATGGGATTTCAACCACTCTTTCATCGCTCTTTTCGGCGTACCAAATGTCCTTTTTCGTCCCGAGTTTCTTCGTTTTCCACCGTGACCGCCGCCACTTGTCGACGCTATTTTGGAATTGACAGTTCAACTTGAAAAATTTAGGCTAAATTTTTCAAGTTTCGATTCGAGAAACTGGCGCATGCGCCCTCGTGACAGTGTCCCTTTGATTTTTCCGTTAGCATTACTGAAAACTAGCAACTGAATAAGAACTTCCCGTTGGTAACAATGTTTTCAACATTCATAACTTCTTAAATATGTATTCAAACGCCATCAAACTTTGTGACCTTTCCTAAAATTTATCTGGCAACAATTACAGATTACAATTTATTGACCACGTGACTTTATGTTTCCATGGCAACAAGATCTTGACAGTCGTGTTTGTTAAATTTGCATATTTATATTTTTGAATGAAGGAAAACAATGTTTATTGGTATAACTTTCATATTTTTTACGTCATTTAGCGTTTATTTATTTGTTTTCATTAATTTTGAGTCAATTTGGACGGTTTATAAGAGGTTTTTAAAAAAATCAGAAATCCAAGATGGCGGATCCAAGGTGGAGGCCGTATAACTAATTACCTAATAACTACGTCATATCACGTCACCGTTCCATTGTGCGGACCGCAAAGGAGATAGTTTTGGACGTACTATGTTCCCTCTAGGTTTCATTGTCATAGCCTTAATGTCCTTTAAGGTGGCTGAACACAGTTTGCGCGCGCTCTTCAATTTCAGCTGCTTACGTGAGTCAGCGTGCGCAAAGTTTTGAGAAAAACAAATGTGGCGCGTATTCAGCGATCATTTTATTTTGCTCAGCGTGGATCGCGAAAGTGTTTTTCGTCATAAAATGAAACAATTTGTTGTTTGTAAAAATGTTTGTTGAATCAATAGATAATATATAGAACCACTGAAGAAATACACTGCCTTTTTGGTCGTTTTTGTCTTTGGATCGAGAACCCAGTCAAATGCAACGCATGCGCAGTTGACCAAAAAATTGTGACTGGATGTTTTAGCGACTTTCCTCGGAAACATGCTGATTTCTACGGAACCACTCATTAGAATTTCACGAAATTTGGCACAATAATAGTTCCGAATATGCCGAACTCAACTGCCACCAAAATTTTGAAATCTAACAGAGGAGATTTTTACAAAACGCAAACATATTAAACAACAAATTACGGAAGATCCCTCTGTCAAAATTACATGAGACTAGTGTTAACATGCGAATATTTTTACGAGTTTATTAGAGACAAATGATGGACAAAATCTAATGACTAGATTTTCTGAAAATAAACGAAACCAAATATTGTAGGCTGATTTCCAATCCACCGTGTTGCCATGAACACCCTTAAAGCTCAACAAAAATATAAAAATATAAAGCTTGTTGCTTAATCTTACGCCTCGCCAATTTTGGGCGCCCAGTCGTAAGTGGTTTTAAAATGACAATGAATTATGCATAGGTACACTAAAACTGTGTTCAGCCACCTTAAGTTGCGAGAGAGCCCACCAAACCCCCACCCCAGGCTCAGGAACTCAAAAAAAACCAGGAAGAATAGAGTTAATATTAACCCCATTCAAGTGCCGGTTGACATAATGTAAAATATGAAAACGCATTCATGCATTTCACTGGAAAGCTAGCAACTAGATAAAAACTTCCCGTTTGGTAACAATGTCTTCCGCTTTGAATTTTTCGAAATCAAGAAGGAAGTATTTTTGCCGAATCCCGAATTGTAATCGTCT
This sequence comes from Dendrophyllia cribrosa, assembly GCA_024195265.1. Taxonomy (NCBI): domain Eukaryota; kingdom Metazoa; phylum Cnidaria; class Anthozoa; order Scleractinia; family Dendrophylliidae; genus Dendrophyllia; species Dendrophyllia cribrosa. Next base: position 21,681,876 of record JAJLRJ010000010.1, read on the forward strand.
ATTATTATCTTAATTTCAGTAAAATACAAGGATTTTCCCCATCGCGGAAACATGATTTATATTTTCCAAGAGGGTACGGTAACGAATCCTGCAATCTGATTGCCCTTACCAAACCAAGTGTATTTTAAAAGTGATTTAAAAGTGCTTTTAATGTATTTGAACGATTTTAACTATATTTTGAGCTCATCATGGTGTATTTTTATTATATTTTAACAAAAATTCTAAAATAGTGGTAAGAGTTTGTAATGTATTTGAGGTATATTTAAATGCTATTTAATAAACCGGATAGGCTTTTCCATGTATTTGTAAGCTATTTGTCGCCAAAACTACATTTCAAATAGAGTATTTGAACACTATTTTGACAACATGACTGCCGAAGTGTTACTCTAAATTGTTTCAAATAGACTATTTGAACACTGTTTGGAAAAGATCATAAAATGTTGTCGATTTATAATGTAGTTGTAACAAGTAAAAAATAAAAATACGTTTTAAATATGATGTTTAAATACTATTTGAAATGGACATTCATTACTACGCTTTTAAATAGCTCATAAATAGTCTATTTAAAACATGTTTGAAGTTGAATTCATAAGTCAGAGCTATTTGAAAGGCGATTTTAAAATACTAAAACAGGAGCTGTTTCCAAACAGCCTTTAAACAGACTGTTTTCTTAGTATTTTGAGAGAAAAGCACTTTGTAACAGGTATGTACACAAAATATATTTAAAGGTCACCTCCCCCTCCATAAGTCAGTAAAACTGTTTTAAACGTATTTGTGACAAACTCACAGAAAAAATAACAGCCATATCGGTTTTCTTTTGAATTGCAGCAATGAAAACGTTTATAGACTTTAATAGACATACACCCTACCCCCCCGCCGATATTCGATCCTTTACTACAGGATCCGGTGCTTCAGTTCGTCTTGGTGGTCTTTGCAAATACAGTTCCTTGTAATGTTTATCATCATGACAGTATATATGGAGGCCGAAGTTAATTATCAACCTCACACGTGTAGCCGAACGCCGACTTGTGGGCCGGGAATTGAACCTGAAGCGATATCGAATGGCGCGTCAAAATACATTTTATTTTACATTTATCCCGACATATTCATCAGTTATGAAAAGGTATTAACGCAGTAGCTCGCTGTCAAATCAAACCATGGTATAATTCCTCAATTAACACTGGATTCAGTAATAATATCGATGTGTCCGAACGCGTTGTAGATCGAAGCATAAAATGTTATGACGATCGATACGGCAATGTTTAATATTTCTGCGAAATGCAAATATCTGAGTGACCTCAGCATATGTTGTATTCTATTCTGCTCTATAAAGCTTGTGTTTAGAGTAGCGAGGCCTATCGCTCGTATATCGGTTTTGCTTAGATGTAAGCTTTATGTGAGAGCACACTTTATTTTGTAAACAGACAATTTATGGAGCGTTCCGCAAAGGAAACATTAAGTTATACACGAATGATGATTACAGTTAAGTCTCTTCTTAAGAATTAAAAGCCATACCTTATATCTGTATTATGAGCGCCCTCTTATCATGGAATCCTGCACTTTTTCATTTGAAGAAGGACGAATTCAGTCCCTAAAGCCTTGTGAAATCGTGGTGAAATTCCCGCTCAGTTTGAGTGCTCTCGCGCGCTAATCTCGTTCCCAGTGTCCTCTCCTTCTTGCGTCACATATCACGTGAGCAGAAACAAAGGTCGTTTGAATTTTGTGCGCGGCCATTTTTGCAACCGTTCGGAGATTTTGATTTTATGGACGTTGTTTTATCCAAGAATGGGCTTATCGACAATTTATCAGCAGAAGAGATGAATATCTGAGACGACAGTCTACATCGGGACGTTTTAAACGTGAGTACAATCTTTTTATTTTATCTTTTTAGTCATGGTTGCGTTCTATTGAACGTATTCCGGAATATTAAAGAACATGAAAGCTGTCGTATTATAACCATGTTTTGCCAAATTTACATGTGTATAGTGCAAGTGTGTCTTAACAAACTATAAAGAAAGCGCTGTAGTGTTTATTTTTATTCCGGAATGCGGTTAATCGAACGAAGCCTCTGCGTACGGTAAGCTACATGCAAGCTTAAGCTTAAGACTTATATTTTTAAGCTTAATACTGTAACCCTTCGACTTTTAATATGCAATGTAAGCTTACAGATGTACTGTACGATTAGAAGACATGTGATTATTTCTTGACACCAGTGAATGGTTTAGTGTTATTATATAGTTTGTTGGGGTGAAACAGCATTCGTTCTCCTGACAAATTCAAAATAATAACCTCGATCGGTCCTCGATAGTACATGTTTAACATGATGTACACTGTGTAGACGACATTATAAAATGAGACTGCATTCGACATTTGTCTTGGTACAATTTAAGCTTACATGTAAGTTGAAACATTTCGGTTTTTGCTTTGAAATTGATTGGTCACGATACAGATTACATGTATGAACTCCAGAATTACGTGTAAGTTTAACATATAATCGCCATGTCATACCTGTAAGCTTGTAGTGAACCCTTGTATTGTGGTTAAACTGGCTCATATAACTTAAGTTACAATGTAGACTGCCATCATGCAACGCTACAGCTGTAGTACTCGAATCACCAGTGCAACAAATTGAATTGGCTGGAATTTCTAAAAACAGGCCTGCTATTACATGTAGAAGTGAAGCGGTGGCTTTCGTGTTCATTGCTTTTTATTTTCTAGTTCTTGAGCGGCAAACAGCAGCCTCGAGATTTCAGCAGCTGTTAACTGCTACAGCACCTCAAGAAATTGAAGCAAAAATGGATAGTTTAACTCAAATTGCATTATGAAATACAAGGCGTGCTAGACATGCATGGTCATGGCCATGCAAGTTTACCTTTCAGATTGTCTGCCATAAGGATCAAAGGCTTTACCAGGATTGTTTTGTGAAGGATTATTTTGTGCCTTAGCTAAAAGGCTGTCAACATGCAGTCATATAAAGTAATCTGAACACCGCCGGAAGTGAAATAGTATGCTACCCCAAGCAGATGTTTCTGTCATTTTGACCTCGGTTACTGACCTTTAGTAGAAACCATGCCTGATCACAGCAGAATTACAACATTTACCTTGTTCAAATTTTTATTGTCTTTGGGGTCATTTACTGAGGTATTAGTGGCCGTTTACACTCATGAAAAGTTTATCTAGGTACTGTACATGTACACGTAAGTAAAATCTGATACCGCAGTAAAACCCTCAAGTGTAAACAAGGCAAAAATATAACTTTACATGTGTGTACTGGACACAGTTGAAATAATTTTATAACACAAATTAAACCTTGCAGATTACACGTATTTGTGACCTTGTGGCGCAAGCAACTAGTGTGCTTTTGCTGAGCCATAACGAAGGCTCCTACAGCTGTAGGTCTTGAGTTCAAATTCTAGTGGAAAGAATTAATAAGGTTTTTTACTTGAGATTAAAACCAGTAGCGATTTTTGTCATTAAAGTTATTTATTGTGGTGACACTGCTTTATGCGCTAAAGGTCAACTTTCATATGTTGTCAATGGATCTGTTCCTCAAGCAAAATTATTTCCTTGTTACTGAACTGCATAAAACATTACAAATCATACATGTACATGTATCATGAATTATGTCTGCCAGCCTTTGTCATTAAAGGTGGCCTTAATTTCATAAACTTTAGAACTACTTGTACATGTATGGTGTTATCTCTTCAATTACATGTAGCTTAGATAGATAGACTGCTCAGCGATTCCTACGACAAATGGAAAGCCATACCAAATTACTATTTTGATTAATATGGGGGTTTACTCTTTCTTCTTACATGTACGTAGTGACTACATGTAAATGTAATTACGATACTGCAAATCTTGATAAATATTTACCTACATTTTATCACATACAGTGTATTACCAGACTACTTCTAAGAATTGACTAATTTTTCAAAAGACAACAAAATGACCTTATTCTTTGAAAATAATTTTTTTTTTTGGAAACACTGATTTGACAAGGGAATTTATTTCATACACTGTAAGTGATTTGTTAAATTCAGAAGGGAAATTTCTGATGCTCAGACTTACAAAATAAATTCAAAATTAAATTGAACTATTTGCATTATTTTCAACTAATCGCTGCCATCCCTTCTCATCTGAAGAGAAAGGCATTTGATTCTCCCACCCCTGATCTGCTTAGTGCACCATTAGAATACATACCATCAATTGGAGGAAAAAACATCAGTGTTATCAGGGTTCGAAATTTACGGTCGTCCAGTCGTCAGAGACGACCAGAATTTAACACTGACGACCAAATTGCAGAACATGGTTGCCCATTGGACGACCATCATTCAAGCTGCCAGCTTCTTGAAGATAGGAACAGTTGTTAAAAGACCAACAAAATTATAATCTTGGATCAAGATTTTAGCATGATAAACAGTACAATTAATAATAACCAATACATTTGTAATGATTCATACACGAACATTCGTATTCTCCGCCATTTTGTTTTGCGGTTTACCGCTGAGTGGTCACACCCACACTTCTAGAAATTCCCGGATGCATGCCATGTGCTCTTCAAAATGGCGGATTGTTTGAAGCAGAACAGTTTGTTCCGGTATTTTAAAAACAAGGAGGGCGAAACTCAAAGGAAGCGAAAAGATGCATCTGATGTTGAAAGAGGGTCTGGAGATTCACAAGTGTCAACAAGCAAGAAAACTCGAACAGAGCCAGAGGCAGAAACTCAACAAAGCTCACGAGTTCGTAAATTTCAAACACAATGGCAAAGCGTCCGACCGTGGCTAAAATATTCTGAGGATACAAAGTCAATGACATGTTCTTATTGCACAGATTATAACACTGGAGGAGGACGAGAAGAGCGAAGTGCATTGGCTACAAAGGAGGGGTGTACAACATTTCGACTTGAAACGCTCAAGAAACACGAAGAAAGTGCAACGCACAAGTTAGCTGAGTGACAATATTATTTATGGAGTGAACATTGAGTCATTGAGTACACACATTACAATGATTGTATGTCAATCTCATTTTATTTAGCTCTTCATACAAAATAATATTTAATGTATTACTGACTAACTTAACCACAATTTTATTAACTGTAATCCAGCCAAAGACTTTATACAAGCATTTTCCAATACTACGCTACCAAGTGTCGGTCATGGCAATCCGCATAATTATTGCTTTCAATGTTTGGCGACTAGATTTCACCTTGGACGCCTAGATCTGAAAAGATGGTTGTCCAATGGGCAATCTACTTCAAAAGTTAATTTCGGACCCTGTGTTATCTTAATACCATCTGTACAAAATGCAGGTCTCATGTTAAGTATGTTATTTATATCTTACAGTACAATGTACATGTGTACATGTAGATATGATTTGTAATTTTGTATATCTCATGAAAGTCTTCTCAGCTCAGTAGTTGTTACCTGTAATTTGTGATTGTGGTATGTAAAATTTATTTCTAGAAGGTTGAAATAATGTTTTGTGTATCCTACATGTTGATGTAAGTTAAAAAAATAATAGTATTTACAGTCAAAATACTCAACGCTTTCTGCTTATTATTTGGGAATGACTTTTATTAATCGGGAATGGATTGGATAATTGAAATCAAAATACATTTAAAATTTAGGTTTTAAATTGATTATTGGAATCTTCCAACGGTAGCCTCATTCGAAATAACGAATGCTGATTGGTTTGTTATTGACATCAGGCGAATGTCCACATGCAAAGCAGGCAACAGTTAGCAGCTTGACACATCTGACCTATATCTGTTCGCTGAACAAAAATCCATCACTGAGTATTTTAATGAGCTCTGCATTTACAAAACTCCGAAGAAGAATTCTTAAAAAGCTACATGTAGTGTGCTGGTACTGAAAGAGAAATTTTAATCAAAAGTAAAGAAAATTTCCTATAAAGTCCAAGCGACTAAATTCTCTGAAACCAACAGCAGCCAACGTTTGCATATTTCGCCTGTGAACTTTTGACCCATTTCAGTAAATAAACCAATCAACATTCATTATTTCGAATGAGGCTACAGTTGGAAGACTCTGATAATCAATTTAAAACCTGAATTTTTATACGTATTTTGATTTCAATAATACAATCTGTTTGCGATTAATAAAAGTCATTCCCAAATGATAAGCGGGACGCGCTGAGTATTTTGACTGTAAGAGATATACATGTAGAGACATGTATATTGCTGGCGAGCCTTAGTGAGACAGTACACATTTGAGAGAAAGGGGCAAGCTTTTAGCCAGCAGGGTGTCAAAGCGTCCTGTGGACGCCCACTTTGTGAAGAAATTCATGAAAATTGCACCTACTCCTTTAAAAAGTTATTATGGGAAATATCTTCAGGACGCCCACTATTCAATTTCTGGCTAAAAGCCTGGAAAGGGGTGAAAATTCTTGATGACGTCACAATCATTTATTGTTGTACGCAATTGACAAGTTTGCGTTCGCGTTGGTCGTTGAACTCTATCTTCTTCTTGATTACACTGTAGTCTTTACTTCAACCATGCTATCATCGATTCAAGCGAGAAAACTGCATTTACGAACTAAAAAAGGTATTAATTTTTCTTCATTTTTCTTTCCTAGCTGCACGACAAATGATGGCGCATGCATAACGCCAATAAATTTGTGTTTTTTAGCGCGAGCAAATACAGTTGTTTTTCGCGATAGGGCGACACCCCTGAAAGTAACCAAAGTCGGCAAATATTCGACCACTGAGTCAAAATGTCTGTCGACAGTTGAGTCAAAATGTTAGCATAGTAAGGCAGAGCTGAAAAATGTGTGAAAACCTCCTGTCGTCATCTAATTAGCATTTTGTAAATTCAAATCTCTATAACTCACTAACGCGACGTTAAAAACAATAAATATTTCCCTATTCGACTTTTCAACGTACATTGAGTTGATTAAAAGAAAAAAAAATTGGGGTTTAGGTGCACTTTAATTTAATTTTAATTTAATGTCTATTAAGAAAGGTCAGTTATTGTTCCTGCTGGCATACATGTATTTCTTAGCTTGCTTGTGTCATTCGTAAAAATATTTATACATGTACATGTATAATTATGTTGTGTTTTAATTTTTTCTTTAGTTTAAAAATTTTCAAACCAGTTTGATTTTTGTTTTCCTTTGTCTCAGAATATGATCATGAATCTGAGACAAATAAAAATAAAAACTAAACTGGTTTGAAAATTTTTAAACCAAAGAAAAATTTGAACCACAACATACATTTGTACATATAACTGTATAATTATACATATGTTGTGGTTTAACTTTATACTTGGTTCAAATTTTATTTTTCTTTTGTTTTTGGCTAAGGTTATGTATGATAATTAGTTTTAAACAAATGAAGATAAAATTTGAACCAAAGATAAAATTGAACCACAACATATATACAGTTGTACTGTATATATTTTTGGCTTACAGTGTATATTTTAAGCTTAATTCAAGTTCAAAGAATTTAGCTTCATTATTCAGCAAACCTCTGCAGCAATCATTACACTACATGAACATGTACATTACCTCATAGCAATGCTCTACCAGTACCCAGGTGGGCGATGTACATGTAGCAGCTCTCGTAAGGTCTCACACCATTTGTTCGATACCCTTCGAGAGAACAATAGAACAAACAACAATGAAAATAGAGGTTTCTGAGAGCTGCTACACTACCGACCCAGGTGCCACAGTCAACTAACTTTTGTCTTTGGGGGATAAGAAAAAACTTAGTTTATGCATCTTCTCCAACAAGCATGTGATCCTCATGTAGTAGTGTTGTGCCACATGCATTTAGATGTAATCTCATGTGTTGCAGCAGGATGATCGAGCACTGTCAAAAAATCATAGATACATGTCGTAGTATAATAATAGACAGGCTAAACACAACTCCCACTCGTTGCAATAAAGTACATTTGTATTTAATAAGCCTAATTAAAGCATAAAGCTTTCCCAGTAAGATTTCAGAGAGAATTTACTGTAGTATATTTTGTTCTCTTCGATGATATTGACCTTTTGATTTTGGTGGATTATCTCTCAAATTGATAGGAGGATTTCATGCTGTCCAGAGTGTCGTTAGAATTATTTTCTTTCTTTTTGCCATGGTTCAGTGCTAGCTCTATTGGCATACATTGCGGTTTCTTTGGCTTACTTTTGTTGCACAAAGTTTGTTATCACTTTGGAAGTGCTAGGGTCGTTAAATTTCTCAGGTTGTGATTTAATGTCTAAAGTCTGGTGTGCAAGACCTGTGAGAAAGTGTTGTCCATCACAGTTATAGGCATCTCAGATCTGAGTCTCCTACAGTGTAAGTGCAACCAACTGATGTTTATGCTCCTCCACATGATCGTAAGTGTACAACAAAAAAAATACCATCTCAAAAATTTAAGTAAGCAACCTAATTCTTGAGCTTCCATATTGGAATACATGTACATGTAAGTGCCTAGACTAGCTTGTGAACAGGCTTCTTTTTGGGGAATTGGGTTAGGGAAGAGGGGGAAGGAGAAGCGAAGCCTGTGGACTCGCCTTTGATGCCGCTGTTTCGCCCCCTAGTAATTATCCTGTTATTATATTGTCAACAAGTTAATTAATAAAATGTCAACAAGTTGTCATGTTTTTATGCGGTTGAATGCATCGGTAGTAGTAGTATAAAAATAGACAGGCTAAACATGACTCCCACTCTTTGCAGAAAAGTATTTAAAAAGCCTTAAGTATACATTTAAAGCTATCCCAGTAAGACTTCAGAGAGAATTGCACCTTTAGATCACAGTTATGAATTTGTTCTCTTTGATTATGTTATTGACCTTTTGATCTCAGCGGATTATAGTGTTTCCCGCCAAACGGTAATAGGCATCTTACAGTAGATCCGAGTCTCAAAAAGCCAGTCTACAATTCCACTGCAATGAAATCATGAATTCTTGCAATAATTATTTTTTAGCTCCTTAGTAAGTTCTGTAGTTGAGTAGTGTGTCTCAGTAGAGCTAGGATAAACCCCCGTTGTTTTGTAATAGCGTTTGATTTGGCATACAACAGATGATCGGCAGCATGGTTGCTGTTTTGTAAATCCAGTCGGCAAAATTCCAAAAAAACATCTTTGCTTTTTTGCCACCGACTTTAGACACAGCTTTTGCTCTTCTTTAAGTCACGGTATATGCAAACAATTCGCAACGAATTGCTCAAAGCTTTCTCAAAATCAAGATCTGAAAATTGCATGTGACGAGTCGCCATGTTTGTTTATCATTTGAACCAGCAAATGGAATAATTGTACAAATTTAGGGCGCCGGGCATTTGAATTGTCAATGTGTCGTCAATCACCGCATACCTGTCAACACCAAGTGATCTGACCAATCAGCTCATGATACCAGACTCTGCTGAACAGAATAAATAAGTAGAGTGCAAAATAATAGCCCCAGACACTGAAAAGCAGTCGCCAGCAGAACGAGTGATAAAAAAATGTAACTTGCCGCCAAAATGTTTCTTTTGTACGCCATTTTGTTTGTTGTGCTTAGCGGCCGCTCAAAAGATAGCCCACTGACTATCCCGCTTAGGTGAGTTGCATGTAAAGGCGGGTTATGTTTTAACCCTCCGAGCCGGGTATCCCGAAACCCGGAGCACCCTGTCTCCAAGTAAACAGGGCCTTATTCGATTCTTTCGGGTAATGAAGGAAGAATTGATGATCTTTGGAAGTACTTACATTACCCTTCAAAAGCAAGTAGCATAGAAAGTGTTGGTATAGTTTGAGGCAAAACTACTTCGAGTGACCTCGTGTCAGTGTTGTGTGCCAGGTTAAAAATAACCGACAATATTGTTTATTGTTGTGCATTCTTTTTGTTTCAATTAACTTTGATTAGTAAGTGCACTGTACATTCTATTATTGTTTCTCTGCAGAAAAGTATGTGCAAATGAAGGGGAAAAAGGCCCAGCAGACACAGGATGCATAACAGGGCTGATTCACAAGGATAAGGGTACATGTACATCCTATTGACTGATTCCGGAGTAGGAATATCCAGAATGGTCACAAAATATCACATTCTTCGAGATTTGGAAGCCAATAGAACACTTAACTTCTGCTATTGTCGTATCATAAACATGTTTTCACAGATTTGCAAAGCAAGTGTGCCTGAACAACCAATTCTCAGAGACTATTCTGTTTACACTTATTCTGGAAAATGGTGAATTGAACGTGCCCTAAATTATTGCATTTCAAATTCAAATACTGTATTTTGATTTGATTATGCAAATGTTCCTTACTTCTTACCACACAAAATATCTGAATGATACATGTGGATTCGCGAGTGTAGCTTGTTAGCAACTAAACATGAATGTGATGCTGAGTTTGTGCACGGTTTTTTTAATATTTGGATTTCATCTGGGAGGTGCACAGTAGCTTTCATTTCCACAAAAAAATACAACATGACAAGATGTATTATCATTTTAATACTTGACTGCTTAAAATTTGGACACAAAGCATATTTATCAAGGTGCCCAAAAACATCTTCAAGCATTCCAAAAAAATATTTTATACTTAAATTTTGATCCTTTCAGGGGTCAGCAAATTACATGCATACAGTTGTCATCTGTTTTACTGAATTTTTTTTATATGAAGAAAGAATAAGTAAATTTGAATTGTATATTTATATATTATTTTAGAGTTTGAACCATGTTTTAAAATTATTTGCAAAGAAAGTTCGAAACTATTTCAAATATATTTTCATTGTATTTTGACAGACATAATTATGAATAAACCATTTATTGCAAATGCGACTCCATGTTGTTTTTAAAATCTTTTAAAATCTATGATAAGTGTATTTTCAGGTAGTTTGAAAGGCTCTGAAACCCGATTTAAATACAATTTTTTATATATTTTGAAACATCGCCCATTTTCTCCATTCACGAAATATAGAGGCGTTTCAAAATATATTACAATAGTGTTTTAAACAGGTTTAAACATCGTTAAAATAAGTCAAAAACTACTTAAAAACTATATTTCAAACATGAATTTTAAACGTATTTTGAATACAAATACATTCAAAATAGCTTTCCAAACAGTTTGCAAATAGTTTGAGAATTTATAACGTGTGTTTTTTAAAAATTTGTAAACTGTTTTGATTCTAATTTTTCACTCTTTCAAAATACGTTACAATAGCGTTTTAAACAGGTTTAAACATCGTTAAAATAAGTCAAAAACTACTTAAAAACTACATTTTAAGCACGAATTTTAAACGTATTTTGAATACAAATACATTACAAATAGCTTTTCAAACAGTTTGCAAATAGTTTGAGAATTTATAACGTGTTTTTTAATAAATTTGTAAACTGTTTTGATGCTAATTTTCCACTATTTTTGAAGGTGTTAAAACCTGTTTGAAATATATATTTTAAAACGTTTCTGTGGATCTGAATGGATCCAAACAACACTTTAAAAAGGTTTTTAAAATACATTTCAATATCGTTTTAAACAGGTTTAAGCATCGAAAAAATAAGTCAAAAACTACTTAAAAAACATGATTCAAATACATATTTTTAATATATTTTTCAAAAATAGATTAAAAATAGCTTTTCAAAATACATTTAAAACAGTTTTAAAATAGTGTTTGGTTTGGTAAGGGTGGTTCTTAGCGCGGTCCGGATTTTCCTGTTTCTGCCCACGGTCACGATAACGCTTTCGTGAGTTTTTGTCCTTGTGTTTAAAAAAATTGAAACAGTTTCCTGCACACAAATTTAAGCTTTTAAAGGCTAAAACTCGCTACTCATGGAGTCATACAGTCCTGAATGGCACAGCGAGAGTGAATTTTATTATCCTGATGAATTAGACAATAACGTTAACATTGAAAGCATTGACAAACACAAACAAGTCGATGAAGAGACCGACAAACAACAACAGTTCTTGGCTGAAGTGCAGGATTTTATCGAAGAGCAAAGGCCTGAAAACACCAAGAAAAAAACTCTGTATGACATAAATGTTTGGAAACTATAAACTTGTAAAACACTTGTCTTTGGACTTCTGTACCGACAAATTTTTGTATGTGGTACAGATAACTTTAGTTGTTGAATCCATTCAACACTCAGTTTTCAGTTGTATTTAGTTTTAATGAAACTCGGCACGATTTCAAACGCGGTTGATGCTACACGCTATTTGATTGACAGGTGGTGTTTTTGACAAGCTTATTCTCACGTAGATCAATTTCTGCCCACTGTCGATTTTTAGGTCCGGATTCTCAAAGACAACTCTAAGCCTTTTCAGTAGGCAGGCAACCCCAAGACGCGTCACAGACGCGTGGATTCCGACAACCACGCGGCTCGTTCTAGTTTAATTTATCATAGAAAAAACTCTCATTGTCTACGCGTTTTTAATACGAAAGCTCCAGTGATAGCAAAATGTTAACAAGAACAGCGTGAATCCAGCGATAACAATAGCTAATTTGTTGTAAACGAATATAAACAACAATAAGCTTTAGTTAAAGATGTTTCGCATTTTGAGTCTTTAATGCAACATTAAAATCGATCTAAAAGAATTTTGCAACAGAGACACGTGTTCTGATGTGTATATCTACCTTGAAATAACAAAATATAGTCTTAAATAAGTATGTGTTCTTCGGTGGTCAAGTCCAGCTCGGAACCGTCATTTTTTGTTCTCTTTTTTCTTTCTTCTTCGGATTGGACATTATGAAAGCGATGTACTGTTTATTTTTTTTTTGCGTTCGTCAAAAATCCTTACATTTGCCTATAACCCCAGACAATTTTTTTTTTGCTTAAAAAAATCTTACTATTTTTCTGAACAAAATGCCGCAAAAAATTTTTGATTTTGCTTAAAACCCCGATTTTTTATGGCCCTCCAAAGTTCAGCAAGTTAAAAATGCAGAGTGTTTTCACAAGGCAAAACAAGGGATTATCTCACCTTTTTGACCGGAAATTCATGTAGAGTTATATTACCTCGCCAGATGGTATAACTTGTCCTGCTTAAAGCCGCAGCCAATCGCATTGCGCGTAGTGACAGATGCCTGTCAAATTATTTATTTTGCCGCTACCACCATTATTTCCCAGATGCGCGCCTCGTGGTTCTTGATCTGAGCTTAAAATGGCAGACGAGTTCAACAATCATCCTTCCCTTACTTTCGATTTACAATCCTTAGTACTCCATTAGACGCTCCAGCTCCTCGGCCAGGACCTTAACTATTCCAAGTGCTCGCGCCACAGATGATCTTGGTAACGATTCAAAACGAGCTGTTCGAACCAGAACTTCGGTCTTGGATAAACCCACATTGTCTTGCGCTTATGGAAATAATTGTTGTTTTGCTGTTGGATTGCCAGCATTACAACATTTCGTCGCATCCTCCTCGTCTGTAAAGACATCAGACGCATCCTCTGAAAAGAACGCCTTCTCCTTCGCATTAATAAAGCGAGACAGCCGATTTCACTGCTGTGTGCAGACGCAGGTTTTTCGAACATGATTCGACGGCTATGATTCGCCCGTCATGATTCTCCCGAGAGGTTACCAAGCACGATAGCTCGTTAAGATTCTTACATAACTGATAGACCATGAAAGCTTACCACGAAGATCTGAGGTGGCGTATAATCTACCACCAACACATTTACGGAAGCTCCATAAAGGAAACATCGAGATGCCTTTTTACGAGTACTGGATTGGTATCGAATATTCGAAAATTGTACAAACAGCGGGGAGACGTGAGCCGAAAGCGACGACGAGGACGGCAAAGAATCCTGTCACGTAATTTGTAGTGACATGTAAAGCTGTGGAGACTCACAGATTTTATAAACAATTCCATTGATACAGCTAGGGAAAACAAAATTCTGGATGCAATGGTCAAGTGTAAGTCGGATCTTTACCTTGAAGACTGGTTCTATACACTTGCTGGAACAAAGTTATCAATCTCACCCATTTGTAGATCTATACTTCGCCTTGGATTTACTTATAAAAAAATTATGTCTGTAGATATTTTATGGGAAAATGTTTCATGTTTCTGCAGTCTAGTGTTTATTATGTGAACAAATTTGCCCTCCTTGTTATCTGTAATTATCACTTGATTACAACGGTTATTCGAACGAGTTATCGTGCTTGGTAACCTCTCGGGCAAATCATAGCCGGCGAATCATGTTCGAAAAAAAACAGGATCTGCACACAGCAGTGAAATCGGCCGAAGAAATTGTCCAGCTTGGGCACACTATAAAATCTTGATGGTTTTGATACTTAGAAAAAATTCGTGCTGACTCGCCGAGTCAACTCTCACGGAAATATCTCCACAAATATAATCACTGAAACCTCTCGAGAGTATTCGATTTCTGTTCAGAAATGCCAAGCGATTCTAAACGATGTTTTTTTTTGTAACGGACGAATTTTCCGAGCTTGGGCATACTGTAGAATCTCGACTGACGGGCATGGTTTTCAAAATACTAGATACCCGACAGTCTGAAATTCTTACCGTTTTTCCACGAAAATTTTCATTCGAACCTGCTAAGAGTACTCGATTTCTGTGTATAAATACCAAGCGACTTCTGAACATTGAATTGTACACTTCGCCCCGGCATGGATACACATATTAATAAATAATAAATACAACAGTATGCGGTGGCGGAAATCCGCCCTGGGTCATGGTCTCACATCTTTACTCGATAGCGTATAAACTGAAAGGAACGTGTGCCGAAACTATCAAGATTTTATAGTAGGCCCAAGCTCGACAATTTCTTCAACTTCGAAGCTAAGATAATGTTTGTAATCGCTTGACATTTCTTAACAAAGATCGATTATTCTCAGGAGACTATTCTATTAAAGTTAAATGGGATATTTAGTGAAAATTATATGAGAATTTCAGACTGCCGGGTATCTAGTATTTTGAAAGTCGTGCCGTCAGTCGAGATTCTATAGCTAGGATAATTTGCCTTTAACAAAACGAAAACAGGCGGGAAAAGTAGCATCACTTTAGAATGGGTTTGACGTGTATGTTTTCGCGGGTGTTTTGTTTGTGATAGTTCGGTTAAATAATTATATAATTTAAATTGTTTACAAATTGCACTTATGCCAACTCTCCCGGATTATCCGGGAGTCTTCCGAATAAGGAACAAATCTCCCGGTCTCCCGTACGGGTCACCAAATCTCCCGGATAAAAGCGATTTTGGATCTTTTCTCTTCAAAAGGCTAAGATTTTAAACCAAATTATCCCAAAATCCAAAAGAAATGCGGTCTTTCAACTTCACAAACGCTTTTCGGGTTTCAGGAATGCAGAAAATGGCACCTTTAGAAGGTAAAGCCAAAAACAAACAATTTTCCGGACCCCCCTTTATGCTCGCGACTACGTCGCTCGATTCTTTGCCGATCAATTAAGCCATCTCGGACACATCCAGTTAAAAACAAATCTGAAATATTGATACGTAACGTTATATATCGAAACTTAAACAAATTATGACATGCCAATTCCCTAGGGAAGTTAACAATACGGACATTAACAATAGGTCCGGCACTTAAGGGATTATGAAGAACTTAAACACGAACTTTTATCAATTTATGATAGTAAGAGTAAAGCGGCTATGTTTAGATCCAAATGTCGCTGGATCGAAAACGGAGAAAAAGCTACAAAATATTTCTTTAATCTAGAAAAGCGAAATTACAATAGGAAAACAGTCTTTGAATTAGAATCAGATGATGGAGTAACAATCACGGATGAAAAGGAAATTCTACTAGCCATCGAGACTTTTTATGAAAATTTGTACAGTTCCGATATAACTGACTCACAGTGCGACTTCTTAAACTTTAGCGCCAATGTTAACATCCCCAAATTGTCTGAAAACGAACGTGACGAAATGGAAGGCGCTTTGGGGTATGACGAATGTGAGAAAATCATCCGTTCCTTTGAGAAAGAAAAATCGCCTGGTAAAGACGGTTTTACTGTTGAATTTTATCAATCTTTTTTTGATTTGATAGGTCCGGATCTCGTGGCTAGCCTTAATTTTGGATATCATATAGGTAAACTGTCAATTTCACAGCGTAGAGGAACCATAACCCTTATTCCAAAAGAAGATGAATCTTTAACACTCCTGCAAAACTGGCGTCCGATTACACTACTAAATGTAGATTATAAAATCGCTTCAAAGGCTATTGCTAAGAGACTAGAACCGTTACTTCCTAAAATAGTTCACCCTGATCAAACTGGTTTTATAAAAGGTAGATATATAGGAGAAAATATCAGGTTAATTAGTGACATATTGGATATAACTTTAAAACAAAAACTTCCAGGCATTTTAATTTCTTTAGACTTTCGGAAAGCTTTTGACACACTAGAATGGCCCTTTATGCATCGCGTATTAGAATGCTTCAACTTTGGAGAGAGCGTGAAGAGGTGGATAAAACTTTTCTATACTGATATTGAATCTGCAGTAATGAATAATGATTTTCTACCAAGTGGTTCAAACCTTCACGAGGCGTTAGACAAGGCTGTCCCCTATCTCCTTATCTTTTTATCTTAGCAGCAGAAATGCTATCCAACAAAATACGCCAGAGCCCTGATGTGAGAGGAATTTGTATCTTTGGACAGGAAATAAAACTAAATCAATTTGCTGATGATACAAATTTCTTTTGCTCAGATCTAACTTCAGTAAAAAACGCGCTGAACTTTGTAAATGAGTTTGGCAGATGTTCCGGTTTAAAATTAAATTTGAAGAAGACAAAAGCCATGTGGCTCGGAAAATGGGCCCCAAACGATATAAAACCATTACAATTGAAATGGGTCAAAAGTCCCACTAAGATCTTAGGTACTTATATCTCGTATGATGAAACGGGCAACGACAACTTTAATATTAATCTGAAAGTTCAGAAGTTGCAATCAAACTTAGATATGTGGAAGTCTAGGGCGTTAACTTTATACGGTAAGATATTGATTATTAAGTCCTTGGGAATCTCGCAGCTAATACATTCTTTCTCTAACACTTGTATTCCGAAGAGTATCCTCCAAATTGTAAAGGATAAGCTTTTTAAATTTCTATGGAACAACAAAAAAGATAAAATTAAGCGTGAAGGAGTATATCAGAATTATGATAAAGGCGGTTTATGTATGGTGGATATTGATTTAACTGCGAAGTCTTTAAGATTAGGATGGATATCGAGATTACTACAATCCGGTGAATCAAATTGGAGTGCTATTCCCAATTATTATTTTAAGAAATGCGGTGGTCTTAACTTCCTCCTAAGGTGTAATTATGAACTTAAATACTTTGAGGATTTACCAAAGTTTTATATCGAAATGTTAAATTATTTCAAAGAGTTAAAATGTTTATACCAACATCAACAAGAACAAAATACTATCCTTTTTAACAACAAGAACATATTAATTGGAGGAAAGCCTATCTTTTATCGAGAATGGTTTTCCAAAGGTATAATCTCTATTGGACACCTTTTAAATGAAAACGGTAAATTTATGTCTTTTTCCGACTTCCAGACAAAATATGATTGTAGAACAAACTTCCTCCAATTTTATCAAATTATTAGTGCAATTCCTAGTGACCTTTTGATCTTCGCACAACAAAAAATAGTCTCTTTACCAATCAACTGCCGTATTGAAAACTCAACAATGTTCTCTTTGGACTCCACGACTCAAGTTGATCTAGGTAAGCTGAAAACAAAAGACTACTATCAACTTCTAAATAACAAAACCCATACTGCCTATCAAACTGGAACACAGAAATGGAATAAAACTTTCCCCCTCAATGAGAACGATTGGTGCCAGCTTTTTAAATCTATACCGAAACTGTGTCAAGAACAAAAATTACGAGAATTTCAATTTAAATTTATTCATCGGATCGTCGTTACCAGAAAGAAACTTTTTAAATTTCGTATCAAACCAAATAGTGACTGTATTTATTGTGGTGAGGAAGATTCTATAGAACACACCTTTAAAGACTGCTCTTTCACTAAATCATTTATTGAAAAAACTCTTGAATGGTTTAATAATACAAATAAATGTAATTTCACCCCAAGTGAAAAGGATATATTATTTGGAATTTTTATCAATAACACCAAAACTGGAGAACTGGTGAGAAGACTGAATTACACCTTCCTGTTCATGCGGTATTATATATATAGTGCGAAACTCGAAGAGAAAGCTCTTTCTGTACAAGAATTCATGCGCAAAATTCTCCTAAAATATAAAATTGAAAAACTTTGTAGTTCAAATATTGTAAGTAACAAGTGATGTATAAATGTATTATTATTGTTGTTAGTCATTGTTAAATGTTACTCCTTTTTGATTGAAATGTAATTGTACGTATTGTATATAAGTAGAGTATTGTATTATAAGTAGTGTAAGCATTGTATTGTAAGTAGTGTGAGTATTGTATTGCACGTGTTGTAAGTAGAGTATCGTTAAGTAATGTAAGCATTGTATTGTAAGTAGTGTAAATATTATATTGTAATTAAACGAGGAAATAAAAAAAAATACCGTGAATACGAAAAAAAAAAAAAAAAAAAAAACAAAAACAAAAAAAAAAAGAAATGCGGTCTTTCAACTTCACAAACGCTTTTCGGGTTTCAGGAATGCAGAAAATGGCACCTTTAGAAGGTAAAGCCAAAAACAAACAATTTTCCGGACCCCCCTTTATGCTCGCGACTACGTCGCTCGATTCTTTGCCGATCAATTAAGCCGTCTCGGACACATCCAGTTAAAAACAAATCTGAAATATTGATACGTAACGTTATATATCGAAACTTAAACAAATTATGACATGCCAATTCCCTAGGGAAGTTAACAATACGGACATTAACAATAGGTCCGGCGGTTCTCTCCAAAAATTTTAGTGGCGGTATGCGACGCTCTTCTTGAAATCCTAACAGGTATTACCAACCACATCCTTAATGCCCTTTATAGCTTGTATAAAGAACTAACCCCCCGGACAAAAGTTAACAACTTTTACCCCTTTTTTCTACTCATACCTATATCTCGTTTTGCGCATGCGCATTAACGAGATAAAAAATAGGGGGGGGGGGGGGGGGGCTCCTGTTGAGGCAGCTTCCCTTTTTAGGTTTTAACAATAAGGGGGTCCTCGGCGGTACCAGCTGCATATGATAGAAAAAGTGGGTCCCTATCGAGGGCAGTTGTTTTGACCTCTTCCCTTATCACACCTATATATATAGTTTGTTATCAACTATTCCCTTAAAACTCTTTTTTTAAGAATGTCTCGCTTTCTTTAAATTATTTTGTAAAACGTCTTTCAATATTTTCTAGATTAATGCTATATCTTTACAGAATTTCATTAAAAAAACTAAAATTATGCAAAGACCGATATGCAAATTTTCGCCACAGCTAGGATATGAGCTGAGACACCTGTGTCCGGAAAACTAAACAAAAATGCTGAAAATTTCATAACCGACCTGTTTTTTTTAATCAGAATAGCACACAACTCCCACAAAAGGACAAAGTCTCGTTTTTATCTCGTGAATACTTGAAGCGTTGAACGAGATACAGTAAACGGGAAAAGATATGTAAATTGCCAGTCACTCGAAGGCCCATAGGGCTGTAAAAATGTTTTTGTAATTCCCCAGGGTATTAAATCATCCATTTGTGTCGTTTCATGCAATCATAGTTAATCGAGGGACTGGTTATGGGACCGGGACTGGCGATAACAAAGGAGCTACAAATTTATGTTGAACCGTACTTGACCGTGCACATCTTTTTTTTTTTTTTTTTTTTTAATTACATGACTGAATAACTAAAAAGCACCATTCCTATTGATCGAACAAAAGTTCAACATCTATAGTGTTGTGCAAGGCCAAGGACGAAAAACAAAGACATTTCTCAGGTTTCATAACCATTGCACTTTATTGCTCGCGAGCGTTAGCGAGGCAGCCGCCTATTCTTTACAATAGCGGGAAAAATCCAAAATTTTGTCGGATGTAAGATCACAAGCATGCGCAGTCGATTGGTTTTTTAATTATCCGGGGTATCCACGCCATCCGGGATATCCACGCTCGCGTTAAAATTGCACGTGAAAAGAGATATCAGATCTTACAGAGTTCGAGTTGATTTCCAGCGAGGAAAGCAGGAGATTATATATACGAAAGTCGCTTTGTTGTAAGATAATTAACTTGAAAAGCGAAAGAAAACCTTTTATACATATTTCCTTTCACGAAACTTGTGTTCACTTCGTAAGGTACTGTTCTGAGCTGACTGCTCACAAATGTAAATATTAACACAGGACGTAAATAATAAACTTGATCCCGCCGCTTGTGGTGATGTCAATATTTGTTTAAAACATGATATCTCTGGTTTGACAGGCACCAGAAAGTGCTTAAAACGGCAAGATGTTGTTTCGATGAAGGTCCAAATCGTAATAGCATCTATTTTAATGCGTCAACTATTTTAAGATTGTTTTTTGACGACGAAACTTTAAAAGATTTCAGCGACGCGTAATGTCACAGGTGGGGCGAAAGTAACTTGATCTCGCCGCTTGTTCAAAGCGTAACACTTACATATCTGGTTCTACATGGCGCAAGAAGATGTTCTTTCGATGAAGATCAGTCCAACTTGCTGTGGTATTTATTTGGACGCCCCAACTATTTTAAGATTATTTTTAGCGAGCGTACAGTAAGAGCTTAAACTTACGGGAACAGTATGCTATTGTGTTAATGGACTAAGTAAACTTATACTTTTTCTTTGCCTCCACAAAGGAAAAAAATTAACTCAGAACCAGTATTTTACCTCAACAGGGTAGGAAAATTTTGACTTGGCGGTCGAATATTTTGCCTCAACGAAAGTCTGCTGCCTACCCCTTATGCAGTTTCATTTCTCGCGAGGTTATAGCCCCATATAATTTCATTTTATATCTTATTTATCTTATTACCAATATTTTGTTCCAGTTCCAACGCCAGCACTCACTTTCACATTGAAACTCCTAGTTAATTGGTTTTTATAGCTTACATGTAGGTGACGCCGAAATAACGAAATTTTGCTTATTTTCTTTCTTTTTGATTTGATTTGATTTTTTTAATAATTTAATTAAGTAATGATCCACATAAGAAGGATAGCGCTGAACGGCAATGCACGATGGAATGTCAGCTTTTTTGCATTGTTACAACTAGTGATCTCATTGGCCTAGACTCAAAAACCACTAAATAGTGAAGGTTTAAAGTGCATTTTGTCCAATGTTTTTAAGGTTTCAAGTTATTTGAGTCACAATCGCACAAAATGCAATTTTTAAAAGATATTGTATTTGCGGAACTTCATCAAAGAAGCAAAATTATTAGCTATTGTCTTCTGCTATTCTGATTGGTTAAGCACGAACATTTCCTAACATAAATTTATTTGACGCAAATGGATTTTCTTTATTTTTATAATGAAATATAATTATTAACCATCAGCTCATCCTCTATTCTTGAAATCAAAGATATTCTATGTGGGAAAGAGCCAATGCCGCAGAACAATGAAGTTTGCTATATAGCTAATGTTCTTATGTGGAGCATTACTTAAACAATTACAAGCTTTTACATTTACATTTGTATAGAAAAAAAAAACAGGTTAACAAGGTAACAGAAAAAAACAACAACAGGGTCACAATAGATAAAGGCAATAAAGTAAACACGCATGTAAAGTATATTACAAAACAAAAACCGGTAGTAACTGCTTGGATATGTAAAGCTTTAAGGTGAATCAACGAAAAAGACTGAGAGATATGGTAAAAAAAACTATCGAAAAAAGCCGGAGCTAGAGATGAAGAGAGCAGCAATGTACCATGAAAGAAGTCATTTTAAAAAATCACCAAGAAGTGACCATTTCTTTCAGAAAAACGCTACCTTGTTTTGTTTCTATATCATATATAGATTTCGCATGTCGGAGAAAACTCGTCATACGAGGTAAAAGTTCTTTTGATTTGCAGAGCCAGATGTAGTGTCTAGCTAGAAGGAAACAAAGATTGATTTGTCTCTGGTGTTTTGAAGAATCTGGTCTCAGCCCAAGTGCAACAGTGTTTTCTATAGAGTAATTTTCGGGAATAATTTTATAACATTTTAACCATGTTGTTATGCTTTTCCAAAAAAAGGTTGTTTTAGAACAAAGCCAGAAAGGATGAACAAGTGTTTCGGTTTCTTCTTTACAGAATGAGCATCGTGAATCATCTTTTATACTGATTTTTACCAGTGCAGGAAGTCGTTTGTTGGAATAATTATTCGTCTCTGCAGGAGTTTGAATTGGTATAATAATAATACTTTAATACTCGACTTTGGCTAAAAGAATTACATCGAATTTACAATTAAAAAGATAACAAAAAGCAAACTTTACTATACTGTCTCTAACATTTTTTTGTGCCTTTAGAGGCCAAAAAATAAGTAGCATCCCACTGGTAATTATCATTGCTTCTTGCGTTGCAGTCGTTAAGCCATTTTTGCTGGCTTTGGGATGGAGTGGAGCATTTTATTGTAATAAGTTTGCTATACACAAATCTACTTGCATTTGATTATTTTAGTAATTTTGTCGTAAGGCTTTCATATTCAGGGTCGTTGCTAAGTTGGGAATTAAGGTTGCATTTTTTCCTGAGAGTGTTTAGTGCAGAAACTATTCCATAGTAGGCTAAAGGTCTTACATTTAGATTATATTTTGTCTCGACTTCATATAGAGTAAGGAAGTTATTGTTGCAATATTTTAAGTGTTTGACCTTTCTTATACCATTCAGCTGCCATTCTTTATAGAAAATAGGGCTTCCATCAAGTCTGATGAGGTTGTTCTGCCATAAGCTTAATTCTTGAAACTGGCTTTCGGAAGTTACGCACTCTTCAAAATTGATTTCTGACCAGATTGAGAGGATTTATTTTATAAAACTGTCCGACATCTTAAAAATCTTGTCTGTCTTTCTTGTTGAGATTGCCTTCGAAAGGTAAACTGTTGCCAAACGTTTCAAGTTCTAGGTCAAAGAAAAGTTTCCATGTCCGTTTGTTTTCTACATCCAAGTATTTCTTAATCCATGTAGCTTTGAGCGATTTATTAAAAGACTGAACGTCAATCATTTTGGGACCCCCGTCTGAATAGTCATTAATCAGTATGTTTCGTTTGATTTTGTCTCCTTTTCCATTCCAAATAAATTTATAAAAAAGGTTTGTTTACCTCCTTAAAGGGAACCTCCATTGTTGTAACAAATTGACGTTAAATTGTTGGAAATAAAGTCTAAATAATTTTTTTTTAAAAAAACAGGTGCAAATATAATTTTAGTGTAAGAAAAAATGGATACGAATATCACCTATTTCCCGCGCGCCTCCATTTTGAATATTTATGACGTGTTACGGTTGTCTAATTGTTGCAAACAAAAGAACTTCGATTCGAAACAATAGCGGCAACCGTAACACGTCATAAATATTCAAAATGGCGGCGCGCGGGAAATTTAAAAGCGAAAATAGGCGATATTTATATTCATTTTATTTGTACACTAAAATTGTATTTGCACCTGTTCTTTTAAAAATTTTAAATTTCGACTTTATTTCCAACAATTTAACGTCAATTTGTTCTACAATGGAGGTTCCCTTTAATAATATGATCATTTGTACACAAATATGTCAGAATGTAGACGAGTTGGGAGACGACTAATCTTTTCAAAACTGTTATTTTTCCAATAAGTGTTAGTCTACGGAATTTCCAGCAGCCGGCAGTTTATTCTGAACTTTTTCTAGTTTTTCTTTATAATTTAAGCTTACTGTTGTTTTAGGATCCAAAGAAAGCCACACGCCTAGAGTTTTAACTTTGGTTGTTTGCCATTTAAAGTTGCGTTCCGGGAATATAACTTCATCTTTTCTGCTATTTTTTTCCAATCCATAGTGCTTCTGTTTTGTTGTTATTGAGTCTGAGACCAGAAACTTCACTGGAATCATCTAGTAAGTCTATAGAGGCCGTTAGAGATTCTTTTGATCCATCTAATATTAGGGTCGTATCATCTGCATATTGACTTAACTTAATTTTTTGTTCACATGGATACCCCCTGATTGCTTTGGCTAGAATTTCAACTGAGAGGACGAACAGGTACAGTATGGTGATAAGGGGCAGCCTTGCCTAACTCCTCTTTTGATATTAAAAAAAGTTGCTTCCCAGCCGTTATTTAAAACACAACTTTCTGCATTGCTGTAAAAAGCACTTCTACCAAAACCGAAATATTGAAGAGTTTTCAACATGAAAGGCCATTCAAGCGTATCGAATGCTTTTTCAAAGTCTAAAATAAAAGTAAACCGGGGATGTTTCTCTCTTTAGCAAAACAGATAACGCTATCAATTAGTAGGTTGTTTTCACCTATAAATCTTCCTTTTATGAAATTAAACCTGTCTGATCGCTGTTAACTATATCAGAGAGAACAGCTTTCAAGCGGTTTGCTATTGACTTCGCTGGTATTTTGTAGTTGCAATTTAGAAGAGTTAAAGGTCTCCAGTTTTTAATGTAGTATGGCTCTGCGTCTTTCTTGGGAATGAGTTTGATTATTCCTCTTCTCTGTGTGATTGATAACTGACCTGTTTCGTATGAATAGTTGAGTGCCTTAAATGTAGCGGATATATCATTCCAGAATATTTTGTAAAACTCTGCCGGTAATCCATCGGATCCCGTATTTTTTTTTTCTCCTTCATTGTACCATTTGGTTTTTGATCTCAGTATTGCTACTTTGGTTCGGAATTCAATTATTTTCTCTAGCTGCCTTCTTTGTTCATTAAGTTGTTCCATGAGATCTGAATTTTGCATTCCGCTGGAACTTTTGTTATCAATCTCCTTTTCCAATCTGGAAATTGATCTAATTCCGCTTCTCGTTGTTTTGTATTTCTCTTTTTAGTCGCGGCATATTCGAGGGATTTCTCTCGTATTTTAAGCTTAATCATATCCCAAGGAAGTGTGGGGTTGACCGAGTCGTCTTCCTTGTATTTATCATGCGTCTCTTGAATTACTGTTTTAATAAAATATATATAAGCTGTTTCGCTTAAAAAAGACGTATTTAACTTCCAGAAGCCTGGTCCCCTAGGGTTTGAGTATACCGATAAATGTAATGTGATCATTGAGTGGTCGGTTTTGTAGCCTGGAAGAATATCAGCGAGAGTAGTATTTCCTATTATATGTTGGATTTCTAAGAAGAAATCGAGTCTACAGTGAATTTTTGGTTGCCGCTGTCTCCATGCTGCCATCAAATATACAACTAAACTGGATAAAAAGATTCTATATAGAGAGCCAAACAGAAGCAGCAGTTAGGAGAAAACGTAACGTACGTGATTACAAGCCAGGATGGAAGTGGTTACAGTTCATCAATTCTGATTTCGAGACAGGCGGTGATCATAAGAAGCCAAAATTTCCATTCCAGTGGAATTTTAAGTTGTTTTGTCGGCATTTTGTCTTTTTAGTTCATATTTCTTTGCGTTCATCACTTTTGACGATTTCGTCTTTCTATCTAAAGACAATAAAGCAAGCTAAAACCATGCTCCTGGCCATAATCATGAAACCACGTTATTAATCCGCAGTTTCTTTTATGATTTTTTTTACGGTATACCAATACAGAATGTAGAAAATTATATTACAGATCTTAATCAGAATATAAATGACTGCACAGTTCCAAACTACCACAGCTCATGCAGTAGAGATATAAGGATACGTATAGGCGTCTTTGGAACTTGGTCCTCATTTTATTCTGTAACACGTGATAGAAACCAATTTGTTTTGTATAACAAATGTGTTCTGAGCTATGGTTGCCTTAACTGACTCGACACGCTCCCCAATAAGAAGCTAGTTTTCTTTGCAAATCAGTACTGCACAGCGTAGAAGGATTCTCTTACATTCCGAGAATGCCAATTTAAGAGTATTTTGTAAGAAATATCCCATTAACGTCCTCTCGGTAGATGCAATAATAAGGATCAGTGACATCTATTTGCTTCGTCGTTAACTCCATCAATCAGAGGCCGAAGGTAAGATCCTTACCCAGGCATCAGTAATAAAGTAAGAGTCGGCCAAGCGATCGACACAAATTCACGTTTTCGGGCCCGAAAGCTATTTTTTAAATGTAGTTTGTAACGAAGGGCGTTGAAGGTTTTAGCCCACAAATCTGAGGTAAAGTTGTGTAGTAAACGTAATATTTTCTTGCTTAGCTTTCAAATAATATTTGGTGAACATTCTGCACGTAACACAGTTTTTCGGGTCCGAAAAGTTTTCGGGACGTTTTAGCACGCGCCAGGGTGGAGTGAAGACCGTGAAAAGTTAAAAATAACTCATTGGCCAGGGTTACTAATTATAACAGCTGGGCTGGGGAACTCTCAAAAAGAACCAATAGTATTGAAACTAAGTATACGACAAAAGAGTTACGTTTTCAATGCTCTTTTATTTAATACCTTAAAATTAAACCCTTTAAATTAAGTTCTTAAGTTCGCCTTAGTTGATCAAACTATAACAGTAATGGTCAACAACTATTAATTGATAGTTGTCATTTTGATTAATTTGTCATCCCATTTTTATGTTAAACCCTTTTTAAGTTAAGATTTCCCCAGAATTTCTTCGTTTGTGTCCAGTAGCCGTGTCCATGGTATCACTGAAACCATTTCCTATGGAAAGACAAAGGAAGCATACATTAATTAATTGATCCCTCGCTTAGAATACAGATTTTACTATGTAGGTAACATTTTTTTGTGAACGTTGTTACTGCGCAAGTGAGTAAGTTAGTAAGTTACTTACAGTTGAAACCACAGGCTTACCATTTTCTGTTTGTGTGGTGTGCTTTGCAACCGTAATGGCCGTATCGGTTTATAAAATTAGCCTCACTTAATGCGAAATTTACGGCTCTTAAAACTGATGAAAATAGAATAGAAACTCTCGAAATCACTGCCATGTTGTTTAGCTTTGCTTTTCTGTGTTTATTTACATTTTTTTCTACGTTTATTCAGTTTGGCGATTTGGACTCACGAAAGCGTTGAATTTTCAAAATAACGGTCAGACACGCTAAAAAGTAGAAACAGAGAACACTTTTGACCGAGTCAGACCGTTGATAGAATGGACCACACCCAACACACAATTCCTTGATACGCCCTAACGAAGGGCTGTGCTCAAAAAAATTATATTTTTACCGTGGCTAATTTACCTTATCAACTCAGTTAATAAAAACAAATGTCTGGCCGTATAAGTATCTACGATTGTAAGAACATCTCACCTTATTCCAGCTGGTAGACAAAGACGTCCCCGAATTTGCTTCTTCCGTTGGCATGGCCTGTGTTGGCCGTACTGAATCTGCACTCATCGGAGTTACCATAAATGTTGTAGGTATTCTCGGCGTCATCTCCTGACCAGCAATTCGTTTCGTCTGCTCCAAACATCGTGTATCCAAGGGAGGCGGCTTTTGCTTTGCAGTAGTCATAAATTGCATCCGGGCCTGACACACTCCCAACGTCGTTGTCCAATACATCCGGAAGGGCCTCGTTAGGAGATTTGTTGCTGTAGCACCCAAGGTATTCCCAAACATCTTATCAATGGCAAAGAGGTTAATTAAATTTCTTGTATAACGTCAATGTTCGAGGACCTCTCTTAGATATCTTGGGTATCTGCTTTTGGTGCCATAGAATGGCTCATTAACATTAATTTGGCACTACAATATCTTTCGTTCACCGTGGTAAACAATGATACGGGGGGATTTGTAATGGAAACAATGACGTGTTGAAGGATCACGTGCAATACTCCCCGATTAATTGCAAAAAGAGCTTTCAACGAAACATGCCCGGGCATGCATGTAAAGCGACTACAATTAGAGCATTGATAATCACCCCATCACAAGTTCGATGGGAAGCTATTGAAGCACTTTATTCGCCGATAGAATGGTAATTCCATTATTATTTTATGTTCACATATTCACTTTTGACAGTTTACAGTGCGACGCGCCTTACAAGTTAGCCAATCAGAGCGCGCGAATTCAATTGACGGGTACGCCTCTTTGCAAAGTTGAGCACGATGGAATGTAATCTTGTCGTTTTGTGTTTATCGCAGAAGTGTTAAGTCAGTTACAATATAGGAAGATTTCATTTACCTTTTTGCGTACCACGTTTCCGCAGTTACGAAAATGATTATAGGATTTAGCTGGTGATAGAGCAGTTTTCAATAGAGTGTCGAAAGTAATTACACAATTGCTTTGGTTTTTCATTGCTATGCTTTGTGATTGGCTAAAAAGTCTCGCGCCATTTTCTCGATCAATCAGAAGTAAAACCAAAACCAATGGTGACTTGCTCGCACGCGTTTTCCCGCGCTTGGCGTCGGCGACATGTATTTGCTTCGAGCTCTGATTGGTTCACTGGATTGTTTACGACTGCTGTGATTGGACAGAGTAATAACTTTGGTTTTGGTTTTACGATACTCAAATGAAAACTGCTCCATCATGCAAACTTATAAAAATGTTTGTTGGGTGCTCACGGTAAGGTGCGTCGCACTGTAACAATGAATGGTCCACTTTTTACACACGTATTGTTTAACACTTGAATCAGTCAACAACTCGTCTAGAATAATGTGTAAAGAGACTTGAATTTGGACTATAAAAATAACTGGTATATACTTTTTGCTTGATTCTTTTATTAGGTTAATGTATATTTTAATGTACAGGATCGATACTTACCGTTTTCATTCGTTTTCTTGTAAACAGCCATTGATCGTGACGCTAAATAGCCAAATGAGCCGACGTTATTAGTTTGGCACTGCCCTGATGATCCATAATCGTCATACGTATTTACGGCATCGTCACCAGTCCAGCATACGTTATCATCCAGACCGAAAAGAGTGAATCCTTCATTGTTGGCCTTCTCTTTGCAATATATCAATTTTTTTGTTAGCCCAACATAAGTTACCTTCCTCAGGATATCTGGCAAGGCTTTTCCACTGTTATGAAAACATCCTTTGGCATTCCAAGTTTCTGTAAAACAATAAAAAGAATCGTATAGCTGAACTGGACACCGAGGGTTTGGTACAGTGGAACCTCCATTTGAAGGGGACACCCTCGGGACAAGACGAGATGTCCCATTATTTATAGAGGTGTCCCCTTAATTATGGTTTTGCCGGTATTGTATTAAATTAACCACTCTAGCACTCTTAACTTGGGATGCCGCCATTTAATTTATCAATTGTGAAATACATGATTCGAATTGCAACTGCAACGTACCCTTAGACTGTTTAAATTGTAGTTTACTATTATAGCCTCCCATAAGGTTTTTATAGCACAAACACATCGTTTTATGATTTTATTAGAAAATTAATGCAGTGAAGCTAACAACAACTGGATAAGAAATAGTACTGTACAGTTATTTATGTCATCTAGTGCATCAAAAAATATGACATAAAGACGGGGTAAAAATGTGTTTTTTTTTTCATGTTATAGGGCAGTAGTAAAAACAAAGTTGCTGGCTTGTGACTGTAATATTGTAAATCGTTGCCTTGAGTGAGCAGGGCTGCAAATAACAGTCGATCATCGGACAATGGCCGACCAAAATGGTGCCCAAGTCGGACATATGCCGTTCAAGAATAAATAATTATTTGCAGCCATGAGCGAATGTTCACCATTATTTTCAGAAATTTTATGACTAGCAATAAATTGTTAGCATCATTCTTATGTCTAGCAGAAGAATGTTACGGAAAGCGCCTTAAAGTTATCGAAAAGTAAAATCATTTTAATTTCTGCATCTGCAGGCTCCCTGTGAAACGCCTAAAATAGATTGTTAAAGTGATTCCATAAAAATATTCCAAAATCAAATAATAAATAATTTTTCAAACTTGGATGTATCGTCACCATGCATGCTCATATATTTATTTAGCGAACTGACTCCTCAAAGGAAACCCTCTTGGTTTAAAATGCGCTTGCGCTCATGCACGTGGAAATGACGCAAGATATTATGCTCTGTAGTGATGCACGATACAATATAGGGAGTCATCTTAAAGAGCAATTTACACTAAGAAACATTTTTGTTCTTACTTGGGCATTCATCGGTGTTACATGCTACAGTAGAAGAAGCAGGTCCCAAGCTACTGCAATCGTTGCCATCGTTTTGTGGTGGTGGATTGGTGCATGTTCTGGTTCTTGTCTTTGACCCTCCTCCACACGTCTTTGAACAAGGTCCGTACTGTCCCCATTCCGAGTAACCGCCGTTTACTGAGAGAAACAAGTTGAGAAAATGTTAGTTACTCTAGTGGTAGTTACTCTCTCGTTTCTCTTTTAGTGAAGAGAAAGATACGCTGAGTACACACATATCGCTCATAAAATGCTGATGATACGGAGTTGAAAAAATGTCTATTGTTGTTAAACTCACTTGAGCAAGGGTCAATGTTGCATTCTATGGTAGACGAGGCGGGTCCCAGTCCACTGCAATCCTTTCCTCCATTACCTGGTGGTGGATTGGTGCAAGTTCTGGTTCTCGTTTTTATCCCACCTCCACAAGTCTGTGAACAAGGTCCGTAAGATCCCCAAGCAGAGTAACCACCATCCACTACATAAATACCAAGACATTATCATTATTATCTTGTTACATTTTAGTCTCTTTAACCTTTGGTAAAACAATTATAACTGCGAGTGAAAATAATTAGTACTCTAACTCAAGGTTCTGACGAATCAATTGTTCATTATACGTCATGCCATCTTCCCTAAACTATTTGTCTCGGCAGTGTTTTTCCTAGCGCATAGTCAAATCCTACGGTGGCCCACAAGGGTCAAGACATAAAAAAGCACTTCACCATATAATTGTAAAACACGTTGCTGCAAATAAATAAAAGTTGCTGCATTTAAAAAAGTTGCTGCAAATAAAAAATGTTGCTGCAAATAAAAAACGTTGCTGCAAATAAAAAAGTTGCTGCAAATAAGAAAAGTTGCTGCAAATAAAAACGTTGCTGCAAATAAAAAAAGTTGCTGCAAATAAACAAAATGCTGCAAATAAAAAAATTGCTGCAAATAAAAACGTTGCTGCAAATAAAAAAAGTTGCTGCAAATAAAAAAGTTGCTGCAAATAAGAAAGTTGCTGCAAATAAAAATGTTGCTGCAAACAAAAAACGTTGCTGCAAATAAAAATGGAGATAGTACCCAGACTTTCTCTTGTCATGTAAGACGAGGACAGAAAAGAAGATGGCGGATGGGAGTTCGAAAAGAGAGATAATCGATTACTTCCATCAGGGGTACGAAAACGAAGTAATTCTCGAGTTTTCACGTGTATGCTATAATGTGGAAATCAGTTTAAGTACTTTAAAGCGACTTATCCGTGCTTACGACTTGCGAAGGGTCGGAAATGAGGTAAATGAGGACCAAGTGAGGGATATTATCAGGCATGAAATTACAGTCAAAATACTCAGCGCGTTCCGCTTATTATTTGGGAATGACTTTCATTAGTCGGGAACGGATTGCAT
Source organism: Dendrophyllia cribrosa (assembly GCA_024195265.1). Lineage (NCBI taxonomy): Eukaryota > Metazoa > Cnidaria > Anthozoa > Scleractinia > Dendrophylliidae > Dendrophyllia > Dendrophyllia cribrosa. Next base: position 21,713,222 of record JAJLRJ010000010.1, read on the forward strand.
TATTGAAATCAAAATACATATAAAATTCAGGTTTAAAATTGATTATTGGAATTTTCCAACGATAGCCGGCGAAATAACGAATGCTGATTGGTTTGTTATTGACATCAGGCGAATGTTCACGTGCAAGGCAGGCAACATATCTGACCTATTTCTGTTCGCCCAACAAAACTTCACCACTGAGTATTTTTTGACGTAAAGAAGCTCTGCATTTACAAAACTCCGAAGAATTCTTAAAATGCTAGTGTGCTAGTACTGAAAGAGAAATTTTCATCGAAAGTGAAGAAAATTGCCTGTGAAGTCCAGTCGACAGAATCTGTGAAACCAACAGCGACCAACGGTTGCGTATTTCGCATGTGAACTTTTGATGGAAGTAATGTTCGATTATTCTCTTTCCGAACTCCCATCCACCATCTTCCTTTCTGCCCTCGTTTTTATGACAAGAGAAAGTATATGTACTATCTCCATTTTAATTTGCAGCAACATTTTTTGTTTGCAGCAACATTTTTTTATTTGCAGCAACTTTCTTATTTGCAGCAACTAACTTTTTTATTTGCAGCAACTTTTTTATTTGCAGCAATTTTTTTATTTGCAGCAACGTTTTTATTTGCAGCAACATTTTTTATTTGCAGCAACTTTTTTAAATGCAGCAATTTTTATTTATTTGCAGCAACGTGTTTTACAATTATGTGGTGACGTGCTTTTTTATGTGTTGACCCTTGTGGGCCACCGTACTACCGTACAAATCAGTCTTGGTCATACTCGTTATTTTAAGCATCAGTTTTGCGTGAGTTATCACAAAAGAAAAAAAAATTCTACAAAACTAAAAATAAAAACAAATAAAGAGCCACAAAAGACGTATTCCCCTCCAGTGAAATATATTTTAAAATGACAAATCTTGTTCTCTTTATACTTGAAATCTCCTTTCTTCTCGTAGAATTAAAGTATTTGTTGTTTATTTCATTAGCTGTTTTTTTTTACTTGTTTACCTGGACAATCACCACTGTTACACTGCTGTGTCTCACTGTTTGGACCCAAGACTGAGCAGTCCGCTCCTCCGGAACCCGGGGGAGGATTGGTGCAGGTACGGCTCCGCGAACGTGAACCAATTCCACAACTTGAAGAACACGCGGACCAAGAACTCCACTCAGAGTAGCCCCCGTTCACTTTAAAAATAAATATAACAGGCCTTTATATTGTGTTTTTTGATGGGAATAAAACTTTATAGGTCATTCTTCTGAATGTTTTACTTCGTTTGGGTTTCGTCAGGAGTGGTTTGATTGGATAGCTAGTTGGGTTGGTTGGTTGGTTTCGTTTGATTGACTTCAGTTGGTTGAGTTTGGTCAGTATTAGATTGGTTGGATAATTAGTTATGGTTGGGTGAGTTGGTTTTGTTTGATTGACTTGATGGCGTGCGTTTGTAGTTGGATTGGTTGTGTTTGGTCAGGAGTGGTCTGGTTGGTTTGATTTAATGTTTAGTGGAGTTGGTTGGGTTAGGTTAGTTGACTTAATGAGGTTGGGTTGTTTGGGTTTGGTCAGGAGAGGTTGCTTTGGTTGGATAGCTAGTGTAGCTGGTTGCTTTGGTTTGTTATTAGACCTGATTGGTTGGGTTGGTTTGGTTACATGATTGGTTGGTTGGTTGGTTGAGTTTGGTCAGGAGAGATTGGGTTGGTTTGGTTGGGTTGTTTTTTTTAACTTGATTGTTTGGCTAAGTTGAGTCAGTTTGGAGGTTGGGTTTCTTTGGTTGAATGGTTAGTTGAGTTGGTTGCTTTGACTTAGTTGACTTGATTGGCTGGCTAGGTTGTTAGGTTGGTTGGATTAGTAAATTGATTGGTTGCTTGGTTTGGTTCGGTTCGATGGTTAGTGGAGCTGGTTAAATTGCGTTGGTTTAAATGACTTGATTGGCTGGTTGGGTTAGTAGATTGATTTGGTTTGTTGGTTTGGTCTGGAGAGGTTGGGTTGGTTTGGTTACATGGACAGTGGAGTTGGGTTTCTTGGTTTCGTTGACTTCATGAGTTGGATAGGTTGGGTTGGTTTGTTATATATAGTTGGTTGGTTGAGTTTCGTCGAGAAGAAAGGTTTGATTGCTTTAGTTAGATGCGAGTTAAGCTGGTTAGTTGGATTGTTCAGTTAGAACCTTTGAAAACACACGCTCTTACTCGTTTTGCAGCCGTAGAATTCCACTCTCAAAGCTTCGTAAAGATACCAAGACTCAGGGATGATTCGTATGTATCTTGCACTTATTGGTGGGATCAGCTCATGACTGACGACGTTCATTCGGTCTGAATTTGCGGTAAAAGTCTTGAAAAGAAATGTGATAAATCAACATGTTAATAGTATTGACTTTCCAAACGAAAACAGGGAAAAAGGTGAATACACAGACACGCAAAACAATGACAGTTACGTCTAATTACCGTATTTCCTAGAATAATAGCCGTCCCTCGATTAATCGCCCCCTCGAAAAATCGCTTTCTTTTGGTGAAAATATTTGAAATGATCGCCCAAATCAAATTTGGTGAAAATATTTGAAATGATCGCCCAAATCACCTCCCCTTTCTTTCTCATCCTCCCAAGTTTAAGTTTAAACAATCGTTACAATTACAGAATAATTACAAAAGCACAGGTTTCATATAGTTTTCCTATAGCGACGTTCGTGTATTTGACTCTTTCCTATAATTTTTGGAGCTCTCTAATTAGCACATTAGCACGTTAGCATTTCCAGGGAGCAACATTTGAAATAATCCCCCCTCCCCCTCGATCAATCGCCTCCCCCTGATTAATCGTCCCTTTTGGAGCGAAACAATTATTTATCACCCCCGGCTATTATTCGAGGAAATATTAATTTCCAACAATCAAAAATTTGGTTGACCACCGAGCTTTGTAACGATTATTTGACTTAAGTTCGCGCTGACTTTCACCCTTCCATACAGCCTAACTTTAAAAACAAACAAACTTTCGTGCGCGCATTTTCAAATAAGCCACCGCTTTTTATCGAGTACAAATCTGTACTACACTTATAAAAAACTTTCCATCATTCTTCGAAAAACACTTCTCATTTTCAGCAGTGCTCCGAATTTATTCAAAATGACAGAAGACTTCTTCCTTTTTTCACTACACCGAGTGGAGACAATAAAAAACGTATGCTACCCCTCGACTATTATTTGACATAGACGAGTTAGGCGTTGCTAGGGGTATTCCAAGAGGGGTTGCAATGAATCCTGGATTTTTCTTTTGGATGAAAACTTTCAAAAAAAATGTTCTTAACAACTTAAGCTTAAGTTAAAACTAAGATATTGCGAAACATCCCAATATTTTTTCAAGAAGTAATTTATGTTCTCTTCCTGGCCCATAAACATCATAACACTTTCCCGCATTTCTACTTTCCACAAGTGATCAAATTATTTTTAAACATGTCGGTCACCCATGATGTAAACATCGACAAAATTGTTTTCTAGCCCAAGAATATGGCTGCTTTTCATCGCTCTTGGCTGCTAGGTGCGTTCGCACAATGATAAGCATTTTGTTTTATCTTTCCGCTGTTTGTTTGGTGTGTCTTATCAAACGCGTGCCATGTTGCACGTTGAACGTGACATGTAGCACACTCCTTGAGACTGAAAAGCTTTAGCTGGCGAAGCGACACTCTCTGTTTTGCTTTTTAAATGTATGCGTAAATCCGTGTCATGGCACGCGTACGTACCAGTGCAATCACCATTTTCTCCGTTTTCTCGTGTATGTATTATGAACAGAACTTACCCGAAAACAATTTCGTTGGTTGTTCTTATGTCATATTGTCTTTTTCTATTTTGTTCCTGTGGAATGATTTCCGGATTTTATTTTTACGATAATCATCTGTGTTCTTCACCCGGGGCACATTAAGAACCATAGCTGCGTTACAACCAGTAGTGCATAGTAAAAATGACTAATATATCTATCTTTGGAAATGGATCAACGGCGAGAGATAAGAACTGTACCTCAGTATATCCGTCAGGCTGATATTGTTGGAAGTTTGAGCCTGAAGAACTGTAACTCAATGTGAAACTCTTAACCCAGTGGTCTGCATTATAGTAGCCCTGTGTCGAAATGCCTGAAACTTGTGTTTCAGTTCCGAAGTCGACTTGAAGCCACTGGTTGTGGTCTTGAACTGCCGGAATCCAAGCTCCTAAACGCCCAGGTGCCCCCTGGTAGTTGAGCCTGGCATTCGGAGGTATAAACGCTGTACTCAGTTGGGAAGAAGCCGTTATCGCAGAATTTGGAATATCTAAGCTTTCCATTCCTAATGGTTTCCTGCAACTTGGTACCTCAGGAATTGGAAAACCTGTTAAATGCATGAACATCGTCAATTTATGTAAAAAGATGACATTTGACAAAAACCTAACATTTTTGCGACGACGCAAGCTTATTTCGTGTTGACGTACAAGCGAATATGTTTCGATTACACTCGACACACACAAGAAACTTCCATTATAAATAAAGTCATGAGAATTTGTTTTCGCGAAGAGCCATCTGTTAAAAAATTATCAATGCTAGAAAATTGCAATTGTTACGGCATCAGACTGTAGCCCTACTGCGACCAGTAAGAATCGTGCAAAAAAAAAGGCAGAAATACACGCTTGAGTTTTCAATTTACAGAGTTCAATGATTCAGTGTGGCAGAAATGCATGGGTTTGTTCTATTTACCTATCATTGTATGATGATAAATTTCAAATGGCTTACCTAAATTCCATTAAAAACGACATTAAATGGACTGGCACGACTCGCAAAGACTCTCGTGCCAGTGGCTAATATATTTTTTTGTTTGTCGACTACATCACAAAATGGATGAATGGATGTTAATGTAGAAATTAGTTTGTAGATATTCGATACCATATGGCGACTTTTTGGTGATTTAGGCCCTGATTACATGAGACCAGTACGAAACTCTGACCGGTACGACTCAGACCGGCACGATTAAGTTTACATTAGCCCGGTCTGAAAGTATGAAGTGATTACACGAGTCCGGTACAAGACTTCAGATCAGCATGAATGTTTACATGAAACATGCAGGAGGTTGCCTCAACCATCGAATCCCTAAAAATCCAACGGGTTTGATTTTCTTTGGACTCTTTCCTATTATCCGCCATCTTGGAATGGTCCAACAACACTCAAGCGCATGCCCAAAACAGTGATCTCTGACCGGTCTCAAATCAATTCGTGTTTACATGGTTCCGTGGTCCGACTTCAGACCGGTCCGAGTCATTCGTGTCGGTTCAGCAACCGGAATGAGTGAAACCGGCATGAGATATTTGTTTAGACCGGCTTCATGTAAACAGAAACAAGCATTTGTATGGAGACCGATCTGAAGTCGTACCGGTCTGAATTCGTACCGGTCTGATGTAATCAGGGCCATAGAAATGGTTATGTTGTATTGTTTGTTACTCCTTGCTTGGGCTGGATTTTCCCTTATCTAATTATATGTTTTTTGAAACCAAATTATTTTGTCCACTGAATAAAAAAACATCACCAATAAATACAGTGACAATGTCTTACCTGATGAACAACCATAGAAGTCAGCTCGCAATGAAGTCCAACCGTAGTACTCCTTTGGGTGGATTCGGATGTATTGGCAAATAATGGGATTTGCTAACCTGTGACTCACAACTGTGAATCGATCAGTGTTACCATCGAAAATCTGCAAATGATGAAAATAAAATTACATTGTTATAACGACGTAATAAACAGTTACAGGTGGTGCATAACACGTTCTCGCATGCCATTTCACTTCATTGCGTACTGCGTATAGAGACCTCTAATCGAATACGCAAGTCTGGATCAATTAGTGGTATAAACCTCCTTAAAGTTATGCACAAAGTATTGGTATCTTCCTGGATGGAAAGAAGCGCCCTCCATCTATTTCACATCGTGTAACATCAATTAATAAACAGCAAAGATGACTCTGCTTATTCTATCAGTAAACCAAGTGTCGGTACAAAGAGTTGTGTTCTCACGGCGCTCTCATAATCTGCTATTAAGAACCTACATGTAATTATTATACCTAAAATTCTCAAACTCATTAATAATTCATCTAGTTTGAACAAAAAAAATTATAAGCGTGAAAGTGGTTTGAAAATCCGTTCGTAATTAGGATAGTTTTTGGCGAGTTTATTCCTTTGTTTTCTTTGTAGTACACTGGACAAAACAATTGAGGATTGCACTAAATGATAATAAATTAATGGCTTACCTTAATTCCACTAAAAATGGCGACATGAGAGACAAGAAAATTTTACACATGGAATTTTTTTTAAACTGCCTCATTGTTTACATTGACGGACCATGAAAAAGGCGGGCTAGTACGCGCGACCGATAGGTTTTCTCGCCAATATATTCATCCTGGTGGTGCAAATATTTATAATTTTCAATAATCAGTAAAATCGATTCATTTTACCTCGAAAATATTACATGATTCTCAATGGTTACAATTATCACAAAAGGCCTTATTCATGTAAAAAGATATATTTCAACAAGGCAGCTTTATACAAACAGAAACGTTGTTCCAAAATAGCTGTGCCATAAACAGAGATAAAAGCAGAGAAACAGAGATGAAAGCAGAGAAACAAATTTCTCCGCGACAATAAATCATGCAGAAACAAGTTATTGAACGGCTGTTGCATCGATAAGCGGAGTACTTGCAGAAATTAGAGTTAAATAATGAGATAAAAATACCGCTAAAGGATCGAAAAGGCTGTTTTACGACAGGTAATACATGAACCATTTAAAACATGTATCGGAGGAGATGAAAAGAAAATCGACGGCAATGCTCATTTTCGGGTGTGAAATTACTGCAATGACACGACAGAGACCATTGTACCAGCGCCGAATATTTCGCTTGCCGACTGCTTCGGAGGCTGAATGAATATTAGTGTAGAAATTAGTTCATGGACTATCATTTACCAGCTCTATCAGATTAAAAAGCCGAAGAACGATTTTCGTTGCAGGTTCAAATAAATTCTGCAGCAAAGCAAACTCAAGCGCATTGTAGATATTCGCTACCATATAGCTAATTTTTGACGCGAAAACAAATACGGTCGCATGCGTTTTTAACCCGTGAATACGCGCATGCGCAAACGTAATGAACGGGTTATCGGTAACGATGGCTAATTCACTCACTCACTCACTCGCTCACTCGCTCACTCCTTCCATCAGCTGTAAACGATAACAATAAACAATAAACAATAAACTTAAAGATGTTTCGCATTTGGAGTCTTTAATGCAACATTAAAATCGATCTAAATGGATTTTTCAACCGAGACACGCGTTTTGATGCATATCTACCTTGAAATAATAAAATTTAGTCTTAACTAAGCGTGTGTTCCACGATTGTCGAGTGGTTTAGTGTCGGAAATGGCAGTCGGGAGGTGCTAGTTCAAGTCACCTTCAGGATCTTTCTTTCGTTCTTTCTTTCGGACTGGATATTGTTTTTTGGCGTTCGTCAAAAAATCCTTACCGTTTAATGTTAAAAAAATATCGAACCGTGTCATTATTCACGGGTTAGCTCCTAGGAGCCTTTGATTCCACTCTTTTTCTGGTCTTAAGGTTAACACTTATGCGTTTTAAGACGTTTTCACATGTGAAATTTTTTTGTCTCTTATGTTGCCGTTTTTAATGGAATTTAGGCCAAGCGTTTAAACGTTATAATTATCATTTAACCCAATCCTCAATTGTTTTGTCCAGTGTACTATTTAAGCCACATAAAACATTAAAAATGTGTTTGATCAGGTCTCCAAAAACCTCTCTCAAAAGCTTCTTTGTATTATGAAATCCTGTTGAAACACTCTTCCTCGTGTTTGGTATATTACATCAAAGCCCGAATAATTGTCTAAAGATCAATCTATTTTGTAGTTTTGCAAACATGAGAAAATTTAATTTTGGATATGTCTAGAGATAGAAGCAAGTCGCCATTGGCAGAGTGATATATAGCTACCGCCGCCCGCATCACCCACCTCTCCCCCGCTACACAAAATTGGACACAATAGAATACATAACAAACCTGATTTTCCAAAGAACAATTATTTTACTTTTATGATATGAATACCTTACGATAATCTCCTTCCATGTAGTCTTTGAAGAAAATTCCGTCGTAAGAATAAGAAACACGATATTCAGTAACCCACTGTGCAGCATCTTGTCTTCCCTGAGTAGCGATTATCGTCACTTTTCTCCAACTTCCAAAGTCCACCTGGAACCAGCTGTCCTTCGCAGTCAGGTAATGGGCGCCTGCTGTTGCCCAAGCACCATATCGTAATGGACTTGGTACTTTCTGAAAGTGAAGCCTGCCATTTCCCGGTTTATGGTAGATGTCTACCATACTAGAAGCTGTCACGGCTGAGTCTGGAATGTCATAGCTCTCCATCCCTAATCCCGCCTCGCAAACTGGTGGTACCGGAGTGGGAAAACCTGAAAGAGAATTTGAGATTTTTGAGTCTGTTGATTGCCAATTCTTTACTACGGGTTTATTCAAATCTACGTATATGAGATATATGTTATCATGTATTGTTCAGACGAATTGAAAAAGGGACAGACAAGACAATAAAAGCATCTTCGCAGTTAAGGATTTTATCCAGATTAACTCTTTTAAAAGCGTTTTGATTTTAAGATGCACATTATTATGGAGTTTTTCAGGTGGGCATAAGAAAATAATGAAATATATCTACAGAGATTTGCTTGCTATTATAGTTTCAGCTATTTGTGAAGTATCGATGCACTTCTTAAAGTGAAGCACTGCCTTACCGGAAGAACAGCCATACAACTCCATTCTCATCGACATCCATCCATAATACTTAAATGGGTGAACACGGATGAAGCGGGCAATGATTGGTGGGTCAAATGTGTTGTAAACAACACTATTCATATCGCTATTTCCAGTAAACACCTAAATTCCATAAAAGAAAAAACATCCTGAGATACGGTGTTAAGGAAGCACTGATAAAATCGTCTAAAAGACTTGAAATATATTACGTTTTTTATTACTGCAATTTACTCCTCATAATTTATAGAAAAAGAAAAAGAAAGAGAGTCCTTTAAAGTGCACCTAAACCCTAATTTTTTTTCTTTTAATCAACTCAATGTACGTTGAAAAGTAGAATAGTGAAATATTTCTTGTTTTTAACGTCGCGTTAGTGAGTTATAGAGATTTGAATTTACAAAATGTTAATTAGGTGACGTCAAATGCAGACTTTACCATTATTTCTACTTCAATTTACAATACGCAGTTCACAGCTCAAGGATAATAAATTTAAGAAATACTAATAAAAACTGTTTATAGTCAATTGATTTAAAAAAAAAATATTACTTGGAGGTGGAAACAAGTAGTTGTATAATAAACGAGTCTGCATTTGACGTCATGTAATTAGCATTTAGTAAATTCAAATCTCTATAACTCACTAACACGACGTTAAAAATAAGAAATATTTCACTATTCGACTTTTCAACGTACATTGAGTTGATTAAAAGAAAAAAAAATTGGGGTTTAGGTGCACTTTAACAGTTTCCATTTATACCGAACCAAGACAAGTAAAAAGGAAGGATAGTAATAAATATTGTATCACTTACAGTCATTTAATTGAAAAATAATAATTTTGTTTTTAATTATTATTATTAAATACATGTAGGTCTTAAAAACTCACCTTGTCAACGTTAGAATTTGCCTGCTGGAAAAAATGGTAAAAGCCTCCATCCAAGCTGTAAGATACTTTGTACTCAGTAACCCATTGAGCTGCTAAATGACGACCCTGTGTTCCAATCTTTGTCACTTTTTCAATGTCGCCCAGATCCACCTGAATCCACTGTCCTATATCGAGGTATAGAGTGGACCACGCTCCTGTTTGCCCACCACCTGCCTGGTGATTCAGTCTAGCATTGGTAACTCCGTGTGCGGCATTAACCTGAAAGATAATAAACCATTTTTGTGACTCTTTGAACATAAAAAATGATACCGAGCGTTTATTACATAAAACTTACATAGGGAATTTAGTAAAGAACGCCAAGATGCTTCTGATAGTCTTTCCAATTAAATAATATTTTAACCTACCTCTGTGGTCGCTTTTATGTGAGAGTTTGGGATTGTCTTATCTTCCATTCCCAGAGCTGAGTCACAGCCTGAAGATGTAATCATAAGTATAATTATTTCTGGTTGATGTGTGACGTCATAGATGCTTTGCATTGATTTTAGACATAAGACGTTTTTTTTAACGATTTGACCTTTCGCTGACAGACCTTGGTTCATATGACCTAATAAATATTACATTCTTTATTTTATTTATTATTGCGCCGTTTTGTATGTTCTTCTATTTTAACTAAAAGAAGTTGAAAAAGTGAAGATTACACTTTTCTCACGTTCAATCTTCCTGCCCAGCATCCAAAAATGAATTTTTTTAGGTATAAAATGAATCAAAATATAGAAAACGTTTTAAATTAGTTTAAAATATAATAATAATAATAATAATTATTATTATTATTATTACCATTGATATGTTATCATCAGTTCACTAATAAGGGGCTATGTCATGAGAATTTGGCTGTTGTTTGATCAAAACTCTAATTACTGACAAGCACCTTCAGTCATTGAGCACAGTATTTTCTGTGAATTTAGAAAATAAAGGAAGATTATATATAAAGTGAATTCTTAAAAGACAAAAAGGAAATTTTCAGACACGAAGGAAGAACTTGATATATTTATGCTAAACTTTTCAAGTTGCAATCCATTTCCATCCTAGCCATCCGCATCAACAGTGTTAGTGTACTGATACTATATAATTGTTGACAAAACAAGAGCATTATTTTTAAGTGTCCTTTTATACTAATACGTCTTGTAAAAACGTAACTGTGTTTGCAAGGACCACCGTAACAAAATAGAAGCGCCGGATCCTGTAGTAATTTTTTTTAGATCTCAACGTTTGCTTTAAGTTACTATATAAGGTCACTTGTGTATATTTTTCAAATTTCAAATTGTAACGTTTCTTATTATTTCTTAACGTTTTTACGTTTTAAGTAGGCTTCTTCTTATTATTATAGTATCCTATTGCAACTCCACGTTTAAATTGTAACGTTTTTTGCCTATAGAGTCAAAACCTGTAAGACCCTGAATCCCTGAAGAAGAAAGGCTGTGCCTTTCGAAATATTGGATTCAAATACAATTTCCGTACCGTTTGATCAGCCTTGCTTTTGTATCATATTATAATATGTCTTGGCTTTTTAAAGTGCCTATGAAATGATTTTTTTTTCTTCGTTTTTCATTAGTTTATTATGTCCAAAGAACGAAAACAATAATCATTTCCCGAGGAAAAGAAAGAAAATCGTTTTTTTAGCCCCTCGAAGATGCGTAACTTCGGTTGAAAAGTGGCTCCAATTTTTGGAGAGCCTGGGGCGAGTGGGCGTGCGTGATGACGTAAATTACGTAAATAGTATGACACATTGGTTTGTTTACGCAAAAATTCCCTTGGAATCCTTTAGCGTGATGGTCATTTTGCCAACGTTTTTGGCTGTACAAATGTCAGACAGCGCCTAATTTGTTTCTTTACAGTCCTCTGAAGGTGAAGAGGATCAGTTTCGGATCACTCTTGATCAACTGAAATGATCGTGTCCACTGTAGTTTTGCCGTAACGAGACGAACCGACTGTGCCGCTTGAGCGAAGGAAGTGAACATGAAGAAGACGGACTTTGATTTAGATTATTGAACGTGAAAGTAATACAACGTCTCAGTGGTTCGCCAGTTGAGTTGTAAGCTTATTGAACGCAGAGGCGTTTTTGTTATTTCTTTTTAATGGCTCGTTGACTAGCGTTTGTCGAACGCGAACGATATATTTGTAGTACAAACAATCATGATATTAGCGCATTAGCGACTCAGCCAGTCTTCTCTGAAGTTCATTGATCGCGCGTAGAGGTTATGAACTTATTTTATCGGCTTGTCAATTCGCCCGTCTACTTAAAGTTCTTTTTTCAATGCGAAGGATATGTCTTGGCGGCTTGCTAGTTGAAAGTTTCTAAATTATAGTGATATGTTATGCATATCCGAGGTGGTGTTTTTCAGGCGGCTTGCTGAATTGAATGTGAATGGTGTATTTTTAGCGGCAAGGTGCCTTGATAGCGTATTTATTTATTTATTCAAAATGTTTGAACTCAAGTATATACGTAATAATTATGCTTCTTAGTTCAGTGTCTTGCCAGCGATTGAACGTTTCTGGAAATTTTAACCACTTGGCGGCTTGTAAGTGAGTTCAAAGTATCGTGTTTTAGTGTTTACATTTATGTCTGATTTATATTTCATTGTATAAAAATTGATCCGATCGAACACGCAATGATTCAGCGATGTATTTTGTTCCGAATAGTCTTACGCATTTGTACATGTAGATTTTTGATAGATGTTCCGTAGAATAGACGCCTTCCAGTAAACACTTGCGTCGCTGCACTTTAAATTTTATAATTCGGAATACCGTATCTCGCCAGTCAGTGCCGATCGAGTCAATATATTTTTGTAGGCTTCACTGACTTCGACGGCTCTCCAGTCGAGCCGAGGCTTGAAGGAACTTCCAAACAGGATATGGATTGGGAAAATTATGCTTGATTAAACGGCCTCACCGGCCGGAATGTTATTTTCTTTAGCATAATAATATTAATTTAACAATAAGCGCTTTCATTGAAAACAACATCGCTTGACATGTACCCTTGTACCCATGTACTGTACATGTACCCTTTCCGATGTCGGCGAACAAATTTCGTGTATTTCGCCGGCCTATTTTCCTCTGGAGCAAAATAAAGCTTTGTTACACCCTCTGTTATCGAAGAATTCTAATATCTCATATGTTTGAGGTCGCTCGCCACATAGTATTGGTCCACCTCTAGCGACGTCTCTTGTCAGCTCTCGTTTTCTCTATATTCCCGCAGCAGTTTGTACAACTATTTACGTCACAGTGTAATATGACACTGGTTTTGGCCGCGCACAAATTGGAGCCACTTTTTAGCGCCAACAACCTAACTTTGAGACCATAAAATAAGCGTTTCGCATCGTCCCTAACACTTTAAACCTTTTATTCCAAGGTCTAAAAAGGAGAAACTTTCGATACATCAAAAAATAAATTACATTTCATAGACACTTTAAATTGATACTAAACTCTGGTGACATAGCCCCTTTAAGATGGATCCAGCTACCATGGAAGATCAGATCATCATTTTAACTTAACTAAACTATTAAAATATAAGTATCGATATACATACCCTCCAAGGCATATCCTATAAAATAAAGTAAAAAAAAAATGGCAATCAATACAATGTTTATACTGTTTTCATCCACAAACTGTTTACATAAGATTGTAAAAGGCATCTTCAACTTGAGAATGAAAATAATTTTCCTTTAAAAAGATTTGTAACTTACAGAAAAAAGATAAGTTAACATTTGTTTAATATATAATTGACAAAATAAATTATGATGAAGATTCACAGTTCAAAAATTGCTTTGAAAAAATGGGAAAGGTTATTTTTTTTTTGGCGATTTTTATTTTTTTTAAATACTACAGATTTCACTTCCGGTAAGCCTATTTCAGCGACATATCAATTTCCGCTTACTGTCGATTTTCCTGTCCGGGTCCTCAAAGACAACTTTTGAGGAAAATATAAGCCTTTTCAAACAAAGACCACACCAAATAACCTCATAGATAAAAACCCTCTCAGAAGTCAAGCATTATGAAAGAATGTTGGCTTTAAAAACAAAAAAGAAAACAGACAGAATAATATATTTACCGTTTGTAACATCTATTTACCATTCTGTGCCAAATAAAAAAAATAGCAAATGGTATCTTATAGAAAAGCAACCATTATTGAGAGAAATATTCAAGGAGCCATCCATGATTTTGTTGTAACTCACAGGAAGTCATCGTTTTACTTGAAATTTTGCTTAAAATGTATTCCTTTTAAAGAAATGTAAATTTTTCTATTTCAGCATTCCTAAAAACTAGCAACTGAATAAGTTCCCTTTAGTAACAATGTTTTCCTTTTTAGTAACAGAATATCGCCATTTTGTGCCAAATTAAAAAAAATAATGAGCAAATGTCATCTTTTAAGATCTTTTCATGCTTTTTAAAAAAAAAGGCAACAATTATTGAGAGAAATTTTCAAGGAATCTCCCATAATTTCCTGTAGAAAGGGAAAGTCTGTAAAATACATACTCGATAGAGCTAAACTATGATGTGAAGGTCATAGATACAACGTATCGACCAATAGGAGTCGCGTTTGGTCTGTCATTATTATTAACAATCATCGTTTTAAAATTTCGAAAATACTCCATAGTCTTCGGAAATATCGAAAAAAGGTCATCGGTATAAACACTCGCATGAACATCGGACAATTTTCTCGAAATTCATTGCAATTAATGCTGAGCTATTAACAAATCTTCGTTGTTCAATTTTTTTCTAACCCATTTTGCTGCGCTTATTCGTAACAAAAACGTTGAACACTCGCATCCATGACAGCTATCATATTTCAATATACCTTTAATTCAATGGAAGGAAACGATCCGTGTTTGTGCCTGCTTTATTTAAATGTACAATTTTCCACTGCTATATATAACGGTGCTTTCCCTACAATGATGATCGGCTATTACTTTTTCGGTTCTTAAAAAAAAAAATATAGTCTCTGTTCTGATAAAAGCCAATTCTTCCTGTCAATTGCAATGTTTCAAAAGTCGAATTTTGTTGGTTTTACTGGGCTAGGACACTTGTCAAATATGAATTTAAAAACGCTTTTTTTTTTTACTCGATCCAAATTTAAATTATAAAACATTTTTGGGCGATAATTGAGGAAACCCTGTAAATTTAACTGGCAAAATCGAAGAAAATTTTGTTTTCCTACCAATCGCCAATTCTCGTTAAATAGTTTCACTTACACCAGCATAAAATAATATGACTGGGTGAACAGCGTCTTTTTTTTCTTGGTTGTGTCCATTGTCAATAAAGCACTGAAAATGTAACCCTAACTTTGAGACAGCTGCAAATGTGTTCATCATTTCAAACATAGCAAGGTGTTTCGAGACGTATTACATTGCATTCTCTTTAATCGTTACCCATTATGATCATTTTATGTCCATAAAACTGGTAAAATATAAGAACATACTTTATCTTTGTAACATAAAACTTTGTGACATTCTAGATTTGTTTCTCAGAAACTGAGTTACGGTCCAGTAAAAGTAACAGGTCTTTTATTGCTTATAAAAGTGTTTTTTCCTTTGATTTAGGCTAAACGCGCACATTTCATTTTTGGCAGCAATATTTTGCTCAATGGAATGTTATCGTATAAATTGCGTTTTATGCCTTCACACCGTACACCTGTAACTTTGCTTTATTTGCGCATTTGTTTACAGTTAAAATACTCAGCGCGTTCCGCTTATCATTTGAGAATGACTTTCATTAATCAGGAACGGATTGCATTATTGAAAATTCGGGTTTAAAATTGATTATTGGAATCTTCCAACGGTAGCCTCATAGATAATTAACGAATGCTGATTGGTTTGTTATTGGCATCAGGCGAATGTTCGCGTGAAAGCAGGCAACAGTTGGCGGTTTGACTCATCTGACCTGTTCGCTCAACAAAAATTCATCACTGAGTAATTTTTTTGACGTAAAGAAGCTCTGCATTTATAAAACTGTGAAGAAAAATTCTTAAAATGCTAGTGTGCTGGCTCTGAAAGAGAAATGTTCACGAAAGTGAAGACAATTTCATATGAAGTCCAAGCGACTGAATTCACTGAAAAGAACAGCGGCCAACGGTTGCGTATTTTGCCTGTGAACTGTGGACTGATGTCAGTAAGTAAACCAATCAACATTCGTTACTTCGAATGAGGCTACCGTTGGAAGATTCGGCAACAATAATTTTAAACCTAAAATTTGATTTCAATAATGCAATCCGTTTCATATTAATGAAAGTCATTCCCAAATGATAAGCGGAAGGCGCTGAGTATTTTGACTGTATTTTTTTTATCATTTAGACTTATAGTCAAAGAAAATTCAAAGTCACAGGTAGTCGCGATCGACTTATTAATGCAACAATATTTCTTTTCCTCTGATCAATTTTTCTTTAATAGAAAGATCAGCATCTTCGTTGTTCAAATTCCTAGACAAAACGTTTGTTCTTTGCTGCATTACAACATGTACAATAGTCATAACAAGTCGTGTTTCTCCTTAGGGATATCGTGCTATCAATTCTATTATTTTAACAATTTAACGACCTTTTTACCTTTACTGTTAGTTGATACACCCTAAACTGTTGTTAGCATTTAATATTTTAGATACCCTAGTCGTGAACCTCTGACTAACTTTAACATAAAATAAAAGATTTTCGTCGACTTACCAATCTCTACTGAAAGTTGTAACAGAAGGAAAAGTCGCAACAGACCGTTCATCTTGCAACCCAAGAACAAACTGATATCGTTTGTTGACACAATACCTTATTTATACAGACCAATATCCATTTTAACTTGGTCATGCTATAAAAACTAATTTGTCAAGCTATACACAATGAGGTGTCAAGATGTTTTGTTTGCCTATTCGATTCAGTTAACAAATTCAACATTGTAAGCGAGAAAATACATGCTTATTAAAATAACATTTCTGTTTATTTTTTCTTCTATTTTTGTGTGTGTGTAAATTAATTATTAGCAGACATGGTTTTTAACTCGTGTATACACGAAGCATAATGAAGTTATATATATTTTGAAATAATACCAAAAATTATTCTCAGTTTCTTTGGGGTTTTCTTCATCCATCAAACTTGCCTCCTTCACTTCTGAAGATTTTCGCAAGCGTTAAAAGTATACCCTTACAACAATAACATTAAACCTTAATTTATAACAAATCCATAAATATATTTTGGCATTTTTCTTCTCACAGGAAGTTTTTTTTAATATAATCATCCCCGAGGCTAACATGACCAAGAAGCTAAATTAAGCAAATACCGAAATGGTTGAAATGTATCCAAGGAACAAATTATTTTCTGAGGTTAACTTCCGGATCTGTTTTTAGTGCACTTTAAGCCGCACATAAGCTGCACTTTAACTCGAAGTCATATGTGTGAATTTATTATCAGCACGCATGGTTTTATCGTTTCTCTGCGGAACGTTATAGCAGAAATCAAAATAAAAAAGGTTTTATTTTATAATACTGAAAATTCTTCTGGTTTTTATTGCATCTTACTTCTCACAGGAAGTATATTTTTTAATCATGATATTCATCCTCGAGGCTAATAAACGCGGGGTCGGGGCCCGGGTCAGGGTGGGATTAGGTCTAGGATTAGGTATTGGATTAAATATAATCCCTTTCCCTAATCCTAACACTATTCCTAATTCCATACCTAATCCTAGACCTAATCCCACCCCGACCCCGGCCCCGACCCCGCGTTTTACTGACACCCTAATATGACTAAGAAATTAAAATAAGCAAATACCGGAATTGTTAAAATGTATTGTTATCGATCGGCTGTTGTGCTTTAATTTTCAATTGTAGGCAAACATGCTGCAGGAATTTTTATTTCACTATCTCTATTGATGTTATAAGGATGAATTCTGATGTGGATGGCCTCTTTTAGCCTACGGATGTACCAGTGTGGATCACGATCAGAAAAATTAACCTAGTTTCAAAATAGGAATGTGCCCGTTCTTGTCAGCATGTTAAGAAACCAGGGAGACGAACCAACGTGCCAGCTCACATTACTTAAACGGTTGCATTACATAACACAACACTTACAATTTTACAAACGGAAATACTGCTTCTTTTTTGTTGTCATGTCATATTGTATCTCACAGCAAGTCTTACCGTTATGCTATAACTGTGCCGCTTTTACAAGAAATGTAAATACGTTAATTCTTTCGTTAGCATTCCTGAAAACTAGCAACTGGATAAGAACTCCCCGTTGGTAACAATGTTTTCCGTTTTTGTTTATTTTTTAGGTCAAAATTTGTTCTAGCTATTTTCTTACTATAGGTATTATTATTACTATATTACTAAGAAGGCATAGTGCATTTTCTGTGTGTGAAATTTATTACATCTTATACAGGATGGATAAAATATGAGCGGCAGAACAGTATGGATATTTACAATGGCAAGTCGCAGGAGAACCATTGTAAATATTAATATATACAGTTCTGGACCCGGTTGTTCTAAAGGTGGATAGTCCTATGCACCGGATAAATTACTATCCAGCAGATAACAGAAAGGATTTTGTTATATTTACCACCGGATAGTGATTTATCCGGTAGATGGCCATATCCACCTTTTGAACAACTGGGGCCTGCTCTCGGCGAATATTTTACCTTTCTTGTCAAGACCAATAACGATGATAGCAAGTTTCTTGTTTGTTAATTGATACAAGCATTGTATCTCACTGGAAATCAGTGTTTTACTTGTAAATGTATAGCTTTTAAAGAAATGCAAATACGCAATCATTAAACCAACTGGATAAGTACCGTTTTTGATAATGAACGGGTATCTTTCAGCGAATCTTGTCGCCATCTTTTATTTCGATCGCTGAACTTCAGATCGGCCACCATATAAAGAGGGAGTGTTCGTGTCTTTCGTTATCCACGTGTTTCATACGTACAGCTCATTCGGTTTTGTTCACTGGCGATTTTCTTGAAAAAGGAAATGTGATCACTAGAAGTTATAATTGAAACCAACATAATGTAAAATATGAAAACGCATTCAGGCATTCCAGTAAGCTAGCAACTAGATAAGAACTTCCTGTTGGTAACGATGTTTTCTTCTTTGAAGTTTTCGAAATACTGAAGGGGGTATTTTTAGCGAATCCGTAATCTTATTATCTTATTTCAGTAAGGGACGGACCATTAAAAAAGTGATGGGAGGGGGAATCAAAAAGGCAAAGACAACACATCTAAAAATACCACTGTGAAGAATGATGATATCAATATGTTACGTTTATGTCAAACGGGCTCAAATTGTGCCGGTCTACAATCGAAACATCTTCGGAATTTCCTCCAAAATTTTCGGACATCTTCGGTAGTCTTCGGAAAACTGTTTAAAACTTCGTAATTAGTCATTTAATATATGTAATAAACAAAACAAGTACTAGCCTGTTATGGCTTCACTTGCCGACACGTTGTTTTGTCAAATTCGGAAAAAAATTCAAACGCAGTTGGTCTACCGAATAAATTCTCCTCGATAGGAAAACTTTCTTTGCTTTGTACAATTTAAGGTTACAGTGTACCTTCGGGGGTGTCTCCAGTATAACAGCTCTAGCGTCTTAAGATTACACTTAATATACCTAAACCCAGATATCAAATTAAAGCTTATAGAGCTGGCTATCTAAATGTGGAAACCCTTTGGTAATCAAACGAATTGTCGAATTTTTTACGACGTCTAAATTCGAACGTCCGAATCAGCTTTAAAACGCTATAACTCAAAGCGATTATTGTATTTTGCTAATTTGATTTGTTCTCGGATTTCCGGACCTGAAGCGCTAAAAAAAACATGTCGGCGATTTCCCATATTCAATTGCAGTGAAAAGTTACAGAATATTTTCGAAAAAGGGAGAAAACAAATTGAAGTGATCGCACGGAAATGGCTCTTGACGAAAAAGTCTTCGGAAATAAGAAATTCGCTGAAACATTTTGTTGATTATATGTCAGCCTAGCTTGTGTCCAAATTTGAGGAAAATCGAACAAATTCCCTTTGAGTTGTAGCTCTTTAAAGTGTCCCCTACAAGCGAAAAATGAACTTTGAGAAAACAGCGCTTAGAAAAACATATCGCTTCATAAACAAACTCCGCCCACAAAAGTTATACCGTCATTTCTCCGTCAATTTTCACAATTTTTCGATAATTTTTTTTTTTGGATGAAAGTTCATTCTGTAAACTTTATTTTGACGCCAAAAAAAAAATTTCAATACATTTTCGATCTGAAGGTATACACTGTAACCTTAAAACAAGCAGTGAGAACTGCTATTTAAAAAAAAACACACATCTATTGTGAAGAATCGGCGATGAAATTTAGAATAAATTAACAATATGACAATATGCTTATCAACACGATCGATAAGTATTTTGCTATTTAACCCTGCAAGAGCTCTTTAAAAAATGAAAATAAACGAAATCGGCACAAAAGCGTAAGAAACATTTATGCTACATTTCTAAGTAAAAAGCCGCAATCAGTTTTCTCAAGCAAAATACTTACTTATGATCACATATTTAATTTACAATTAAATGAAAATTTTATCTTGAACTTAATGTTTTCACACTTCAAATTGGTATGCTACCATAAAAAGAAAAAAGTGTTCTTAAAATGTCTTCTACATTTTCATATAACGATCCTTCAAATCCTATTATTATGTTCATTACTCAAAATGCATGCTTAAGGCAAAAGGTAAAGTTACACACAAGGCACAGACGGCCAACACGGCGACTGGAGCACAACCCAAGACCAAACTGATATCGTTTGTTGACACGATACCTTATTTATACAGACCAATATCCATTTTAACTTGGTCATGCTCTAAAAACTAATTTGTCAAGCTATAAACAATGAGGTGTTAAAATGTTTTGTTTGCCTATTCGATTCAGTTAACAAATTCAACATTGCAAGTGAGCAAATGCATGCTTAAAATAATATTTCTGTTTTCTTTCATGTACGTTCAACCTTTCGGCACAAGTGGTCTCACTTGTACATTTTGCAAAGTCTAATCATATTAAAAGATATGATAAGCAAATCTTATTGAAAGAAGCATCGTTGCTGTTTACATTTTTTTATTGTCTAAGCCGTTGTGTGAATTAATTATTAGCAAATATGGTTTTAACTCGTGAATACATGAAACGTAATGAAGTTATATTTTTTTAAATAATACCGAAAATTATTCTGGTTTTCTTTGTTTTTTTTTTTGTTTTTTTTTTTGGCATTTTACTTCTCACATATTTCAACACATCTAAAAATATCAATTTTATTTTTCCACTGCGAAGAATAATGATATCAATATTTTACGTTTATGTCAAACGAGCTCAAATTGTGTCGGTCTACAATCGAAACATCTTCGGATTTTCCACGAAAATCTTCGGACATTTTCGGCAGTCTTCGGAAAACTGTTTAAAACTTTGTGTGTCGTTTATGTAATAAACAAAACTCAAACTCAGAACAAATTCAAACGCAATTGGTCGACCAAATAAAATCCTTTTGATAGGAAAACTTTCTTTGCATTGTACGATTTAAAACAAGCAGTGAGGACTGCGATAAAAAAAAAAAAACATCTGTTGCGAAGAATCGGCAATTGACAATGTGAACGATATCCTTAACAACACGATCGATAAATCTTTTGCTATTTAACCCTGCATTTTCCTGTAATGCTCCTTCAAATCCAATTATAATGTTCATTGCTCAAAATGCATGCTTAAGATACTGAAGGTGAAGTTATACACGAGCCACAGACGGCCACTGACACGGCTGGAGCACAACCCGGTTTCTGTAGCACGACATATATGCGCACAGATCGCATGTTTCATGACGCTTTACATACACTTATGAGAATGAGACGTCAGCGCCTCAGGCAGCCGCTATCGGTAACTTAAGGAGTATTTATACTCCCCCAAGATCATTATGTCACTGGTATCCATTTATACACATGGGTTTCTGGCCCTGTGTTCGTGCAAATATTGTACGGATGTATAAAAAGTAGATATTTTTCTTCTTGGAAAATGTCTTAATCTTTGTGATCTTAAGGTGCATGAGTCTTATAGATGTTTATCACGTGCTATTAGAACAAAGCCTTTGGAATATAAAATGAGCCTTAGGTTGTAAAGCTGCAAAAAGTAATATCTTAGTATGATTCCTCTATTTAATTTGGTAAGCTTACGCACGTTTGACATTGCAATTAGTCTTTCAGTAAGAGCTTTGAGGTCTGCATGCAATCGAATGATTCAAGATTGGCAATAAAACATCAGTCTAACAGGGCGCCTCTCGCTTAGCTAAATTCCTCAAAAGTCCATGTTATAAAAGGAATGGCAAAAAGTGGTTATACATACCTATCTCAGCCACCACAGCAATCGCAGCAAACAACAAGAGTATTCTTGAAGACATTGTCTAAGAAAAGGAGATCGACACATTTTAAGGTATAAAATAGAAAAGGAAAAACCTAGTAAAGAAGGCTACATTTTTTTTTCATTTTGTAATAAATCATGTTGTAAAATAGTAAAATAGTTAAAAATTATCGATTTTTGCAATTCATTTTTTTTTTGAGCATCAACTACGACGTCATTAACAATGCTATGAAAAAACGGTCACCACAGCTGTATTATTATAAAGTATGAAAATTTGTTAAGACCAGTGTAAAATTAACAACGGAGTTGCCATAGCAACGTAATGATGCCATGACGTTTTTTACTTGTCGTTTTATTTCTCGGCACCAGGAGTTTTTTTTCGGTAATCACTTAAGGGAGCTTGTACCTCCCATAGCCGCCTCAATTATGACAAAGATTGAAGAAATTTTATGAGCGTTTTAGAAATTTTTGGGGATGATGTTTTGGGGATAATAAATACAGTCAAAAACATACTAGCGACATAATTGGCTACTATCTAAAGAAAACGATGATTTGGTTCCATCTGAGTAGTGTGTGAAAAAGTGAGGGGGTTTACTTTGGCCGATTGCGAGAAAAAAGGATTTGATTAGTGTGCGCAGCTGCTCTTGTTGCCATTTTTGTATGTAATTTGGTCTACGCCTACAAATGTGATGATAATTTGGAAACCGCTTGATATATATTTTTTTTAAATTTGGCAATCTCGAGATTATTATCAATTTATATGGCCTGCAAGTTTCAAGGATATTGAAAACATGTAAGGCAATAAAATAGGGCCTCCAATGTACCAATTTTTTCCAGCGGATTTTGTGTTTACAAGTGAGCGTCCTCATTATACACGGGTATTGTTTTCAAGTTCCATATGCACGTGCACAACTTTAGCAAAAAAATAATTTGCATCAAACAGAACACTCGATTGCTTTCCGAAGAATTTTCCGAAATATTCTTGGTTTGCAACCACGTGACAAGGCGGCCATGTTGGTGGTCAATACAATACAATTTTTTTTTCGCAGAATTTGCATGAAAATAGAGTTTAGTTCCCAGCGTAGAGAAACTGTTTTGTTCTTGACCACCAACATGGCCGCCGTGACGTCACATGCAAACCAGCAATACTAATAACTGGCTTGAAAATTGTAACAAGGTTATGCACTTAGGTATTATTCTACAGAACAACAAAGCAGGATAAAAGTCTAGATCCACGTAATAGCGTGACATCGAGTGCGTAATGTTATTGCAATTCTCAAGTCAGTTATTAGCATGTTTCGGAAAATTGTTTGGAAAGCAATCGAGCGTTCTGTTCGATGCAAATGATTTTTTTTTTGCTAAAGTTGTGCACGTGCATATGAAACTTGAAAACAATACCTGTGAATAATGAGGACGCTCACTTGTAAACACAAAATCTGCGGGAAAAACATGATACATTGGAGGCCCTATTTTATTGCCTTACATAATTTCAATGTCCTTGAAACTTGCAGGCCATATAAATTGATGATTAATCTCGAGATTGTCAAATTATAAAAACAAAATTATCTAGCAGTTACCAAATTATCTTCACATTTGTAGGCGTAGACCAAATTACATACAAAAATGGCAACAAGAGCAGCTGAACGCACACTAATTAAATCCTATTTTCTCGCAATCGGCCTAAGCAATCCCCTTACTTTTTTACGCACGATCTCAGATGGAATCAAACTACTACGAGATGAAATTGCATTCCCAAAGCGCATCGTTTTCTTTAGATATCAGCCAATTATGTTGATAGTATGTTTTTCACTGTATTTATTATCCCCAAAACTTCATCCCCAAAAACTTTTAAAACGCTCCTATCGAATTTGTTCAATCTTTGCCATAATCGAGGCGGCTATGGGAGGTACAAGCTCTCTTAAGCGATTGCCGAAAAAAACCTACGACGGCAAGTAAAAAACTTCATGGCGTCATTAACAAATTTTCATCTTTATCTAACACAGCTGCGGTGACCGTTTTACCATAGTATTGTTAACGACGTCGTAGTTGATGCTCAAACTTGGGGGGTATCGCCTTTAAATAATCCGGCCGATTCCATTGTGTGGGGTGACACCATGAGAGAATGGTCTGATTGAGAACAAAGAAGCGTGGTCGGTATATTTTCAGGCAGGGGGAGGAACTTCACGAGAACGTTATTTCTATAAGCCAAGTACAATGGAGAATAACAAAAGCTTTACATTGAAACGTGCTCATTTGAAGTAAGACTCTTGAGATGTGTGCCGATTCGTTCATTTTCTTCAAATGTCAGGCTAAAGCAGGACCGGAACATCATTTACTCTATTGACGGCCCCTTTTACCTTCAAGAAATTAAACCACCTACATTTCCCCTTACGCCCAAAAAGCTGCAATTAAGCGTGCGACTCTCTGCGTGTTTCCTGTTAGTCATTTATTTAAAAATATGTACTTTTGTTAAAAGTTAGAATAAGAAATTAACAAAATGGAGAAAAAAACAATTTAATATGAAATTTAATTTCGCTGAAACAGATCGGTGCAAGTGTTGAATGTAAACAACCATTACGCAATAATCAAGTAAGCCAAAGGTCACCAAACATTTAATAAAGTCAATTTGCTGGGGAATACGAAATATGTGTGCTTTATGGTTAATGACTCATGAAATGAGAAACAGTGGAATAGTGCGATGCATCACGCACACAGGTTGCATGTACATTCAAAGAAACCGAATGAAAAATATTAAAATTGATCAAAGGCCTTCATTCGAAGAGTTAGCAATTTAGGATTTCCTCCACAGATTCAAAATCTAGTATTGCTGAATAGTTTATATGTGTCGCTCCTGGACACGCCTCAATAACGTTGCAGTAACCCAGGTGAAAGGGTTAGCAGATATTTACGTAAACAGGTCAGTAAATGTCACAAGACGAGAAGATTGAGCTAATTTATTTTGTAATTCAATATGTTTAGAGCGGATGTTTTTGTTAAAACTCTAGGGAGCCACCTATAAAGGGTCAAAACGAGATAATGATATGTACCACGCACAAATAGGCTGCAAACTCTAAAAGAGACTACGAAGAAGAAATATCTTGATAGCCCCACATATTTAAGAGACTTTAAAATTTTGCCCAATCAAGCCACAGACCTTTTAGAAACCACTTTGAATCCTCAGTTCAAGTTGTTGTTTGCGATCCGTTATATATAATTAGTTTCGCGAAATGTCCCCTTACCCCCAAAGAATCATCAACGACGTCTAAGTTTACAGTATACTCAGTGTGTACTGTTTGTAGTTTGAGAAGTGACGCAGTTTCGGCAGCAGCAGAATCGCCCAGGTTAATACGTTGTGGCAAACAGATTCATTTCAAAACATCTTTGGCAGAATAGTAAAAGAATTCATGGGATCAGTATTTTTCCCATTTAGTAGAAATGATTCCACAGGAAACTCACCTTTCTAACTCGTAGAAACATTTCAAAGAGGTGTGTTGGAGTTACCCCAACTCCTTGCTCAGTTAAATAGTTAAAATTATCGATTCGTGCTAAGTATTTGAAGAAGTGAAACAAAGAATTTAACGAACTATGATTGCATTGTGTGAGGTGACAGTATTAGAGGATGGTCTGATTAAAAGAACAAAGAAAACTGAACAGTATTTTCTGGCAAGGGGAGGAACTTCACGAGTGCGACGCAATATCTATGAGCTAAGGATCAGCGGAGAAGAAGAAAAGCTTTACATTGAAACGTGCTCATTTGAAGAAAGACTCTTGAGATGTGTAAGCTGAAGTCATTCGTTATTTTTTTTTTCAAATATTGATAAAGCGGAGTTGGAAACATTTGACTTATAGAACTATATTGTCTTTATTTACGGTCCCTTTACGACAAAGAAATTAAACTACCTTTAAAAGCATCAAAAAAGAACTAGAAATGTGCATAAATGTATTTTCCCTAGCTTTCCCTAACGCCTAAATGCTGCAATTAAGCATGTGACTCTGCATTTTCCTTATTGATAGTGTTAATTAAAACTAAAATCCCTTTACGCTAGTTACAACCTGATGTCTTTTGGAAGCTAAGGTAAGAAATTAACCAAATGGAGAAAGAAACCAAACTAATTTGAAGATTAATTTCGGCTGAGACAGATGGGCCCCAGAGCATGAATGTAAACAGTCAAATACGAAATACGTGCACTTTATGGATAATGACTCAAGAACTGTATCTCTCTAAATCTGATAAACCATTTACTCATTTCACAGTTGCTGTCTTTGGGAAACTAAGGGTAAAAACTGCATCTAGAAGAAACCAAGATAATATTGAAAATTGAATTTCGCTGAGATAGGTGTGTGTGTGCTAGATTGGAATGTAAACGACCATTGGTCAGTAATATTGAAGTAACAAGGATCATTAAACACCACCAAGAAAGGTCCACGTGCAGGAGAATACGAAAGATTTCCACTTAAAGGTCAATGACTCGTGAAATGTGAAACAGAAAAATGCATCACGTAATTTTAACAGGCTGCAAACACGATCATTTTTTGTCAAGAAAAGGAATTGAACTTGTATTCCTGATTTCTTGATTCCGACGCGTGAAGTACTTAATACCGACAGTCTACAGTAGACAGAAAGGTTGCGATAGGTTTAAGACATTTTCGAGTTTAATCTCAGTATCTTGAAAAGTCGTGAGCTGCTTTGACTTCGCCTCCATGTCCCCTTCTGTCAACCTAGCTACAGTATTCAACGATTACTTCGAGAAAATTGAACGAAATGACTTTGTCGTTATATGACATTAAAATTAATTATGCACAATTTTGCAAAAGCTTTGTCGCTAATAAATACATTTGATCTGAATGGTTTCAACGCATTACCACTTATACATGTTACTCTACAGACTTGTCATTAAGATAACTTTGTCACTGTGACATGTTTGATAAGGTGTCCTACGAGATTTGGCCACCATTTTAAGCTCCGCTTTTTTTTAAGTATCTCCACACAATAGTACGAGACTTTTATCCCATCTTGTTGAAAATAATATGTCCCTGCACAACAAAAGAAAAATATTTAGTATTTTAAAATTGCTAATTTAAGATTTGTGGCGGTTTACGTATTGTTGCAATGACTGAATGACAACCATCTAGCAATTCCAAACAAGAAACAATCATCCCCTCATCCCCAATTGATTGACAAGTATGTAACCAATATTCCGTGTCACTAAATGTTAATAGGTTTGTGGCTTCCTTTTGTTAACATAGAGTGGCCAATATATCTATAGGCGAATCTTTGCTGACATCATTGTTTACATTTTGCTTTATTAGCATACGAATTTGCGCAAGGAAAGCACCGTACTAAATACGAATTGACTTCAAAAGTTAAAAGAGCTTGATAAACCAAGTAATCTATGCAATTTTTACCTTTTGTCTCGGTGCCAGTGTCGAATGTAAACAACCATTACTCAATAATCAAGAAAGCCAATGGTCACCAAACACTTAATAGACCATTTGCAGGGGAATACGAAAGATGTGCACTTCATGGTTAATGACTCATGAAATGCAAAATAGTGGAATGTATCACGTACACAGGTTGCATGAACATTCAAAGAAACCAAATGAAAAATATTAAAACTGATCAAAGGCCCTCATTCGAAGGGGTCAGCAATTTAGGATTCCTACACAGACTCAAAATCTAGCATTGCTGAATAGTTTAAATGTGCCAACTGTGTCGGAGTTTAACTTCAGATATCTATAAACTAACGGCCTGTTTACATTGAGGGATAGTTACCCACCTAGACAGTGTCACCCGATTCTGTTATTCTCTTCCCGTTTGCTTTACGTGGAGACAGTCACCACCTTTTCACCTTGTCACTCTTCTGGGCGGGTTATCTTTTATCATCTAAATGGTCACAAGAGGGTCATCGGTTACCCGCGCTAGGTTTTTGGGCCTGTTTTTCAGGTTTTTCACTTAAATCAATTGGAACGTAATGCCGATCAAAATGATAAATTCCGAACCAAGCTGTCCCGTTTTCTCAAAGCAAGTTTTATCTATCCGTCGAAACGATTTTTTTCGAATCAAAGATCATTATATAAACAATATATTATTTGCTAAATGCTGCAATTAAACATTTGACTCTGCATTTTCCTTATTGAAACTAAAAACCATTTACTTTTGTTACTACCTGATATCTTTCGGAAGCTAAGGTAAGAAATTAACCAAATGGAGAAAGAAACCAAACTAATTTAAAGTTTAATTTCGTTGAGACAGATGGGCGCCAGATTTGAGTGTAAACAAACATTAGCCAATGATCACCACACTATAACAAGAATAGTCCATTTCCAATGCACTTTATGGTTAATGACTCACGAAACTGCAAAATGGTGAAATTTATGTATCTGATAAATCTGATCTAAATCTGATAATCCATTTTCTCTTTTCACAGTTGCTGTCTTTGGGAAACTAAGGGTAAAAACTCCATAAAGCCAAAAAACCAAGATAACATTGAAAATTGAATTTCGCTGAGATAGGCGTGTGCTAGATTGGAATGTAAACAACCATTAGTCAGTAACATTGAAGTGACAAGGATCATTAAACACCACAAAGAAAGGTCCACTTGCAGGAGAATACTAAAGATTTCCACTTTAAGGTCAATGACTCGTGAAATGTGAAACAGAGAAATGCATCACGTAAACAGGTCGTTACAAACACGTTCTTTTTTTTTCAAGAAAATGAATTGGACTTGTATTCCTGATTTCTTGGGAGCGACATTCTACAGTAGCCAGAAAGGTTGCGATTGGTTTAAGACATTTTCGATTTTATCTATCTTGAAAAGTCGTGAGGTGCTTTGACTTCGCCTCCATGTCCCTACTACCAATCAAGCTACAGTGTTCAACATTAGTTCGAGAAAATTGAACGAAATGACTTTGTCGTTATATGACATTAAAATTAATTATGCACAATTTTGCAAAAGCTTTGTCGCTAATAAATACATTTGATCTGAATGGTTTCAACGCATTACCACTTATACATGTTACTCTACAGACTTGTCATTAAGATAACTTTGTCACTGTGACATGTTTGATAAGGTGTCCTACGAGATTTGGCCACCATTTTAAGCTCCGCTTTTTTTTAAGTACCTCCACACAATAGTACGAGACTTTTATCCCATCTTGTTGAAAATAATATGTCCCTGCACAACAAAAGAAAAATATTTAGTATTTTAAAATTGCTAATTTAAGATTTGTGGCGGTTTACGTATTGTTGCAATGACTGAATGACAGCCATCTAGCGGAATGACTAGCTTTGTCGTTATATGACATTTCCGACTGGCATTTCATTTTATTTTAATTATGCACATATATGCAAAAAGCTTAGTCGCTAATAAAATAAATAAAAATAAATAAAATAAATCGTCCTTATTTAACGAGGGTGACACTAAATAGTCTTAAGACTAACAAACCTGTGGCCCTCGGATTCCAGATCGAATTGGAATTTGGAAGTGTTGGTTTTTGAGGAGAGGGGAAAACCGGAGTACCCGGAGTAAAACCTCTCGGAGCAAGGAGAGAACCAACAACAAACTCCACCCACATATGACGCCGGGGCCGTGAATCGAACCCGGGCCACATTGGTGGGAGGCGAGTGCTCTCACCACTACACCACCCCTGCTTCTAAACACATTTGATCTCAGTAAATGGTTTCAAGTAATATATCAAACATGAGACACAGTGTTTCATCACAAGATCAAACACTGAGAAGAGAGTTGAAAATACGACGCGCAGCGGAGTATTTTTGACGAACTTCGAGGTGTTTGATCTTGTGATGAAATACTGTGTCGAATGTTTGATATTACTTCTCAAACAAAATGATTTTAGAAGGAGAAATTAAGGATGCAAAAATGAGGAGTGTTTCATCTGATTTCCAAACACTCATTAAACATTAATTTCCTTTGTATTTTCTTCATGAATTATTAATGAGTTTGAGAATGAATTACTACATATACATGTAACACTACAGACTTGTCATTAAGAATGACTTTGTCACTGTGACATGTTTGATAACGCAGAGAACGTAGAGAACACACCGTGCTAAATACGAATTGACTTCAAAAATTGAACGAGTTTGTTAAACCTAGTAATCTATGCAATTTTTACCTTTTTTTCGTGCAACAGTTAAGGAATGCTATCAAAAAGTGCAAAATTGTTGGGTGGCAAAAGCGCTAATGAGCCATATATTCTTTGTAAAATTTTGAGTTTTTAAAACAGCATTACACGAAATGTATCTAGTATATCTGGCTCAAATTTCCAAAGAAAGCTACATTGTGCTAATTGTGCACAATATTCAGAGTTGATTTGTTTGTATCTAGGTTAGAGAATGAAGTGCATATGCTAATGAGGCAATAATGGTAAACAAAGATTCACTTAATACTGGCTTCACCCCTCCACGGGTAATCATTCATGCAGGCAATGACACGTGTAATGAATCGAGATTTATCTCCAAAGGATCGAATGAATGAACACACGCCTATGTTCATTTGTTATGCAATAAGACCGTCAGGCATACCGACTTACAAGAAATATTCAAACATTATAAAGCAACAATTGCGCTGTTATGTGTTCTTTTTTGTTTGTTAGTTCATTGGTTTTCCTTTTCCTTTATTTCTTGTATTGTGTGGTGGTGGTGGTGGTGGTGGTTTGGGGAGAGAGGGGGCATGGATAAAAATTCGAATACGTTCTTTTCTATAAGTACTGGTCGACACACCAGGCATGTGACGATGCATGCACTGATTCCCAAATATTATCACTTCCTATTCTGTTACTCTCTTTGCATTTTATTAGTCAACTAGTAAATTGGTCATTATCACATAAGGCATACTACATACTGTTTAATAGCATTCCTATTATTTTGTTTTTTGTTTCTTTGTTTGTTTGTATCATAAGAAGTGTTTGTTTGATGTTCGGTTTTCTTACATTGTTTGTTTCATTACATTGTCTTATCTTTTGATAGCCCTTCGCGGTCGAAAGCAAGCATTACTTAAAATTATATAAAATTATATAATTATGATAAGAACATTCCAGAATCTTTTGCACCTAAAACATATTTAGTGTCAGATAACATTGCCAATTGTCAATCAAGGAGTAAAAATACCACACGGCATTTACATAGGCAGTCAACTACCAGCGATATCGTATATAGCGTGATGATGTCAGCGGTCACTTGACAATACCTAAATATTTGAAAATGAACAGATCAAAGTGTCCTTATTATAGACGAGGGGATTGTATGATTTTTCGTATCTACGGAACCAAGTGCTGTGCGTAACTGAGAGGTGTCCATATTATGAAGGTGTCCGTAAGGAGAGGTTTGACTAGTGTGTTTATAACCGCTAGAAAATGATCTTAAATGATTATCAGTTATCCATGCTGAGCTTTTCGCACGGCAAAGCTGCGAATTGGTACAACATTCCTTACCAACTTAAATCTGCTAAGACAATTAAATGAAGATTCCCTGGCCTGCAAGCAAGCTCTCAGGCTCGGGGGCGGGGGTTTGTGTCGAAAGCTAAGATTTCTTCATTTCACTTCACAACAAATAAAACTACACAACGCTATACACCAAATAAGCTTATCTTTGGAGGGCGTGGTGAGAACCAAACCGAACAATATACAGCAACAATATACGTATTTCTGCTAAGTACAATGATACTCCTAAACAATAATGCAACTTCCCAAGTAAGCACGCAGGCTTAATGTCAATTAGACCGCCAGTTAAGCTGGGGAGTCACAACTCATATGTTACACATCACTTTCTTCTAACATCCCCAAATAGACGAACAAACGTATTCATTGCCAGTTAAGGTGCATTTGTTACAAAATCAAAATCACTCTTCACTTTTATCATCCTAAGTATAATAGACTTCGGAGGAAATACAGCATAATCGTAAATTTCCAAGCTTGTACCCGTAAAGTAGCGTAAAACGTGTACAGTAACAAGGTTCAAATATAAAACGGCAAAAAAGCTAAACTAGCAGAGCTGAGCAACCGCTCAAAAAACAAATGCGGTTACTGACGGAGGCCAGAAAAAAAAAACCTGCAGAAAAACCCTCGGTTGGAAAAATAACAAAACAGAAAATCTGGGTAGGAACCATGGCTCAAGCTCCAAGTGGTTAGAAGCCCATCCTACGAAGACTTCACAGTGGGAAAAAATGTCGTTCCTACGATAAATTAGATCTGAAAAACTTAAAAAAAAAATAAAAATTAGGCGTGACTAACTCGGTTGGTGTAGAACCGTAGATAACTATCGCTTGTTATACCCTACCTTATTTACGCCTACGTCATTAACCATGATTCCCCGGTCTGAAAGCCAGGCCATGTTGAATCTCGTGCCGACAAAATATTTATTTCAGTCTACTTCGCCAGC
This sequence comes from Dendrophyllia cribrosa, assembly GCA_024195265.1. NCBI lineage: Eukaryota > Metazoa > Cnidaria > Anthozoa > Scleractinia > Dendrophylliidae > Dendrophyllia > Dendrophyllia cribrosa. The sequence goes on from JAJLRJ010000010.1 coordinate 21,745,668, forward strand.
TCATTGGACAGAAATAACAGTTTGCTTGTATACAGCTGTTTCGAGAAACACTATACTATAGGATCTTAATACTATAGGATCTTTTTATCCAGAAAGGTATTGTGGGTAGTGATCCACGCATCCTAAAAACTCATTTATCTCAATGGCCCGCCATTTAAGATCGTCCCTGTATGGACAAGGCATCGCGGTTTTCATGTATTTATTTGCCTTATTAAAATTCATTGATCACATCCCATATTATTTTTCGGGATTGTCGCGTGCACTTTTGCTCTTTTTTCCGACAAACTTTCTCGAAACAACTGTACAGCAAAAACAACACAACAGTCTCCTTTGCATATTTTCTTTTGTGTGAAAAAAGAAATGTTTCCGGCCAGGTTTGAACTGGCGACCTTCCGCGTGCTAGGCGGACGTGATAACCACTACACTACGGTAACCACGACACACTTCTAGGGGGGGGGGGGGGGGGGGGGGAATTATACATGTTATTTGACAACTGGTACTGAAGGAAAATTCGAAAGGTGCCTTTCAGACAGAAATGTTCATCAATCACTTCAGTAGTTATAAGAATATCCCTTCTCCTGCAATTTCACATTTTCCCCACATTTTTCTAATATTTTCTAATATCCATTTTTTTGAAAAGAGTATTTTTTAACCTGATTAAAACCATTATGAGTTTTTCTATCATTTTTTCCAAACTTTATACAGGAATTATTTCCATTTACTTTTTTTTGGTCTTTACTATCTTTTTTATAAAAGCTTGAATTATCGATTTAAAGTTGAATCAGCAGAAAAAAAAATAATAATAATAATAGCTTAAAGAAAATAAGATGTTATTAAAAAGAATGTTGAACCAATCTGATTTAACTTCTAATCAAATTCAAGAAAAGCCTTTTATTTATTTTGATGTGAAGTTTTCTGATAAAAATAAATTTGATAGAATGTATTTTAGATATATTCAATTTTCTTCATTATATAAAATAGTTAGAGATTATTTTGAAATAAGAAAATCACAACATAAAATTAAAATAAAAATAAAATGTAATGAAAATATTATAAAAAAATTAAATAATGATAAAGAAAAAATAAAAATAAATAAAAATAAATTTGATGAAAATAAACAAAATAAATATTTAGAAGCGTTTGTAAATAAAAATGAAGAAAAAAATAATTTTTATAATGAATTGGAAAATAAAAGAAAAAAGAAATTAATTAGTATAAAAAATAGAGTGCAATATATAAGTGAAAATATTATTGATAAAATTGATAAGCTTGTTTATGAAAATAATGATCCAGAAGATATGGATAAATATATATGTCTTAATTCTTTTTTTAATGAAGTTATGGAATTATATCGTTTATATGATAAAGATTATAATGGAAAAGATTCTTTTTTTGATGATAAATATGATAACAAAATTACATTGATAAATGACGATGAAGTATTTAATGATATTAAAGAATTGATTAAAAAATTTAAACAAAAATTAGTTTTTAAACCAGATGAAGAATATTTAAAAGATGAAGCTAATAAAAATTATGAAGAATATCGTTATCGTATGAAAGATGAAGAATTAATAGATTATATTGATAATTATTATTTTGAAGAAATGGATAATTATGATAGATATGGAAAATTATTTAGAAATGATCAAATAAATGATGAAGAAATTATTGAAATAGATTTAGAAAAAATATTAGATTTCAAAAAAAATGAAAATGATGAACATATTTAAAATTATGATAAGTGATTAAAGTGATTAAATGAAATTTTATTTAACAGTTTATCCTTATTAGCCCTTTATGGGTTTTTTTATGTCGATTTTTATAACTAATTTTAAAATATTGATTTAAAAAAAATTAATTTAAAAAAATATATTTTTATATAATAAAAATATGCAATTGACAAAATTCGAAAACATTTCCAAAGAAAATCTTATTTTCCACGAACCGAAAGAATATAAAGTCAAGAATTCTAAGATGAAATATCAAAGAATTAAAATTGAAACTAAATATTCTGATACTAAAAAAGGTCCTCTTGTAATTGAAACACCATTACTTTTTAGTTTTGGTGTATCTGAGAGAAAGAATCAAGAATCTGAAGAATTGGTTGGGTATACACTTCCAGTTTGTTTATGGAGTAAAGAATCTCAACCAACTGTTTTTTAATCTATTAAATGATTTTACAGATCTTTGTTATAATCATCTTGAAGAGACAATTGGTGTTGAGAATGCTCAACGATTGAGTTCACCCTTATATTATAAACAAGTAGAATATACTGATAAAAAAGGTAAAAAGAAAACAAAGAAAGATGAATCTTTATCACCAGTTTTATATACAAAACTTATTTACTCAGAAAAAAATAATAAAATTCTATCTATATTTAGATCAAAAGAAAATGAAAATATTGATCCATTTGATTATCTTAATCAATATTGTAAAGTGAGATTAGCTTTAATATTTGAGAGTATTTATATCAGTAAATTAGTAATTTCAATTCAAATAAAAGTTCACGAAGTTTATATTAAACCATTAAAACCAAGAGAATCATTATTAACAATAGAAGAAAGTGACGAGGAAGAAAGTGATGATGAAAATGAACCACAAGATTTACTTTTCGAATAAAAAAATATATATAATTATTATCCAAGCCCTTTTATAGGTTTTTTTTTGTCGCTTGAAACAATAAAAATTATGTTTTTAATACTTCAATAGTATTAAAAATCTTTTAAATCACTCAAAGGAATCCATGAATTAAACTTATCAGGATAACCACTCCATTTAACTAAAGCTAACTTTTTCTTATTATCTCGTTTCAATACTTTATCAATTCTAAATGTTCCTTGTTTTGCTTTTTGTAACTCTTGTTCATAAAAAGATCCTTTTACTTCTTCTCCCATTAAATCAATAATTTTATAAGTAATAGGTTTTGTAAATAAAACTTCATCAACTACAAATATTTCTTCTGTCCAGTTTGGAGTATATCCTTTATCAAATACAGGTATTTTATATTTTGATATACGAACTCTATCTCCAATCTTAAATTTTACTTTTCCAGGTTTTGAATAAATCAAATCTGAATACAAATGAACATAAACTTTTTTTTCATTTTCTTTTTTACTAGCTTTAATTGGAGTCATTTTAAGACTGGAATGTCTTGTTTTATTATAATTATTAACTAGTTTATCAAGTTTATCCCAATAAACAGTATTATTATTTACACTGAACATTTTAAACATTCTGTTTTTCATCGTTTTATTCCATCTTTCAACAATACTTGATTTCTCTTCATTTTCAGTATGATATAATTTGATTTTATTCTTTCTAAGAAAATCCTTAAAATGTTTACTAATAAATTCAGAACCTTTATCTGTCCAAAGCATTTTTGGTGAACGTTTACTTTTTTTAAATGTATCATCAAATGCTTTACTAACACTCTCTGTTTTTTTATTTTTTTTATTGTTCAATCCATCCATATTTACTAAAAATATCAATTACCATTAGTAAATATTTTATTCCATTTACTAAACTTTTGCATTTCAACCAAATCAGCAGCCCATATTTCATCAATCCCATTTGATATTACAGTTCTCTTTAAAAAGTTTCTTGTGATTGGTTTATGTAACTCATCGGCTAATTGTTGAGTCCAATCACTATTACTCGACGCCGCTTTACGTTTTTTGACTTCTTAGGTAAACCCAAACCAAGTTGGGCTTTAGTATTCATTATAAATCTTGCTGTTTGTTTCCATTTTGGTATTTCACCATATGGAATTAGATCTAAAGATTTAATCATTTCTCTATCACATTCATTTTTATTTTTTCCCATATCATAACAGATATCATGATAAGCAGCAATTTCATCTACTTTATTATATGGTTTAACTTTCCACTCTAATACTTCACCTGTTTCAGGATCATATCTTAATTGTTCATTCAAAGGGTTATAAGGACCCATATATTTATATTTTCCTGGAGTCCAACCACTTTTTGGTTTTGGTAGTTTTGGTAATTTTCCAATCACTACCTCCATCCAAATCTTTTCTATTTGTTTTATATTTTAATTTTGGTCTTATTTTTGTTGATAATTCTTCTATTGCTTGACTACCAACATTTTGAATCATTGGAGTTAATTTACTTAATCCATAATTACAGTCAAAACCGGTCAAGCGTTCCTGCCAAGAATGAATTAATGGATTCATTATTGCAAATTTGATTTCATTACTCGTTTCAATAATCCGCTCTTCGAATAAATAATGCAAAATTCAAAATAAGCCTCGATTCAAAAATCTACAATGAACAAATGGCAAAATTTTACGCAGTCAATCGCAAATTGATATAAACTCGTGGTTATTTGGGAAAATTCGAGGAAGAAGTCTAGCGAAAGCCATGTAATTGTTGATATTTTTTTTGTATCTCCGAAAGCCTTCTCATACAGCGCTCCATGAATCTGATTTTTCCAATACAAGTGTTTCATTGTAACGGCAAACTATAGCCATAATAGTTACCATGCACTAATACTTCAAAAGAGGAAAAGTTTCCCAACAAAATGGATTATATACCTACCTTTTCCTCACACGAGGACGACGGAGATCTTGCCGCCATCTTGGTTGACGAGTCGCGGTCAACCTGGTACTTAGTATTCCATATATAGCATAAACCTTTTGTTCATTAATCCAATCAAAATTCGATTTTTGAATCGAGGCTTATTTTGAATTTTGCATTATTTATTCGAAGAGCGGATTATTGAAACGAGTAATGAAATCAAATTTGCAATAATGAATTCATTAATTCATTCTTGGTGGGAACGCTTGACCGGTTTTGACTGTAATTGCTTTTTTCTGTAAGTTTTTATTTCTCATAGCTTCAGATATTCCATATCGACCCATTTCAACTGTTTTTTTTACCTAACCAGGGTAAAGCATGAGCAAAACCTTCTAATGCCAATTCACCAATGCCCGTGCCTTGTACGGGCTGAATTAGTTTCCCTGATTCTTAACAAATCGAAATTTTTTAATACCACAAGATGCACAAGTACACCAATACATTCTTCTACCATTTTTAGCAGTTTGATAACCATCTGGTTTAATACATTCTGTTTGTTTTTTTTTTCTTTCACACAATAAGATTTCATTTTATTATTAGATTATATATTTATAAAAAAAAAAAGGATAATAGAGTAAATTTTATAGAAAGTGAAATAAGAAATTTGAATGAAATGATAGAATGTATATTAGATTATGTTGATATAACACATGTCGATAAAGATAGAAGAGTATTGGAGATAATTATTTTAATTTTTAAAATTAAGAAAAACTTATCTTATTAAAAGGATTAATAAAAGGTAGTATTTCAATTTGATTTTTTTTTAGAATTTTATATAATTCATTAAATAAAAAGAATGACGAATTATTTTCCATACAGATTAAAATTATCAGAAGGTCAATTAAAAAAATTAGCAAAAGCATATAGAGATAATTCAGAAGTTACTTTAAGATTTAATAAAAATAATTTAAATGGATCAGATGAATTAATGTTAACAAAAACACAAATTAATAAACTTGATAAAGCTAAGAAAAATGGTGTTGGTTCTGATATTAAAATATTAAAAGCACAAGTTAGAAAAGTAGCAACACAAGGAGGAGCTTTATTTGGATATCTTATTTCAATTGGATCTAAACTTCTTCCAATAGCTGGAAAACTTGCAAGTAAAGCCGCTCCAGCACTTGCTACAGGTGCTTTAACATCTTTAGGATCACTTGGAGTTGATAAGATTTTTGGTAAAGGAATTGATATTCCATTTAAATTCTTATCTCAATTAATGAATTTGAAAAATGAATTAACAAAGAAACAAATTAATGATTTAAATAAAGCTTCACAAAGTGGATGAAAATTATTTTTAAAACCAACAAAGAAACAAATTTATGGAGGATTATTAGGAACTCTTGCTGCAATAGGTATTCCTATGGCTATTGAATTTGCATCAAAATTATTTGGAAAAGGATTACAAGTTCCAATGGAAGGAAAAGGATTACAAGTTAGTGCAAGACCAGGAATGATGCCATTCACACCACCACCATTTATTGGAACATGGGAACAACAAGGAAGAGGAAACAAAACAAAAAAATGTAACCTATATTCAAAGATATTCCTCTAAGTAATTTTAATCTTCTTGATTGGGTGAATTATCTTAAAATACCAAATTTTAAAGGAATTTTTTCTAGAGACTCACTTGATCATTTTCATGAAAAAGGATGTATAATTAATCTTGATGATAAAATAGGACAAGGAACTCATTGCGTTGCATTATTTAACATTAGACCATCTTTCTATGACTGCTAGTTGGCATAACATTAGACCTGAATATCAAAACAATGAAGTGAAAATATCAAAAGATAAAGGTAAAACATATCAAACAGTTATATTTCCATCAGGTATTTATGATTATGAAAATATAAATACTTTTATTCAAAAAAAAATTTGGTAAAATTGGAGATACAGAAAATTATGGTATTAATATACTTTTTGATCTTACAACTTATAAAGTATTCATTGCACTTGATCAAAATTATTTCATTGATTTTGCTAACAGTGGTAATTTTGGTAAATTGTTAGGAAAGAAAGTTTTAAATAAAAGTGGTTATGGAAAGAATTTTCCTAATATTAGTAATGATATTGATAATTTATATATTAGAACTAGTTTATTGTCTAATAGTATTATTTCAGGAAAACGGTCAAATATTTATACACATTTTCAACAAATACAAAAACAAGATCATTACCTTTAGTAGTATAGGGAGTGGCGGTCAAATACCGTTTTTCGAACCATGAAAATAAGTGGTCCTCATTGCGTTCGGACCCCTATTTATACCCCTTCGTTATGGTTTTTGAACCATAAAAATAAGCGACCCCCATTGCGCACGGACCACTATTTAGGCCACTGATTACCAATTGAAGAAATCTATACCCCTTGTATATACGCAATGGCACAACCCCGGCAACGAAGACGGAGTGATGCCGATCAACGCGAGCTGATTGCCTGGCTGGACGAACAGGCACGGAATATCGACGACAATTATGCTGAGATCGATCCTCAAAACAACCCGCAGGGGCTAGATTTCGAACAATTTGTTCAAATCTATGATCGGGTTGACCGCTGGGTTGAACACGGCAGACGAATAATCCGGTTCCGTTTTGTTAACGATCTCGAAAACTCTCTTGTCGTCAGAATTTTGCACAAAATCAAGCAAAATGTTCACACACGGCACGCAATCGATTTACGGTTCACAGTCGAGTTGCGAAACACTGAAACCGAGAAGTTGTGGAATTTTTATCAAAACAACCACAACAGTCCTTGGCTAGCCACTCTTTCCGAGACTCGCCAGTGGCTGCAAGTTCAGGAAGAGCTCCGTCTTCAAAACGCAAGACTCAACAGACCTGACACCAAATGGGTTTACGAACGCACTACCCTGGTTGATGTCAAAGTCGTGTTGGATCGGCAACCCTTGCAAATAGGTCTCGGACGTCTTCCTGATTGGCTTCGCAACAAAAGAGAAGTCCTTGTCCTTGACAATTTCAACGACAATCTTTGTCTCTTTCGTTGCTTGGCTGTCCATTGGGGAGCTCGTATAGATCGTTCTACTCGCAGAACCAGGGAACTCGCGGAAAGCTTCTTCGCAGTTTATCCGAGGCTTCGAGGTCAGATAAATTTGCGACACTTCTCTAAAATCGAAAGGCATTTCAAGCAAGGAATTGCCGCATATCTTGTTCTCCCCAATGGTGACTTCATTTCATCTCACACCCCCGCGAATTACGACAAGGTGGGCGCTTCAACCATGACTGTCGGTATTCATGAGGGCCACTCCTTCTTGATCACCAATATCAATAAAGTCACAAACAACTACACTTGTGGCGAGTGTGGTGGGAGGTTCACCCGGGCTGACAGCTTGAAGCGGCACTCCAAGACGTGTACTCGAGGCCAAACCAAAATCGACTGTCCCGGGAAACGTGTCCTCCCTCCGGAGTCAGCTTTTGAGAAAGTCTTTTACCTAGAAGGCGGTTTCGGTGTCAAGGCAGTGTGCTGGCTGGAATGGGAGGCGAAGCAGCGTGGCATTCACATCCACCATCACAGATGCGGTCATGGCGGTGAGAGCTACGTTTGTGGGGCCCCAGTCGACGGCTATCACCCGGAAAGCAAGACAGTTTTCCAGTTCCACGGTTGTTTCTGGCACGGTTGCGAGGAATGTTACCCCGAGGGAACGAGGGACGAACCGGTATATGTTGACCGAAGGGGCAACACAATCACAAGGACGGTTGCTTACCAAAAGACTCTGCAACGAACTCAGTTGCTTCGAGCCTCTGGGTACACCGTGGTGGAAAGGTGGCGACACGAACACCCTTCCCCATGGTGGAATGATCGTTGCCCACAGAAAAGAAACAAAACATACCCCCACGCGATAGTCTACGACTTCGAAGCGTACCAGGACAAGACCAAGGCAGCTCGTCCGACATGCGATCTCTCTTATGAAAGCGAGCACGTGCCCATCTCAGTCTCCATTGCCGACACGTTGAACCCTGACCCTGAGTACATTTGCTCCAAAGATCCTGACGAGCTTATCAGGCTGTTTTATGCCTCCCTGGAGCGGCGAAGCGCAGCCATCCGAGAGGATGTGGCTGGCAAATATATGCCCTCAGGCCTTGAGAATCTTCCTGAGAAGCAACTCAACCTCATCGACAAATGGCGCAACCAAGTCCCTGTTGTCGGTTTCAACTCAGGCCATTACGATCTCAAGCTTATCCGCAAGTACTTTGTTTCTCATTTCTCTCAAGAGAACGGGGTCTTCGCCGCGGAGAAAGAGGGTCGCATCATGTTCATCAACACTCCAAGCTACAAGTTCTTGGACATCATGAATTATTTGACCCCAGGCATCACGTACGACAAGTGGGTCAAGACGTATGGAGCGACACAGACCAAGGCCTGGCTCCCATACGAGTGGTTTGACAGCGCTGACAAGCTGGATTACCCTGGACAGCCTCCATACGAGTGCTGGTACTCACAACTCAAAAACGCCTTCCTTCTTTCTCCCCAGGAGCACGAAGAATGCAATCGCATCTTCCACGAGGCAGGGATGAAGACATTCGGAGACTGGCTGGAGTATTACAACAATCTAGACGTGTCTCCCTTCCTCGAAGCGCTCCAAACGATGAAAGGCTTTTACACGAGCCTCGGGGTTGACATCTTCAAAGACGCGGTCTCCTTGCCAGGAGTATCAATGCAATACGTCTTGCGGAGCTCATTGAGAGGGCGCAATGCTCCAACCCTATACGCCCCCGGTCCAGAAGCGTACGCCATGCTGAAGGGGGCTGTGGTTGGCGGACCAAGCCTGGTCTTCACCCGCAATCACGTACGCGGCGAAACCAGCATCCGTTCTCACAAATACGACTTAGCCCCCCTCACGAAACGGATTGTGGGATTCGATGCTAACTCCCTTTACCCAAGCACGATGCTGCAGGAGATGCCCTGCGGTAAAGAGAAGGTTGTGCATTTCAACGCTCCTGAACAGGCTGCGAGAGTTCTTGAAATGAATCTGCATTCAGGCAGATGGTTCGGGTTTGCGGAAGTGGACATCGAAGTCCCTCGAGAGTTGTGGAAGCAGTTCGAAGACTTTCCACCGCTCTTCATCAACCAAGCAGTGCCTAACGAATGCGTTCCACAGCATATGCACGATTACCTCCAAGAAAGTGGCCGAACCCGCTTTCCCGACCAGAAAAAGCTTCTGGGTGTGCTGTCAGCGAAAAAGATGCTGCTCTACGCACCACTCTTGAAATGGTATCTCAACAGCGGACTCAAGATCACGGCAGTCTACCGCACGATCGATTATAGACCCAAAAAGCTCTTCGTCTGGTTCGTTCGCGAGGTCGCCGACAACCGAAGGAAAGGCGACGCTGACGAGGATAAGGCACTGCTTGCTGAAGTGTTCAAGCTCCTTGGCAACAGTGCTTACGGCAAGTTCATCGAAGCCGTGGAGCGCCAGACAAGAACGTTGTGCACAAAGGACGAGGACGAGGTCGACAAGAATCTCCCCTCACCCTTGTTCGATGATCTCGAAGAGATCGGAGATGCTTACAAGATCGAGCTGCGCAAGCCAAAGGTCACAATCGACCGCCCTTTTCAAGTGGGCATTGTTGTGTACAAACTTGCCAAGCTCCGCATGCTGTAGTTCTATTACGACTTCCTAGATTACTTCATCGACAGGCGCGACTTCGAGCTCATCCAGATGGACACGGACAGCATGTACTTCGCTCCTGCGCACGACACTCTGGAAGAGGCCGTTCGCTCTGAACTTCGCGACCAGTTCGAGGCAGAGAAGAAGAATTGGTTGGCGTGGGACAAGTGGAGCGGCAGAGAGCCGGTCTTGTTCAAGCTTGAGAAGGAAGGCACACGGGCCATCGCCCTGTGCAGCAAGTGTTATTACGTAGAAAACGAGTCTAGCGGCGAGGCCAAGATGTCCTCCAAGGGCGTCAACAAGAAGCAGAACGAGCTTCGCTGGGAAAGGTACGAAAGGGCCCTGCAGGGGGGCAGGGACATGGCCACCAACAGGGGCTTTCGAATGCACAACGGTGCCATGTTCACATACGAGCAGCACAAGCTGGGTCTTTCCGCTTATTACGACAAGCGTTGGGTGCTGCCAGACGGCATCCACACAGAACCAATCGAGTTTCACAACCCAGCTGGGGGCAACTGAGTGCCTGGGGGCACAACCATCAACTCCTCACGAACAAACCCTCTCTTAGGGCCATCGTAAAGGTAATACATGACAGGCGCATCTGGCTTGGTGACAACCTTCTCGATGTTATAGACCTTCAAAGACCAGATCGGATCGGTCGCACGCCTCCCACCCCCTTCTAGTTCACCGGGGTAATAAAGATATCTCACACTCACCCGGGGAGGGAGCTTCTTCTCATAAACCCCCACAGCCCTAGCATATGGTGTCGCAGGCTTGGAAGCTATTGCTTTCTCTTTGATTGCATCCTTTGGCTTCTTGCCAGTGAGTCTTGTTACTTCATTGTTCAAGGCCGAGACAACATCTGGCAGTCTTTTAACCCATGCCGTCGAACGGTCAGAGGGCATATTCATTTCAACGGCATACTGATAACCAAACAACCTTTCAGCCAGGGTGCGATTGAATCTTTCCACAATTGCTTGGTCTCTGTGGATATCAACCCGCCCGCGACGAATGGTCGTTTTGTTGTTTTCCATGGCCTTAGTCACACCGCCCATAAACTCTTTCCCAGGGTCAACCTGCAACAATTGAGGCCACTTCAAGGTCCCTTCCTATAAATCTTCTGAAATGCTTTAGCCACTTCTTCAGACTCTTTCGAAGTCAGGGGCTCCGCAGCTTTGTATCGGCTAGCCACATCAACAAGGGTTAATGCGTATTTGTATACCTTTCTGCCACGAGGAAGTTTGTCATGGGGTAGGAAGAGAAGATCTGCTTGATGCACTGCATTGGGTGAGGAGACATCAAACTTTGGCCGAGGGATGTAGCGTGGCGCCGGGAGATATATTTGCCAAATGGCTTGTTTGATCAACCATTTCTTTGTCGCCTCTTCAGAGACCTTGGCCGCTGCAGCTAGCTTTTTGACAGCGGCAAGATCTTTCCAGTAGCCTTTCGGACTGTAATAGATCTTTGAGAGTTTGGCCTCCATATATATGCATTGGAAAGTTTAAAGCTCATTTACTTTCTCCAACAGTTCAAAGAGATAGACACGGACCTCTGTATCTTCTTGTAGAGCTTCTGAAGCGTAGTGTTTCTCCATTGGAGTTGCGTTTTCGTCTTCTAGAATCTTTACATGTTTTTCAATCTTTTCATCATAGGACGCCATCTCATTTTTAATGTTTTCTTTGCCCGATTTGAGAGCAATGCGAAAGTCCAGCCGGTTTTGTCTTTCCTCATGCAGCATCTGGGAATATGCTTCCCGTAATATCCCCATACCTTTAACCCAAAGCCAAGTGAGACTTAGAGCTCCGGCGGTGTAGAGGGTTGCTTTAAATGCAAAGCTTTTGCGGTCCATGGTGGTATATATAAGATTTCTTAAAAAAATTTAAAAATTAAAGAAAGCGATAAGCCGCATACCCTCCCGCAAGCAGGGTGCCTCCAATGAACGCAAGTTCACCATTCTGCTGTTGTGGGCTGGGCTTGTAGAAGTCCGAGAACTGTTGCTTTTTGTAGTCTTTGATTTGTTTATCTGTTTCGTGTTGGTGCATCTGATTATACAAGACCAGGGCTTGGTCGGTGGTTTGGAAGTTTTTGCTAGCTTGGTGTTTAATCCGATCGTTGGCTGCAATCCAGTCGAGGAGCTTGGTGCGGTCCTTCTGGTATTTGGCGTAAGCCGCTTGGTATTGTTCAAGGGCTTTGTCGTGACGGATTTTCTCATCCATTGCTGCCTTTCGCGAGATAATTGCCGCCAGTGAAAGCGGCCGCATTAAGAACAGCACCAAGGGCCATTATTGCAATCGAAGCCATTGTGGTCGTGTGTATACATATGGTTTTACAAGTTGTCTGGGAGGATTTTCTGGTCCTCCAGATATTTCTTCAGAGCGATGCTGCCAGCCATGACGGCTGTGAACTTGACGTAGTTCATCAAGCTTGCACTGGGGTCGGCAGTGAAGTTTTCTTTGATGGTCTTTTTCCCAATCCAACCAATACCAGCGACAAGCCCAGTGATTGTTGCGGCGTCGAGGATAGACTTCACAAGCTTGTTGTCAGACATGGTTTGTGTCCAGTATACATATGCTTTTTTTTCTGACTCAGCCTTGACGTATGACTCGGACTCGGAACTCCTCGACCTCGGTCTCGGGCTCGGGCTCGGGCTCGGGCTCGGGATCGGGCTCGTTGTGCCTATTCACCACCAATCTGCAAACTGTTTCAAAGGCAGCCGCGTAACAAGCGGTCAAACAAAGAAGCACACCTCCGATTGCAGCAACATTCATCAAATGTTGGAAAGGGTTCATGGTGAAGTATACTTATGTGTTTTTTTATTCCATGTTTTTTATTCCTTGTTTTACAGGAATTCGAGATGGGGGTGGTGCAGCTGGTGTTGAAGCGGGTGTCACAGCGGGTGTTGCTGGTGTTGTTGGTGTGTTAGCTTTACGACCAAACCTTTGCATTATGGCTTCTCGTTGGTAATACACACCCGCAGCAGAGACAATCAACCCACCAACCCCCAGAATATAAACGATTGAGTTGTTGTTGCTCTCACTTGTTGTGTCACTTGTTGCACTACTTGATGTTTCATTTGTTGTGCCACTTGTTGAGGGTGCAGGCTTTTCTGCTTCGGCCTTTTTCTTTGCTTCACGGGCCAGGCGGTTGCGTTCTGCTAGCCTTTTACCAGAAGCAACGCGGCTTGGATTCTTTTCTGTTGCAGGCTTTGTTTTCGGGGCCTCAGAGGTAACCCGTGCAGGTGTTGGAGCTGGAGTTTGAGTTTCTTCAGGGATCGTCTCGAGTGGTGTGGCCATTGTGGATATATATATGTGATTTTATTTTTTACAAGATGTAATTAATGTGCTAACAGGTTGCTGACAGGTTCCAGCCAGGTTCCAGCCAGGTTCCTTCAAGGTTCCAGCGAGGTCACCCCAGGTCCTAGCCCAACTTCATCAAAGCCCTCACGTGGATAACCTTCACTGTCTCTGGTTGGCTGTGTGGGTGGGGGTTCCAATTCTATCAAGTCAGGCTCTCGTTCAAGCTTGATGTGTTTTGTTGTGATGAGAGCAGCATTGGCAAACGCTAGCCATCGTCCGCACCGCATGGCAAGAGCCCCAGCAAGATTTGACAGCTCCTGGTTGATGATGTAGTCGTTCTTGAGTTCTTGCTGCAGCTCCTTGACATCCTTAACCGGGATCACCAGGCCAACGCCTTTGGACGCGAGCATGATGAGGGAATCAACTAGGGATTCGGTTGTCTTGTTGCCGACATAGGCCTCGTACCGTTTGCAGTACTTGTCAACGTCCTTGTCTGACAACCGCTTGACATGATCGTGTGTGAGCTGCACGCCGATAGCTTCTTTGACCTTGCCAGTTGAAACAAGGATTGCTAGCTTCTCACGTTTGGCAGGAATGTCATTGTTACCAACTATCCCTGTTGGAGGTGTGGTATCGGGGGCGGCCTCCAGCATTTGCATTACTTCGTCAAAAACGGCCTGGTCTTCAGCTGCTTCAGCCATCATCAGGGTATATATATGTTTTTTATTTTTCGATAATTCTCTTGATGTCGGGCAAAAGAGTTTCAAGCTCACGTATAAGCCCCGCCATGGTGTCTGGCATAGAATTCAACCGCAAGGGATATCTGTTGAGAAGCATGAGGCGCAGATCTTCCTCACCAGCGGCTTTGATAATTTTGTTTTGCGAATCAAGTAAGTGTTTGTGCAATTCATCCAAAAGCTGTGAAAGCACAGTGAGCTTGTGTAGACTGGTTGGCGCATTCATGGTATGTATATATGTGTTTAAACCTTGTACTCAATTCCATACGGATGCCTCAGAGAGAAAACCAGGTGGGAGAACTTGCGGGATTTGAGCCTTGCGATAAGCTCTTTGTACTCCTCATGGGAGAGCTCACCGGCATAGTCTTCGAAGATGGACTTGGTGGTCTTGCTGGAGGGTGTGTAAAAGAGCACGATCGCTGCAATGTTATCACGATATGGCTTGGCAATGCTGGTGATCTGCTGGGTCAAGACCCACACGGATATGCCGTCATGCCTTGCGCTGAACCCCAGATTGACCAGCTGACTCGTGCGCCCTTTGACATCTTTTGAGGCGGCGCAGTCATCGAGAATGAATAAAGTGTTGGTGCATGTGAAAAAAAAGCTAGCCAGCTTCAACCAGTCTTCGATTTCATGCTGTTGGCAGATAATCACGAAGATGTGTGGATCGCGGTCCACGAAGCCATCGTATGTCTTGTTCTTGACAAATGTGGAGCAGAATAAAACGATGTAGTCAAAATAACCCCTAAAGGCCCCTCGCAGTTGGTTTAGAAGATACTGTGTCTTGCCAGAGTTCGTGGGTCCCACGATTAGTGCATTGAATGGCAGCTTTCTTGGGTCCATAACCAGCACCTATATTAGTTGGTTTGCAAACTGGTGGTGAGGGTGCCATTGCCAGAAGTCTTTGTATTTTATTGTGTGATAATGGTCCGGTGGATGGCAGGGGAGCCGGCTTGGCATAGAAGTTGATCTTGTTGTTTGTGGCCATGGGGCTTGTGGTATATTAGAACTGTACCGATGCCAGCTGCATGTCCATGATGTTCATCTGTGAGTCTGAGATGGTGAAGATGTAGCAGTTTGCGTTTCCCGAGCCTGTGCCGTTTCGTTCGATCTCGAGTTGCACGCCATCACGTGTGTTGACGAGCCGTTGGCCACTGCCGTGCAGGGATGTGTCAGCCATGGACCGCAGATCAATCCAGAGCCCAAACTTGTTGTCTGTTAGATATTTGGTCAAGTTCATGTTAGACCGGCCGCGCGTGTTTGGGTTGAAGCATCGGAAGATTTCATTCCACATGTCAGTACCACTGATGCCCTCGTTGTAGACCCTGTTTGGAGAACCGTTGACTGCGACCTTCATTTTGGTGATGTCGGGTTTGAAATAGTTCTCAGAGTCCCTGGCACCCGCTACATAGGGATTGATAAACAGCAAGAGTATGCCTTTGAGAGACCGGCGCTGTGGGTTAAGCCAAAGATTCAACCGAGTGTCACCGCCTTTTGAGAAGGGATGCACCCAATCTTGCATTACGAGGTCATAGGCGAACTCCTTTCCGCTAGTGTAAGCGCTTGTTGCAGCGTCGGCCAGCTCTTTACTTCTGATTGCCTCATACTCCAGCTGGATGTTTTCCAACTTGTAGACGAGCTTGCTTGTGTCTGAGCCCCGGACAACTTGGTTTGCTGGGGCGAGGGTTAGTTCGAAGACTAGATCGTTATATAGCGCTCGAGGATATATGATTCCGTGATCAGTTAAGATCTGGTGATCCAGCTTGATGCGATTCTTATTCTCATGCGAAGCTAGAGGCTCGATTTTACGGCTCACACCAGGAAACCCCTTTTCCATGGTAACGAACACGCGTTGCGGTCACGCGCTAATGCTGTAATTAGTTTTCACACATTCCTTTGCACACCTCGAGTGTGTACGTTAATCCGAATCTGTCAATTCATTGTCGATTGCAGCGGACAAGAAGAAGCAGACTTACTTAGTTAATATCTAGCAAAGATAAATTGGATCAGGCCATTTTTGGTAAAGACTTTACTTCACGCCAGATATGAATTGGGCCACTTTTGCAAGCAAGCGTTCACGATGCTTTATTTCTTTTTGAGATCCTCGAAGCTATCATGATATTTCGCGTTTTCTCGCGATTGCTAGACCAAGAAAAGACGTGGTACGCGTTGAAGGATTGTTTGTGCGCTAAGTCGTCACGAAAATTCAGCGAAAATAATTTGTTCCGGCTATTTCGCGACGATGTCCGCCGTGTAAATATTGCTGATCTGCACGATGGAAATGGCGGCCCAGTCTTGAATCAGTGGTTTAACAAGCTTGATGTAAAGAAATCGTCTGAGCATGTTTATGTGGCCAGTACATTTGCTGTAGTTGCCGGTAATTTTATAGGCCTTAGAAACCCGACAGAATCTGCATTTCTACGATCAGAAGCCAAATTTTTATCGCTAAAGAGCGCCATAAACAAGCATGCTCTGCAAGTCACGGACTGAAATCAACCCGCTGGAGATTTAAACAACGCTACGCTTGATGATCACGAAAGGTCTCGAGATCACGAAGGAGAAACGCCTCAAGAATCAAAAGAGATGAAAACCCCGGCAATATCTCCAGAAAACGTGTTAAGCTTTCCCAAAAGCCCGCCAAAATTCTCCCACTCACGAAGAGAAAGCCCGCCAAAATTTGAAAGCCCCTTGGACACTTCTTCTTGCGACGATTCCGCGCAATCTGTCCAATCGGGCTCGTCAATTTCTTCACTATTACATGGAAGCTATGGTCCAGCTTATAAGGTCTTGTAAAAAGAAAAAAAAAAAGGTGGAAGCTGTTATGGGACGCGTTGAGTCTGTATGCGACGTGATTGCCCAAAGCTGCTTGTTTCAGCGTGAAAAAAAATCTACAATGGAAGACATGGAATGGAACTCATTTGGCAGGTCTTCAGTGAAGTGGCCCGGGAGCTTGGGGTTTAAAAAGCATTCGATGAGCTAAGCTGTGGAACCAACGAGTGCAAATGATGTCTGTACCAGATTGGGTGTTGCTTCTTTGCAAGCTGGAGTAAAAAAATATCGCACGATTCCTGGCAGATGATCTTAAATCGAACTCAACTTGGAAAAAGCGGGGTGAGTTAGCCACTCAATGAGATTCATTAATTTTGTTCTTTTATAAATGACCTCTTTTTATTATGAAAACTTGTGAGGTGGGGTACATTATTTTGGGAAGGTGGGGGGGGGGGGGGGGGGGGGGGGGCGGGGGGGGGGGGTGTTATTATTTTTTGGAAGCACTGTATTAAAGGGGTTGTGAGGGGTGCAGCCTGGGGTGGGTTGTGACATTTTTGTTCTCCGTAGAAGAGGCTTGGAAATGTCAAGTGACTTTTGCCACCCCCACCCCCAGACGAGTTTATCCGACCCTTCATCAGAAAAACAAGAGACGGTGTACTTCTATTGATGTGTTAAAAATGCGATCTGCTGCAACCAGTTTTTTTAATATAGCTTGTACATGTGTGACTTTTCGAGGTGGGAAAAGTTTGCCTGTAGTTTTTTTTTCTTGGGGTATAGCAGATGGCGACCACTGAAAAGTAAGGGATAATTATTTAATCTACCTAAACTGACATTGATAAATAATGCAGTCATGGCTGCACCTTTGTAAATAAAATTTTTTAACACTACACTTGATTCTTTTTTAGGTCTTTAGATTGTTTAGAAGAGTTATGATAATTATGAAAAATTATTTACGGTAACATCCTGGTATTTAAATTTCACTAAAACAGCGATTAAAATTATCTTCATCAGACACCCCAATCTGTAGAAGATCGTGACATTCCTGGGTATAAGTTTCCCTTGAATGCATTGTTACATGGATCATTAGGGAGTTGAGATTGCATGGTCAGCAGAAAGAAGACATTCAGCTTAACTTCAAACTTGACGGCAGGCCATTTTTTGGTGAGCTCATTAGTATATATGTTGTGGTTCAACTTTACCCTTGGTTTAAATTTTATTTTTCTTTGTTTTGGGCTATGGTAATGTATGGTAATGAGTTTTAAACAAAGGAAAATAAAATTTGAACCAAGGATAAAATTGAACCACAACATATACATGTACTTTATTTCAAGATTCCCTTATTGTATTTTGTAATACATGTAATTACATGTATGTTGTACCATAGCTCACTTTGGGAAAGAGTGGTAGACTGGATTGAAAGTGGCCACGCAAGCACTTGTGGGATTGTTTGGGCAGAGTGAACTCACAACGCTATACGATGTATTTTCCAAATGCGGAAGAAAGAGAGCATTGCAATTTATCCTGATGTCTGTTTTACTGAATGTTCACTTATTTCGGTAACCAGAAACAAATAAATCGCACAAATTTATATCAGTCTTAAACATTGAAGGAGATAATTATTATACACAGGTCAAGCAACAGTCCCTGTCCTCCCAAACAATCCCATAAAATGCTTGTGCACCTAATCTGTAGATTGCATCACTCTTTTCTGAAGTGAGCTATTATTTATTATTGTTATTATTTTATTTATTATTTTTTATATTTTCTGGGTCATAGTGTAACAGTATCTAAGCAATTATTATAATAATTTATGCAGTATAATATATTTGAACTCTTTCATTCACAGATTTCAGCTGTTTGAACAAGATGTAAATATTATTAATCCCTAGGGCTTTAAGAAATGTCTCTAGGCATTAAAAAAAAACAAAGAACAAAGCAAAACCACCTGTTAGAAGAGCAAAAAAGTTGGCTGCTAGAAATACATGTAGCCTAATGTCGAATTGAGGAAATGAATTTTAAGAGTTGGGAGTTGGGAGTCTTACAAATAAGTTATTAATCAGTTATTTTAGTGCTAACGCAAAATTCAGATGAGTGTAAACTTTTTGTTTCTGGATAAATATTGGTATTTTTTTTTGCATGCAGTGTGTGATAACTAACAAATTCTTGCATTATTATTTATCTTCTCATTAACCTTTCCATCTTGTCATGAATTATCACACTTGATATGGTCAGAGTCAGGTCCTAATGGGTGTAGTCCCCATGGACATGCCTTTCCTGTCTAATCAGAGCTGCAAGTCAGTTTGCCCTTTGGCTATAATTGCCAATTGCAAGGAAGACAGGTATGATGTATTGTATAACAGTTATAAAATAGTCAAATTATACATGAAGTTACATGTATTTGTATCCAATTCCAATTGAATTGCAAAAATTACTTAACTTTAAAAATGGTTGCAGTGTAGTAATTGTCACACAGTAATAATTATTATAATAATATTATATTATTCCTTCATTCAAGTGAATTCATGATGCTTTTATTCACAAAAGTGACTGTTTCATAATCATGCAGGTTCAATCCAGCACATAAATTAAGTTGCAGTAAATCAGTTAGATGAAGGCATTTGCATGGGGTAAGGCAGCTCTCCAGGCTGTTCGCGAAACATTGTTTTTACTGCCAAATCAACAATTTGATTTGGGTTTAGAAGTGGACTCCGGAAATAGCCAGGTTGCTCTCTAACAATACAGTAGTTGTCTTCAGGACAATAATTAATGCACATTGTTGACTGTCTGACTTGACTGGCATATTCATGACATGGGAAGGCATCACCAGAAACGTTATCGTTTTACACAGTGGAAATGAGTAGTTACTATAATGTTGTTTATTTTCTGCACATTTATTTGTTTTTTTCTGAGTAAATGAAATCCAGTTGTAGCAGATATTTCATTATTTTGAAAAAGGATTTACACTTTCTATGAGATACTGTGGATGAAATAGTTTATGATAATAGCATTTTAAGGGTTTCCGCTCCCTCTCAGTTTACAGGCCCAAACTGCTGAGGTGATGAAATCCAGTTTTAGCAAAATGAATTTTTTTGAACATTTCCAATGAGATACATGCACTGTGAATGAAATAGTTTATGATAATAGCATTTTTAGGGTTTCCACTCCTTCTACGTTTACAGGCGGCACGCCCAAACTGCTGAGGTGATGAAATCTAGTTTTAGCAAAATGAATATTTTTTTAACATTTCCAATGAGATACATGCCCTGTGAATGAAATAGTTTATGATAATAGCATTTTTAGGGTTTCCGCTCCCTCTCAGTTTACAGGCGGCACGCCCAAACTGCTGAGGTAATGAAATCTAGTTTTAGCAAAATGAATGTTTTTGAATATTTCCAGTGAGATATATGCACTGTGAATGAAATAGTTTATGATAATAGCATTGTAAGGGTTTCCGCTCCTTCTCAGTTGACAGGCGGCACGCGCAAACTTGTGATGTGATGAAATCTAGTTTTAGCAAAATGAATTTTTTTGAATATTTCCAATGAGATACATGCACTGTGAATGAAATAGTTTATGATAATGGCATTTTTAGGGTTTCCGCTCCCTCTACGTTTACAGGCGGCACGCCCAAACTGCTGAGGTGATGAAATCTAGTTTTAGCAAAATGAATTTTTTTGAATATTTCCAGTGAGATATATGCACTGTGAATGAAATAGTTTATGATAATAGCATTGTAAGGGTTTCCGCTCCCTCTCAGTTTACAGGCGGCACGCGCAAACTTCTGATGTGATGAAATCTAGTTTTAGCAAAATGAATTTTTTGAACATTTCCAATGAGATACATGCACTGTGAATGCAATAGTTTATGATAATAGCATTTTTAGGGTTTCCGCTCCCTCTACGTTTACAGGCGGCACGCCCAAACTGCTGAGGTGATGAAATCTAGTTTTAGCAAAATGATTTTTTTTTTAACATTTCCAATGAGATACATGCCCTGTGAATGAAATAGTTTATGATAATAGCATTTTTAGGGTTTCCGCTCCCTCTACGTTTACAGGCGGCACGCCCAAACTGCTGAGGTAATGAAATCTAGTTTTAGCAAAATGAATTTTTTCTAATATTTCCAATGAGATACATGCACTGTGAATAAAATAGTTTATGATAATAACATTTTAAGGGTTTCCGCTCCCTTTCAGTTTACTGGCGGCATGCCCAAACTGCTTAGGTGATGAAATCCAGTTTTAGCAAAATTAAGTTTTTGAAAAGAATGATAACACTTTCACACAGATACTTTTCTCAGAATTAATGTTTCATTCTCTTTTAAGCTTTCAGGTGAATAACATGACATCAATGTCCAGCTTATATTCCAAAGAAGAATAACCGATGGAAAAATGCTGCAGGTTGAACCAGAGAGTTTGTGGAAATTGTGAAGTCACCCAGCCACC
Source organism: Dendrophyllia cribrosa (assembly GCA_024195265.1). Classification (NCBI taxonomy): domain Eukaryota; kingdom Metazoa; phylum Cnidaria; class Anthozoa; order Scleractinia; family Dendrophylliidae; genus Dendrophyllia; species Dendrophyllia cribrosa. The sequence continues at coordinate 21,767,137 of JAJLRJ010000010.1, forward strand.
TAGACATGAAAAGAAATGTTACCAAAATAAATTGTTTTTAGACAAAGCCTAGTCCAGCTCGAGAAATGAGCGTGGAGTGCGCTTGACTCAGGCTCAGCTAAATAATGCACCTAACAATAGGCCAGGCATAGGAGGGGCATTTGAATTCAGATAATTTTTTCTGTTGAAATGCCTGACCCCAGGAACGTTATTGTTGGTCAAAAGAGTGCAAATCCCCCCGCCCTCTCCAGAAAAAGGCATTGGTCAAAAAAGTTACATCAAAAATAGGGATATACATAAATTCAGTTCTAAAAAACTAAAGAGAAAAATATTGAACTATATGGCGTCCACAGCAGTACGCTACTCGCAGTAACTGCAGGAAAATTATTTCCAATGATCCAATCCCTGTTACTTGACTCCGGGGGGGGGGGGGGGGGGGGGTCTCCCATGTAAAAATGACGGGGGTGCCCTCTGAAAAACACCCTAAAAGGTGCCATAATCTCGTTTGATGGGCGTGACTCAAAATATTTAATTTAAATTTTTACCCCTAAGAGGTACCAATTCTCAAACAACACGTCATATTCTGTCTTTTTTTTTTGGCTCATACCCTAAAATGTACCACGATAATTCTAATGGTAGTCATTTTAGATTTTAGTACCCTAAGCGGTACCAATCTACAAATTTTGACCCCTAAAAGGTACGACGAGCACCCCTGTCATTTTTATATGGGAGTCCCCTTCCCCCCCCCCCCCCCCCCCCCCCCCCCCCCCGGGACTTGACTGGGTTGCTGAAAAACAGTGGCTACGCGTTACGCAGCGAAGTATTACTCGCTTGGAAATAAGTACAATTAAATAAAAACAGTGCATCAAAAGTACCATTTTAAAGCCTTCAACCAGCTTAATCTCCGTTGGTTCCACATGTGTCAAACCTACAGCTGCTTCAGTCAATCAGTACGATTTCAATCGCCATCTTGGATCATATAACTGACCATGCGGACTGTGGGCTCATGTTATTCTTTCCTCGTGGTTTTTGCTTTTTTCTCGAAAACAACATGGTCCGCTACTTACCGCGTAAACGAGGATTAAGGGAAGCGTTGATTTGTTCCGTCGGCGCTGCCAGCCATGACAAATATCCTGCCTTAAAATCTTGCGATCTTCTGTTGATAGCTTTAATATCAGGCACTGCAGCCGCATTCTCTTCATTGTCTAAAAACACCACAATCAAGGCTCGAAGAGCTTCCCGCCGTGTGCTTTCGTTCTACGTTCTTTTGAATCGCGCTAAAAGTTTTAAACTTTCCAGTACACAAACAACATTTCTGGGAAAAAGTAAAGCGCAAATCCATGTCTCTTACAGCCAAAGATGCGTAGCCCACGCCGTTGTTCAAAAGCAAAAATAGATAATAAATAATAAAATAAATAAATACCGAGTTCCGGTTAACATGCATTGTCAATCACATAGGTTATGAAAATAAAGGACATGATCACACAGCGCTTGATATTAAACAAGTTCTCCTAACTATTTTTAAAGAAAATGTATAGGGACAAGAAAAAAGAATTTGTCTTTCCACAGTAGGGGTTTAATGAAAAAATCAAAGCTCTTCAACGCAAGGAAAAACCACGTCTACCTTGCATATTTAACGCGGTAACTAAAAGAACTGCAGAAAAAGAAAGCTTACTCGAGAAAATTAATACGGGGAATTTTTCGCCGCCAAGTTTTGGCCTTGTCGCTTCGCCTGTGTAAGGAAGGAAAATACTTGGGCATCCATGACTTTAATAAGTGTATATTTAGGATCTTCCATAATCTATGTATTTAGAGATCTGCGTGATCAGTGACCGTTTTGTTAGAGAGTCTTGATGAAAAATAATACCTTTCACAAAACATAAGCGTACTCGACAAAATTAATACGGGGAATTTTTCGCCGTCAAGTTTAGCCTTGTCGCTTCGCATGTGCAAGGAAGGAAAATACTCTTGGATCCATGACTTTAATCCGTGTATATTTAGGATCTTCCATGATCTATGTCTTTAGAGATTTGCGTGATCAGTGACCGTTTTGTTAGAGAGTCTTTTGATGAAAAATAATACCTTTCACAAAAACATAAGCGTACTCGATAAAATTAATACGGGGAATTTTTCGCCGTCAAGTTTTGGCCTTGTCGCTTCGCCTGTGCAAGGAAGGAAAATACTCGTACATCCATGACTTTAATCCGTGTATATTTAGGATCTTCCATGATCTATGTCTTTAGAGATCTGCGCGATCAGTGACCGTTTTGTTAGAAAGTCTTTTGATGAAAAATAATACTTTTCACAAAACATAAGCGTAAGATATTTTTATCGGCTTTCTGTGTTACCCTGGTGTAGGGAAAGGCCGCAGATTGTCATGTGTTGTTTAGAATGGTTAGTAAGATTAAAATGGCGCGCGACTGGTTTGGATGCGTCTTTGTCATTTTTTTCAACGTCTCTGAGATGTTCACGAAAACGGTCGCCCAGTCTCCTCCCTGTTTCGCCAATGTATATCTTTTTGCAAAAAGTACATGTAATGCAGTAGATAACATTTACGGAGGTGCATGTAAAACGATCAGTGATTTTAATAGATCGTTTGGGTCCTGTTATTTTGTCCGCGTTGTGAATGAAAGGACAAGTGTTACATCGTGTGCGTGTGCATTTGAAAGTTCCCGGTACATCGTCAGATTTCAGTGCGCTCGTAACTAGAAAGTTGCCTATGTTTTTGTCACGTTTGAATGAAATTAGTGGGGGTTGTGAAAAAATTCTGCCAGTTTCGGGGTCGTTTTGGATTAATTTGAAATTTTTTAAAATGATGCTTTTGACTGTGTTGTTGTGTGGGTGGAAAGTGAGGGTGAATGGAATTCTCTCGTTCTCTTCCTTCTGTGGCGTTTGTAGTGCTGACTGTCTGTCGATCTGTTGTGCACGTTGTTGGCCCGTATTAACAACAGAGTCAGGGTACCCACGTTTCTTGAAAAACTGGCACATTTCTTCTGATTTGTTGGAAAAATCAGAGTCATCACTACATAGACGTCGAAGTCTGAGAAATTGAGAATACGGAATGGCGTTTTTAACGTGCGATGGATGTGAGGATGAATGTAACAGATAACTGTGGGAATCTGTAGGTTTGTAGTGCACACTTGTGGATAAACTGTTACCGTTGATTGAAATATTAATGTCAAGAAAAGCGACTGAGGTTTCGGAAATTTCCCAGGTATATTTTAGAGCTGGATGAAAAGTATTGACAGAAGTTATGAATTGATTAAGTTCCTCTTTACTGGAAGAGGTAGCGCCAATGCAATCATCGATGTAACGGCCGTAGAGTTCGGGTTTGGTTCCGTGGTACTGATTAAAAAATTTGTCTTCGATGTGGCCTACAAAAAGGTTAGCGTAGCTTGGTCCCATTTTGGTGCCCATGGCGACTCCATTTACTTGTTTGTAGTAGTTTTGGGAAAATGAAAAACAGTTAAGTGTCAAAACTAATTCGGCTAAGCGGAGCAGTGTTTCTGAGCTTGGGTTTTGAATGGAGCGCTGGTCGAAAAAATATTTTAGTGCTTGAAGTCCTTCGTCATTGGGGATGACGGTATATAAAGAGGTAATGTCCATAGTGAAAATTAATTTGTTTTCGCTGGCAAAACTGAAATCCCGGAAAATTTCGAGTGCGTGATTGGTGTCCTTAATGTACGAGGGTAGTGATTTGACAATGGGGGCCATGATTTTGTCTAAATAGCTAGAAATTAGTTCGGTAGGACAGCTACAAGCGGAAACAATGGGTCGGCCCGGATTGTTTGGTTTATGAATTTTAGGTTTGAAATAAACGCGTGAGGTTCTAGGAGTAGTGATGATGAGATTGTTAGCGGTAACTGGTAATTGTTGTTTAGTAATGAGGTCTTGGATAGTTTCTTTGACAATTTTTTGGTTGGTAGAAGTGAGATCTTTATCAACTTTGGCATAGAAAGCGGTGTCAGAAAGTTGCCGAAAAGCCTCTTGTCGGTAAAGGTCGGTCCGCCAAACAACTACCGCCCCGCCTTTGTCGGCCGCTTTGATAACAATGTCGCGTCGTTTGCTAAGACTTTTGAGCGCTGCCCATTCTCCTGTTGAAAGGTTGGAAATTTTGGTGTGGCGGTTAAATTTAAGTTTTTGGACATCGTGACGACATTGTTATCAAAGCGGCCGACAAAGGCGGGGCGGTAGTTGTTTGGCGGACCGACCTTTACCGACAAGAGGCTTTTCGGCAACTTTCTGACACCGCTTTCTATGCCAAAGTTGATAAAGATCTCACTTCTACCAACCAAAAAATTGTCAAAGAAACTATCCAAGACCTCATTACTAAACAACAATTACCAGTTACCGCCAACAATCTCATCATCACTACTCCTAGAACCTCACGCGTTTATTTCAAACCTAAAATTCATAAACCAAACAATCCGGGCCGACCCATTGTTTCCGCTTGTAGCTGTCCTACCGAACTAATTTCTAGCTATTTAGACAAAATCATGGCCCCCATTGTCAAATCACTACCCTCGTACATTAAGGACACCAATCACGCACTCGAAATTTTCCGGGATTTCAGTTTTGCCAGCGAAAACAAATTAATTTTCACTATGGACATTACCTCTTTATATACCGTCATCCCCAATGACGAAGGACTTCAAGCACTAAAATATTTTTTCGACCAGCGCTCCATTCAAAACCCAAGCTCAGAAACACTGCTCCGCTTAGCCGAATTAGTTTTGACACTTAACTGTTTTTCATTTTCCCAAAACTACTACAAACAAGTAAATGGAGTCGCCATGGGCACCAAAATGGGACCAAGCTACGCTAACCTTTTTGTAGGCCACATCGAAGACAAATTTTTTAATCAGTACCACGGAACCAAACCCGAACTCTACGGCCGTTACATCGATGATTGCATTGGCGCTACCTCTTCCAGTAAAGAGGAACTTAATCAATTCATAACTTCTGTCAATACTTTTCATCCAGCTCTAAAATATACCTGGGAAATTTCCGAAACCTCAGTCGCTTTTCTTGACATTAATATTTCAATCAACGGTAACAGTTTATCCACAAGTGTGCACTACAAACCTACAGATTCCCACAGTTATCTGTTACATTCATCCTCACATCCATCGCACGTTAAAAACGCCATTCCGTATTCTCAATTTCTCAGACTTCGACGTCTATGTAGTGATGACTCTGATTTTTCCAACAAATCAGAAGAAATGTGCCAGTTTTTCAAGAAACGTGGGTACCCTGACTCTGTTGTTAATACGGGCCAACAACGTGCACAACAGATCGACAGACAGTCAGCACTACAAACGCCACAGAAGGAAGAGAACGAGAGAATTCCATTCACCCTCACTTTCCACCCACACAACAACACAGTCAAAAGCATCATTTTAAAAAATTTCAAATTAATCCAAAACGACCCCGAAACTGGCAGAATTTTTTCACAACCCCCACTAATTTCATTCAAACGTGACAAAAACATAGGCAACTTTCTAGTTACGAGCGCACTGAAATCTGACGATGTACCGGGAACTTTCAAATGCACACGCACACGATGTAACACTTGTCCTTTCATTCACAACGCGGACAAAATAACAGGACCCAAACGATCTATTAAAATCACTGATCGTTTTACATGCACCTCCGTAAATGTTATCTACTGCATTACATGTACTTTTTGCAAAAAGATATACATTGGCGAAACAGGGAGGAGACTGGGCGACCGTTTTCGTGAACATCTCAGAGACGTTGAAAAAAATGACAAAGACGCATCCAAACCAGTCGCGCGCCTTTTTAATCTTACTAACCATTCTAAACAACACATGACAATCTGCGGCCTTTCCCTACACCAGGGTAACACAGAAAGCCGTAAAAACCTAGAACAAAAAATCATCTTTCAAATCGGCACTCTCAAACCCCACGGAATCAACGAACGCTTTTCATTCAACTAATCTACATTTGTTTTTCACGTCACCAAATTTCCACCAATAGCGTAGCTCCACCGCTTACTATATAAAACCACACACTACCCACAATTCCTTGATTCGCTCCGACGAAGGGCTAGCGCTCGAAACGTCAGCTATTTGAATCTTTTTACGGTGGTCAATTTACCTTATCGACTCAGTCGATAAAACTAAATTCTCGTGTTTCATCCTCCCACCGACGCAGCACCACAGTTTCTCTAGAAACTAACCCCATTCAGATATTTTTATCGCCTCGTTTACAGATGTTGTACATAACGAGTAGAGTTAATGACTTGACCAGTGTATTAATATGCTTGTGATGATACTCTATATCTGCAAGGGAACTGAGCACTTTACGAAATTTTGTTACGGTTTTCACCAGTTTTCAACTGTCAAACGAAAACATTACATAATAGCTATTGTTTATATTTGCACTGATATGCCTCGTACTCTAAACGTGACATAAATAGACCAAAAAATATTCTCACCTTGTTAAGCATATGAGAACACGCAAAGAGATGAAAGAAATCCTGGAAATCTAATTAAAATTACCAGTGTTGACGGCTGTGGAACATGTTTCAAGCTCATTCTGTGATCCCCACAAATATGCCGTGAATGCGGCGTTCAACGCCGCTTTCGCCTTAAAATCGGGCTTCTAGCTTGTCATGGTATATTGTCTCAAGCTTGGTTTCCGCATCCACGCCTGAGGTCTTCTTGTCGCCAGCACCAGAGCGGATCTTACACAAATCCACACTCTGGATGCCCTCCATAAGCATATTTTCCCGCTCATCGGTTGATTTGAATAGGTCTTCGAAGATCTTGTAGATGTCGTACCCAGACGTGTCCTGGAGAATGGTGGCGCCAAACGTAACAACGACCCTTTCCACCAGGGCCCGAGAAACATTTTGCACGAGATAGTTGTTAGCGTGCCCCCCGGCTAGGTTGATGTTGAACACCAGTGCAAGTGAGCCGGACACAATAACATCGTCCCCGTCCAGCTTGGGTACATGGACGTACAGTGTCTCACCGGGATTGGCCTTAGTGGGGTTGAATGTGAGGCGCTTGACGGTTCGCTCCGCCTTCATGGCGCCCAGTGTCTTTTCACTGTGAGATGGATGTAGCTTCGGTTGCACAGCCATGGTATATATTTGTGTTTTTTTTTTGAAAAAAAATTATATTTATATATCATCATGGAAGGCGAAGGCGAAGTCGATCGAACTGATGATACAGCCCCTCTAATCGAAAAAACAGGGGATGACGATGATGCTGCTCTTAACCCCTACCAGAATCAAACGCAAGAAGCATGGAACACCACGCAACACTTTAAACCAGGTGATGCTTCCACCCCGGCTGGCGAACAAATACCTTTTGTCACAAGAACAAGACTCCCCCCAGAACAACAAGGCTCCCGCACCGATGAAACCTCTTTCATTTCAGGGTCTACTCAAGGCCGGCGGGTGATGACCACGGATTACATGGGCTTTGAGGAGGCTAAGAAAGAGTTTCCCAACGCAGACAGAAGGCAACTTGATTTTCAGTACGAGAAGAAACCAAAATCAGGTGGGGCCATCATCGAGGTAAAATATCACACTAGGGAGAAATGGTATCCTCTTTACACGAAAAGCTCTGGTGATTCAGAAAAGACTCTCAACACTTCTCTCCCCAAAGAGATCAAAGGTGCTCTCGGAAAGTCTGTGGATGAAGAGTTCAATGAAACAAATTCTGAACTTGAAGCAAATCAAAAAGAACTGGAAGCAAAACAAAAACAAAAACAACAAATGGAACAAAATGCTGCTGATGCACAAAAAAAGCGCCGAGACATGGATGCCATCAGAAATAGAATCAAAGAGGCTGATGACCAGATTCAGGGACTGGAAGATGCACATGGGACACTGGATACGGAGGCAATACAAAGACTGAAAAAGGAAAAGAGAGCTCTTGAAGCTGAACATCAAGCTAAACGAAAAGAACTGGACAAGATGCAAAAAGCTGCTCAACAAGCAGACAAACTACAAAAAGACATCGACAAACTCAAGCTTGACAAAAGGGGCTTCGAAGCACGCTTAGAGGAACTTAGAGCAAAAAAGGACGCCATAAAACCCCTGGACGAACTGAAACAGAACAAAGAAGAGCTTGAACGGCAGAACGCTGAAGACAGACTCGTCATAGAGGCTGAGGACACTTCTCCATCTGAAAGAGAAGCCGCTGAAGCCCGGGTTGCTGAGCGAGAAGAAGAGCTGGCAAGGTTCAATACAGAAATTGAGGTGCGGGAAAGGGGCATGTCTTTGAGAGAGAGGGTCAGAGAAATCTTCAAGAAATACGGATGGACCCTGCAAGCTGTTGTTCTGGCAGCTGGCATCACCATCAGCGCTGTGGTACTCGCCACCTTGAATGGCCTGGCAAGGGCCACTAAGGCTGTTGGAAATGGGCTTAAAGAACTTGGGAAAAAGGCTGCTGCCGCCTTGCCCGGCCTCATTGGCTCAATTGTGAGCTTCATCTTCAAAGCGGCTGGGTCGGTCATCTCATTTCTGGGTGAACACGCCTGGTTGCTCATCCTTGCTGTTGTGGCCTTCCTTGTTGAAAGGATCACCAAGCGTGCGAAGTCTTGAACACTTATCTCGACCAAACGAAAAGGCCTGCTAAAGCAAGCGCACCCACAGCAATGAGTGCCTTGTTTACGTGATGTGAGTCGGACTGTGGCGTGGGTGTGGGTGCGGGGGTTGGGGGTGGTGATGTGGGCTGTGGTGCGGGTTGTGGTGTGGGTGTGGTCTTTGGTTTGGGCGCGATGCCCTGTACCTGTGTAGCCTGTTTGTGTATCGGGTTTGATGGGTGACTGTTTGGCGGATTAATCTTTGTCGGTCCACCGTCCATGAGACGAAGTGAGGCTTTTTTTGTGCCCAGATTAACATCATTGTTCACACCCAGCTTCATCCCTTGCGTTGCCTCCTGTAGATTGTTGTTATACCCGATCACGCTCTCTGTGTTGATAATCATGCGCGATGGCATGAGCCAGCTTCCGGGTGCTGTCGCAAAGTCTAAGCGCACTTTCGTTGCTTGGATGGCAAGCTGGTAACGCTGAACGCTTGTTGCGATGTCGTTCAGTATTATGGCCTCCTCTAGATGGGTGAGGAAGACTCTCTGCGTTTCGAACGCCCGGCCTCCTCTTCCAATGATGCTGCTGCGGGTTTTGGCTTGCGAACCAAGAATGCAGTACACAAAGGCCTCGATTGATTGGTTCATACGCGCGAGTCCTGGCTGTGTTAGCCCCTGTGCGTAATTTGGCACAAAGTGCTCGAACTGGGTGTCCGCCCCTTGGTCGTTACGGACGAAAGATATTCCATTAGCACGATAGTTGGGGTCGTTTCTGTCGGTCACACGCTCATCATTGAACAGAGCCAGATCGGGGTCTGGATAGGTGTAATCGGTAGAAATGTTGCCCTCTCCGTATGCACCAATGTAGACATTTCCAAGACCGTCGTTCTTGCCGTATGTGAAACGGAAGTCAGAACTGGGGTCGATACCGAACTCTATGCAAATCTTCTTGTATGCGTCGATGTTATACTTGTTGTCTTTCTGGTTGAATGGAGGGTCGTCTGGCAAAGCACTCACGCTTTGTTCTCCACCCATCTGGTAGAGTATTCGCCTTGTTGTGAAATAAACGTGAAACCTGTAAAATGACCTTAACTGTTGGGTTAAGGATAGACTGGAGTTCTTATCGAAGAGAATGTCACGCGAGATTCCGCAGCCTGTTGTTGCACACCACAGTGCGAAGGAGAGTTGTTGTGGCCAAAAACTCATATGCGGACCACCCATCCACTTTCGGCCGTATTTGGCTGTTGTGAATGAAATCTGTGTGTCCCTGAAGATATTTCTGTATTTCGTTGTGAAATAATCAGTTGGTGTGACGTAAATCTTTTGCGACTCATCATTCAAGATTGCGCCAATCATCATATCCTTGTCTATTGTGGTGGTGAAATCAACAGCCGGGATTGACTTTTCTGGTTGTCCCATCGATAACTGATAAGGGAAACCACCGTATTGATGTAGACCAAGAGCATCTCTCATGGCTTGAGTCCAAGCTTTGTGGGGCATTTCTGTAACGAGCGCCAATGAGCCTTGGCCTTCTTTGTAAAGCACTTCCCCTGTGGCGGTTTTGTGGTCCTCACCATACTCTACTTGCACTTCAAAATGAGACATATCAGCGTTAGGGAAACGCTTTTTGAAATCTGAGATCGCCTTTGCTCTGGCCGTGGCAGAGAGCTTTGCTACCTCCGGTGATCTCATCCAAACAATTTCAGGGTCTGGGGATGACTTTACAGGCCTATAGGTGTTTGGGGTTGAATTAAAAGGAGGTGGTGGCCCGTAATTGTGACCGCCGATTTTTATACCGAGTGAAGGCCGCCTGCCAAACATGATTGTATATAGTTATAATTATAAAATATTTATTATATATACGCAAACATGGTTGTGTTAACAATCGTCACGACTTCGAACCCATACACTGTGTACTTTGATCATGCACTTCCGATGCCTAATTACATCCGGCTCCTGTCTGCCTCGCTCACCAACTCGTGGTTTAACTTGAAAGAAAGAGCGGTTATCTCAGCACCTGGCAGTAATGGAAGGACTACTGAAGTATTCTTGATTCCAGGGTTTTACACAGTGGATCAGTTTGTAAAAGATTTCATTGAGATAAAAAAGAATAGACCGGTTATTGATCTAACAGTTGATACAACCACAGCAGAAGGAATAATGTTAATTAAAAGTCCCAATAATGTAACGTTTAGTAAAAATCTGACAGATTTTCTGGGTATAAGTGGTACACCGTTTTGGAGTGCAGCTGTCAAAGGGTTTACATCTCCAAGCACTTACTTTGTCCACTGCGACCTGGTTGACAAAGAACAGAACTTGCTCAATGGCAAACCTTCGAGTGTGTTGGCGAGCTTCGACATTCGTGGGAAATCATTTGAAAAGGTTCATTACCAACCAACATCACAGCATGTCTTGCGTGACGTCTCGTCTGGTGATTATGTAAACAGCATAATACTGTCAGTGAGGGATGAGAACAATGACCTCTTCAACTTCAATGACGCGCCTTTGGAATTTGAAATTGAGATAAATTAAAAAATCATATATATACCCACCCCATGAGTTCTGCTAATGTGCTTCCATCGGCCCCCGAATACAGCGAGACACAACAGCTCTACCCTATGCGTGAGCTCACACAAATTAATGCAGAAGACTTTCGGCTCAAAAAGATCTCTGACTTACTGAAAGAGTTGTCTGACGAGGCCGAGCATTACCGTCGGGTCGCAAAGAAATATAAACGAACCCAATCCTTAGTTCATTACTCAGCGGTTGGCCTTGGGTCGCTTTCTGTTGGGCTGTCATCAGGATCCCTAGCCACTGCCTTGACTGGGTTTGGCATTGTTGCAAGTCCAGCACTTGCCGGAGTCGCTACGCTTTGTGGGTTGTCCTCAGTTGGTTTTACAGCTGTCAACAAACGGTTAGAGCGAAAAGTGACCAAACACGAGAATATCTATACACTGGCACAGGCTAAACGCAACTCTGTCGATGAACTGGTCTCAAAGGCTCTGGAAGACAATAGGATGAGTGATGCAGAATTCGCAATTATTGTTCGTGAGGTGCAAAAATATCACGAACTAAAAGCTGCGATCAGGGATGGTGTTGAGACCAAAAAAAACCTTGGCACTCAAACACAAGCGCCAGACCTCGAGAAACTCGAAAACGAACTTCGCAAGGAAGTCAAACAAGAATTTCAAAAAAAGATAAATATTCTTGCCGCCGTATCCAAGTCAGATTTGAGAGATTAAATTCTGGATTCAACCTACAAATTTTGCGCCCAATTGAATAAACAACACGGTGTTTATCCATGGAGAAGTTCGCTAAACAACTGACTGAAGTTCGGTCCTTGGATACTAAAGGCGAATACAAAGCCAAACTCGATGAGCTGGATAAAGAATACAAATTTATCCTCCTGCGCTCACTCGAAAACTACACCAAGGAAATACGGCGTTCAAATCTGTCAGAACGACTTCATATCATCAATGAGTGTCTTTCTCCCGGGGCACAATACTCCCCACACTCACCTTTCACCCTTTGGAATGAAAGGATAAAATTTTGCCAAAACTGCAAAGGCAAAATGAATCTCAGGGTGTTTTCATCAGAGCTTTGCTGTGAGGCCTGCGGTCTCTTAGACCCTCTGGATGGGGTGACCTTCGATTATAGCGAGCTCTATGGGGGTGATTACAAAATCACCAAAAAAAAAAAATGGCCACCAGACGCTACAACTTCAAAACCTATCTCAACAAACATCTGAAAACTTGTGAACACTACGTCTGCTTGACCAATGATGAAATACTACATGCAAATGAGACATTCAAATTCATCGAAGAATATCTACCGGCAAGAATCTCTATGCCATTTGTGGCCAACAAAATCTTGGATGCGATAAAAGGACCACAACGGCTTGTCAATTACTTCCGCCTACAAATCCCAGAAAAATCACTTTAGGAACACGAACAAAACTGGAAGATCATGCTTGAAAAGATGGGTCACGTTGAGTGAAAACAGCCATAGAAACTTGGCCCGTCATAATCTTCCTCGTCATCACTGTCATCACTGCAGGTGCCCGATGTATATATCAATTCCCGCTGTATCTCTCTATAAGGCGGCATGCCAGGACAAATGGCTCGGTGTCTGCCCATGTCCACTTCTGGTGAGAAGAGTTCATGGCATTCATCACATGTTTGTGTATTGAGTGAAGGGGGGCAGAAATAGTGTTGCCATTTATAATGATTTTCAATTGAATGGCATACAGATTTCATCCTGCGTTGATGAAGGGCCCTTGCGGCCAAGTCGAGCTGGATGCTCCTTTCGGCCAGTTCGAGGATGTAATCCTGGATCAGGTCTGGCAAGTAGTCCCAATGGGATTCTCCAAACGACGGCAACCATTTACCGAAGTAGTCCTGATTCTTTGGTCCGAAGTCAAGACCTTGAGATGTCATTGCCATGTTGGTTTGGGTATATACAAGGGGTATAGATTTCTTCAATTGGTAATCAGTGGCCTAAATGGTGGTCCGTGCGCAATGGGGGTCGCTTATTTTTATGGTTCAAAAACCATAACGAAGGGGTATAAATAGGGGTCCGAACGCAATGAGGACCACTTATTTTCATGGTTCGATAAACGGTATTTGACCGCCACTCCCTATACTACTCCTTTTGAAATTCAACCAATAAATTATTTATGGCATCTTATCAATAGAAATGATATTTCAGAAGTGAATTTTTATATTACAGATGATCAAGATAGAGAAGTTGATTTGAATGATATTGATATAAGTTTAACTGTTGTTATTGGTGAAAGAAAATTATAAATCTTATAAATAAAAATGGAAAGACGAATAAGAAATTATGATACAGGTGAAGATTATTATATAGACACAGAGACAAAAGGTGGGGGTGTTTTTGATGTATTATCTAATATTGGATCAAAACTTACTGGAAAAACTGCATCTAAACTTGCTTCAAAAGCAGCAGAGAAATTAGTAGAAAAAAGTTCTGAAAAGATTGGTGAGAAAACTGGACAATTAATTGGTGAAAAGATTTATGATAAATTTAAAACTAAACCATCAAAAAAGAAAGAGAAAGAGAAAGTAAAAGAAAAGGAACTTGAGATTATACCGGAAGAACTCCTTACTCAAGTTCAAGATTATGTTATTCATCCACCATCAAAAGAAGATAAAGGTGAAAAAATTGTTAAACTTTTACAAAAAAATAATGATAAATATTCTTATGTCAAAGAAGTTTATAATGATCTTCTTTCTTAAAATTTTTTTTTTTTTATATAATCTTATAAATAAAATGAATGGAAATTTTAGAAGCCCAAATTTAGTGAAGAGATACGAATATACTTATTATGATTTGGAAACACCATTGATTGATAATGTTGCAAATAATAATAGACAGATAAAGGATAATTATAGATTCACAGTTGATAATTCATCAGAAGCTAATCCAATTGATTGGTATAATGCTTATTTAGAAGTTGACTTTAAACTTGTAACACTTGCTGATAGTGCAGTTGGAATAACAGCAGGAGCTAATAATGGTAATCAAGATTGTACCACACTAATGGTCATACTTTCATTAATCAAATCCAAGTTGAATGTAATGGAATAACTGTTTATAATAATACAAGAGCTAATGAAACATCAAATGTTTTATCTCTTTTGAAATACACAAAAAGTTATGCAGACACAATTGGAGAAGATCAATTTTTCTATTTAGATACATCTATAGGAAGTACAGAAGGACGACAAGCACAAGCATTATATAATGAGGGTTTTCCTAGACGGAAAATTTTAACAGATAATGCTGCAATTAATAAATTTTCAATTCCTCTAAATTTATATAGTTATTTTGCAGCTTTCAAAAATAATCTTCATCCCAATATCAAAATGAATATTTTATTAAGACTAGAAAATGATAATAATATTATTTTTAGAAAAGCTGCAGCTCCAAATTCAAAAGTTATTCTTACTAAATTACGATTATGGTGTCCAAAAATTATTTTTAATGGAGAAGGAATGAAGTTATATCTTGAAAATTATTTGAAACCAAAAAAATGGACTTATCTAAGAGAACATAGTGAAATATTACAATCATCATCAATAAATGGTTATTTCCGTATAAGTACAGGAATAAGAAGACCAAGACATGTTTTTATTTGGGTAGTTCCTGTAGCAAATTATGGAAATCAGGAACATAATATTTTCACTTTTAAAACATTTAGTATTGGTGCAAATAATCGATATTTTAGTAGAGCACAATTAGAAATAAATAACAGTAAATACTATCCTCAATTAGAAATGACATCAGATGAGGAATCAAGACTTTATCGAACACTAATGTCATATTCTTCGGCTTATAATGATTTCCTTAGTGGACCAATAATTGATAGAGCAAATTTCAGAAATCTTTTTGGAATTTTATATTTTGATCTTAGAAATCAAGAAGAAGATATAAAAGATGGTGTTGTTTCACTAACTTTTAGATATGAGTTGAATGGTGCTAATGCAAATAATTATACAATAAATGCTTTGGTTTTACATGAAAAAGAAATTAAATTATACACTTCTTCTGGAAAATTACTTATAAAAGCATAAAAAAAATTATATATATATATATATTTTTTTTTTATATAATTTTTTTTTCGATTTTAATACTAATTGAAGTATCCTATGATTTTACCCATTGATTATACATTTTTTCATGTAATTTTTTATCAATCGCTCCTATTCTTAATAATTCATCATTGATTTGTGAAATATCATTTCTTATAACTGGTGAATTATTTCCAGCAGCCATTGAACCAATTAATACTTTTAATCTATCTTCTAATTTTTTATCATCTTGATAATACATAACACTTGATCCAACCATTTTAGATTTTCCTGATGATTTATGAGGTGGCATATTACTTAACATATTTAAATCATTAAAGATTTTTACAGCTTTTATTGAATATTTTGTTTTAGGATTGTATCTCTTTGTTAATAAATTTATAAGAGATTTATCAGCATCTGCTTTATAGACTAATTTACCACCACGATAAGCATTCAGTTTTAAATCTTTCATTCATTTTAGTAAATCTATCATTAATTCACCATATTGATTATTTTGAATTTTATAAGCATTTCTTCTTGGTTGTTTATATCTTCTTTTTCCTAAACCTTGACCTTTTTTGGTGAATGGACTACTCCTTTTTTTGCTTCAATTAAAAGATTAAGTTTATCTCTATATTTGTTTAATGAATTTGCTTCATTTTCCAATTTTTTTAATTTTTGTTGATCTTCTTCATTTAATTTACCTTTTTTTTACTTGATAATACTGTTCGTGGTTGTGTATTTTTATCTTTTCTCTTAATTTCATAATCTTTTTTTTTTACTTCTTGAATTTCTTCTTTTGATAAACTTAAAACTTCGTTTAAAGGTTTTAATTTATATTTTTCAAAAATTATTTTATCTTTATCAGAAATTCCTTTATCTATATCAATATCAATTACTAATGATGGTTTTTTTGCAGTTGCTAATTGTTCTTCCTCATCTTCCTCATCTTCCTCATCTTCTTTGTCTTCTGGTTGATATTGTGGTAATTCTTGGTTTAATGTAATAATATCTTCTATACCCTCTTTTATAGCTTTTTGATTATTTATCATCTGTCCAGTCAAAGCAAGTTGATTTTCTTTCAACTGATTAATTATTTTATCCTGTTTTTCTTCTGTCTTTTTCTGTTGTTCAACCAAAGTTTCTTTTAAAGGTTCTCTTAATGTTTTAAAATATTCACTCATAACAACATCACGGACTTGACCTTTGTCTTTTACTTCATTTTTAGCTTCAGTAACAGCTTTAGATATTTCATATCCTTTATATTCTGATTCTGCATACTTTTTGATATTTTCTAAATTCATCTTTTATTAAAAGATTATATAATTATTTGTAGAAATAACATTTAATTATATTTAATTTATCTAGCATTATAATAAAAAAGTATGAAAATTCCAAATTACGATTCAAAACAGAAAATAAAGACTAGAAAAATATGTGATTTCTTAGATGAAGATTTCAGAATACTTATTACTGGTCAAACCCGTTGTGGAAAAACAAACACTCTAATGCATATGATAAGAACACCATTAGTTTACTTTGATAAAATTTATTACTATGGTCCTAATCATAATCAAGAAAAAATTCAAGACCTTAAAAAAATAATGGATAAAATTAGTGAAAAAGTTGGATATGAAGTTTTAGAATTTCCAGAAGATATAATGGAAACAACAGAATATCCAGAAGATAATAGAAAAATTATTATATTTGATGATCTTGTTAATGCAACAGACTCAATACAGAAGAAAATAGCAAATCATTATACTGATGGTCGACATCATGGTATTAGTCCTATTTATTTGAGTCAGAGTTATTATGATGTTCCTTCAAAATTAAGATTAAATTGTTCTCATATGATATTATATCCACCAGTTTCTAAAAATCATTTGAATCTCATTTCAAAAGAAAATTTGATTGATCCAAATCTTTTTAAGAAACTTGATCCTTATGAATTCTTATTCTTAGACAATGAACAAAAATCAGTTACTAAAAATTTTGATGAAAGAATTTGAGAATGAGGAAATATAAATATATAATAAAAATGGGAATATTCAATAATATCAACAAATTCGTAAATTTAAATATCAGTGATTATATTAAAGAAATTTCTCAACAAATTGTAGTAAGTCAAGGATCAGGATTAAAATTGGATAAAGATAATAATTATGATATTGAACAAAAACGATTAGTAAATGTTGGAGAAGGTATTAATCCTTCTGATGTTATAACTAAACATCAATTTGAAACTGGATTATCAACAAAACCTAATCCTACTGATGTTATTCTTGTTGATGGTTCAACTCATATGACTGGTGATCTTGATTTAAGAGGAAATAATTTAATTCTTCCTGGTGAAATTAAAATGGATAGAAAGCTAATTACTGATTTGGATACTGATGAAAATAATGATCTTTGTGCAACTAATATGATAACTCTTAAAAATTATAATAATAAAAAAGCTAATATTTCTGATGTTTATATGAAAAATGAAAGAATAGTATTGAATGATCATTTAGATGCTAATTATCATGTTTTATTAAATGTTCAAGCAGCAGGTGATAATGATGCTTTTCCTTTTTACCATGGTAAAACACATTTTTTAAATTTAGAAGGTCGAAATTATGATGCAAAAAATAAAAAAATAATGAATATTAATACAGATGAAAACCAGGATCTTTCAGCTGTGAATATGATAACTCTTAAAAAGTATCATCCAAATGTTCCTGATCATACACATGAAGTTACTAAAAACATTGATTTGAAAGAACTTTTTAATGTTGTAAAATCGAAACAACAAACTTATACAGATTTAGCAGCAAATTATAACAATCTTGTATCTTATAATGACGTTAAAAACATTTTTGTCAGTCGTAAAGATATGTTATCAATGGAAACTGGTTTGGATATGAATAATAATACAATTTTTAATGTAAAAAATCCAACAGAGATAGATCATGGTACAAACAAAGGTTATGTTGATAATTCAGTAAGTACAAAAGCTGATAAAACATATGTTGACACAAAAACTAGTGATAACAACACAAGAATAAATAATAATAATACTAAAATCAACAATCTACAAACAGAAAAATATGATAAATCATATGTTGGTCCATTAGTTCTTCAAATTGAAAAATAATATAAAGATTATGTTAATAAATCTCATATCTCTTCAACTTATCATTCGAAGGATCAATTCAGATATTTAATGGAAGATGAAGATGAAAGTAGTAATGAACATGATATTAGAGTGGATGGAATTAGTGATTTTCCAAGTTCACCACATTTATTCAATAAAAAAGCATATGATATTATAATATTTAAAGATATAAATAATATATACTCTGGTAGATTAGGTTTTAATATGGTAAATTACCTGAAGGAGAATATACCATTTGCATTGAATTCTTTTCTGTTACAATGAATAATGTGAGTGTTGACGTTCGTAGTACGAGTTTGAATATCAATCAACAATCAACGAAACAATTTTCTAATTATACAAGATCAATTATTCACATGCATAAATGGCATATTTCACCACCTGAATTTATTATGGTAGATTTAAAATGTCAAGGAACTCCTAAATCACTTAATGACGGTAAAGCAAAACTGATTATTTATGGTGTTAAAAATTTGGTAGCAGATGTTGATTCAAGTGTGTATGATGCACCTTATAATTTTGAAAATTCAGATATGGTAATGCAGACGGATATTGATATGAATAATCATGATATTAGTGTTAAAAATCCAACAAGAGATGATAATGTAGTAAATTTAGCATATTTGAAATCGTTGAAATATTACTTTACCATTCCATTTTATTTTGATAAATCAAGAAATAATTCTATATGTTATTATAATATTAATTCATTATCGTTTTACAATTTAAAAAAGTCTGTATTGGAAGAAATGTATTTGCATACTAATTATTCTCCAAATGGAAGAGATTATTTAATAAAATTGGAAATGAAATATTTTTTAAATAGAAATGAAATAAAAAAAGAATTAATATCAACCAATACTACTAATATTTATTATAAATTTAATAATATTAATTTTTCAATACCAAATAATGTAAATTTATCTATGAATGTTTATAATAATTTAGGAAATTTAACAAATTTGAACAATATTTCATTTCAATTGAATTTTAGTAGAAATTTTATAAATTAAATATTTATATAATAAAATGAATATTAATAGAATAAAATCTTTAAGAAATAAAAAAGAACAAAAAGATATATTTGAATTCAATCATATTTCTTCAACTTTAGACCTTGAGAAAATTCAACAATTAAAGGATTTATATTCTTTTTACCATAAAAAAACATGGGTATATAAAAAAGTCAAAGTAAATATAAAAAAATAAATTATATCATGAATATTTCATCTGTTTTACTCGCTTCCGTTGGTGTAATCACAGGTGGAATAACCTTAAACCCTATTATTTTAGGTGTACTAACTGGAGCTGAAATAATATTAAAAACATATCATGAAATGAAAAATTATAAAGGTAAATTAGATATAGTTAAATTTGGATATACAACTTATGAAAAAGTATTGACTAATTTACGAACTGCAATGAGAGGTGGTGAATTCGATTATCAAAAATTTATATCTGAAGATTGAAAAAAGTATAATAAAAAATTTAAGATTTCAATTTTAATACTAAAAAGTATTAAAATTATGCATTTTTATATTTTAATTTCTTTTTTAACAAAATCCCACCATTTATCATAAAAAACTTTTGTTTCATCTGAAATTGTTAGTGGTAATAATTCTTCAACATTATTATAACCAAGAATAAGTAAAATCTTTTTTATAATAAAAATAATGTTAATAATTCTTTTTCTTTTAAATTGGGTATTTAGTTTCTTAATTAATCTATCATCATCAATTTTGAAAAGTATTTCATTAATCTTTGAAATATCATAACTTTCTATATCAAAATTGTTTTGTACTTCATTAATCTTTTTCTCAAAATAATACTTTCTATGATACACTGATTTTCTTCTATAAGAACATCTTTCCCAATCAGATATATCAACATGATTTAATATTCTTTGAATTTGAAGACCACAATCACAACAATATTCTGCACAATCAATAATCTCTTTATTCTCATGTTTACAAATTTCATGTTCATATTTTGGTTTATTTTTTTTTTACCTGGTTTTTTATTTTTCTTTAATATTGAAGTATATAATCCAATCTCTTCATCCGTAAACATCACCTCTTTCATTTTATTTTTTTAATTTTTTTTAATATTTTTTGTATTTTTTATATTTAATTTCTTCATCAAGATCAGGAATCCAAAATAATATTCTTAAATATAAAAATAAAATATCTCTTTTTGTAAATTCAATCATCTTTTATTATATAAAATATTTTATTTTCTTAATGCTAAAGTATTTATTTTATTTTTGCAAATTAATCTTTTATCATCATTTGCTGAAAATGCTATTTTATTCATTTTCATTGAGTAAATTTCATGATCTTTACTTCTGATTATATTCATTGATCTCATTTCTTCTTTTTTCTGAAAATAAACATTTCTTATAATCTTCAAATGTAATCTCTCTTTTAATTACATTCTTTTTAATTCCTTTACATTTCTTTTCTTCTTTTTCGTTTTCAAGTTTAAATGAATAAAGTTTAGGTCTTAATCCCACAAAATGAGTTATCTGTTTTCCACAAGCTTCATCTTTAAACTTTCCTATTACTTTCTTATTTACACCAGTTTTAATTCCAGATTCATGATCTTCTGGATAATCACTTGTATCAAACTTTTTCTTAATATCTTTTCTTATATCATAATAAAAATCATCTGTTTTAATTTCATACATTAATGAATCTGTATCTGTAAATAATAATTCAGCTTTGTCACTATACTTCTTTCTAATATAATTATAATGAAAATCATACATATGAAACTTTGACAAATCAAGAATGCCTTGACCAACATAAATTGGTTTATTAAAATATATTTGTGTTTTTTTCATACGAACTGCAATTAAATTAGAATCAAATATTATTAATCTATCAAAATTTGGTTTTGATGATAATTTCTTTCCTTTTTCTTCACTATCTATTAATATTACATTTTGCCTTTTTCGAATGTTTTCAATTGTTTTACCAAATACTGAATTATTCATTAATTTGAAAAAGTCTTTTTCAAAACTATTCTTTGATACTTTTCTTAATTCTGTATTCTTTTCTATATAAGGTTTCATCCATTCTGATTGATAAAATTTAATTCCTCTATAAACATTGTTTAAGATTTTTATAATGTATTACATAATTATTTTTTTTTATAAAAAGTACCAACAAGTTTCTCAACTCCATCAAAATCTAACTTCTCTGTAGCAAGTGGATAATCATTATGTTCATCCCATAATTTCTTTGGATATTCGAGATCAACTTCAAATATATAACCTTTATTTGTAATTCTCTGTTCTAAAAGTTTAATTACATTTTTTTTAAGTTTATTATCATTCATCCATTTGAAACCATGTGTTGGAAGTTTTTGAATCATTGACCAACCATAAAGATTATTTGCATCTAAATATGTAATAAATTTTGATTCTTTTTCAGGATTATAATTTTCCATATATTTATTATTCGCTTCTGAATATCTTTTTGATATATGAGTTATACCACCTCTAATTCCTTTTTCAAACATCATTAACATATCATAATCATGTAATAATTGAAGTCTTTGTTTCGTTTCTTTACGACAAGCATCCCAGGCTAATCCAGGTGATGTAAAATAATGTGCTGGGTCTAAATTATAATGTTTTAAACAAGTCTTACGAAAGTTTTCAAAAACATCAGCTAAAAGTAATACATCTGACTTGAAATATAAATCATGATTATCTTTAATAGTTTTACAATTAAACGAAGACCAAACTTTTTGTGCATGATCATAATCAGAGTCTGAAATATCTTCATCATTTAATTTAGAATAAAACTCTGATTTTGGTGGTAATTGTGTTTCTTGAAATTTATCTATTGAAGTAACATAATCATATGGATAAACTCCTTTTCTTGTTAATAATTCAATATTATTATATACTTTTTTATGGAATGAAAATCTTCTGGTTGTAGATTTGAAACAAGATTTGCTAAAGAAGTTTGCATAAACTTAAATGAATCAATAAAACGAATTTCAAAATTTAATGTCACTATTTCATTTGTCTTTTTTGATTTATATTCATCAACTTTTATTTTCTTAGAAAATGATATATATTTCTCTTCTGTTGATAGAATACATGATAAATTACCTTTTAATCTTGATAATTGTTTTATAAAAAGATGTGCATCATAACCTTGAAGATTATGAAATATTACTGGAAGAAATAAAGGTTTTCTACAATTAAGATTACAACAATTATGAGCAGCTCCTCTATATTCACCAGAGAAATGACAATGATCTCTAACCTAATCTTTGTTAAATGGTTGTTCACAAATATGGCAGACTGATGATTTAATAAAATCTTTACTATTTTCATCTGTAAAAATAATCTTTTTAGGATATTTATAAAAATTTTTATATATTGATTTAGTAATTGATTCTAATTTTTTTACAAATATTTTAGCAATATCTTCATCTTCTGTTTTCTTTGTATAAATTAGTGGATTTGGTTCTATTTGAATATCTATTCCATCTAATGGTTTGATATAAAGACAGAATCCACCAGGTTCATGTTTTTGATATTCCATTGTATAAGAATTATTTGGATTTGGTTCACAATTACTCATTGGTTTTGTGAAACACTCAAAATCAGCATAAGCAACAAAAGGTAAAGGTAATTTTTTATAATGATTTTTAAAGAAAAGAAATGAGTTTTTAGGAGGCATTTTTACTGCAACTGTTTCATTATTAGAACAATAACTAATATGTTTTTGAAATAATTTATCTTTTATAAAATGAGATAAACATTTTTTACAATAATATTTTTTTTCTAGAAGTATCTTTACTTACTTGTGAACTTATTAATTTTGAAACATTTTTAATAAATGAATAATGTGATTTTCCAGTCACTTCATTTCCATAAAGAAATAAATATATTGAATTATTAGGATCTTTATCATTTAATCTTAAAGGATAAAATTTATTGTATTCATTAATTGAAAATACATTTATTCCTGGAAGATTTAGATTTTGTTTTTCAAACTTTTTTATATCTTTTAATTTTACTGGAAAATCTATACCTTTGAAATTAAGATCATTTTCATATTGTTTTAAATCTGATATCCTTTCAGGATTTCTATATTTAGGTTGATGTAAAAATCTTAAAATACACCACATGAAACATTTGTCATCTTTTTTATTTTCTAAGTTAATTATCGCTTTCCTTTTTGAAATAAAATCAGGAAGTTTAATATATGATGAACCTTTTAAAGGTTTATAATTAACAGTATGAATTTCTAATGATAACACCTCTTTAAAATACCAACCTAAACCATTTTTTTGATAGATTAAAATACTATTAAGAATTTCATAAATCATATGAAATAGAATTTATTTGATATTTGTACCTTTAAGATTAACATATGTTTGAGACTGAAAATAAGCTTTATCTGTCGTTTCTCCAATCTTTTTACCATCTTTAAACATTTGTCCCATCAAACAAACCATTATAATTCTAACTTTAATGTTTCTATGATTTCTAAGAAAATCTTTTATTTGTGAAACTTTTTCCTGGAAATAATCATTAGGTAAAATATTTGGTTTTCCTTCAATAACATACTTTTCAGCAAAATTATTAAGAGCAGATTTTTCAAGTTTTATTCCAACTTGGTATTCTTTCATTGGTCTTTTAAGAGCTTTTCTTAAATATTTTGGAGTATCTTTTGGAATTTTCTTGTTTTTTATACATTCAAGAAAATAATCATCAAAAGTTTTAATTTTAGTTTCTTTTTTTGATTTCTTTATTTTGATTTTTTTTCTTTGTTTTTCTATTCCCATAATTTCATCAATCAGTTTTTGTTTTTCTTGATTTTTATATTCAGAATACTCTTTTTTCAATTTAGTTTTTTTTATCTTTTTTTATCTTCTTTAATTCTTCAAATGAAAGATTAGTTAAATCCTTTGAAGGCATCCTTTTATATTATGTAAATATATTTTTTTTAACTTTTAATTTTTTTTTCTACTGAAACTTAAAATCAAAATATTTACACTTCCTACAGACAAAAATTAATTAAATCTAGAGCTTGTTTTTATTTCCCGATGTTACTTTAATTAGATCCTTTCATCAAGTGAAACCAGGTGTTAAAATATTATGAAACTATGGATACAGTCTATACTCATGTGATAACTTTGCTGATAGGATCGACAATAAACATCCACATATAGTTTCTAATTGTCGTTTGATGTGTATCAAATGCAATGTTTCAAAAAGATAATCAGTTCAATCCAGTTCTTCAATGATATCTTCTTCTTCTTGACTGTTTAATGGACTTGGTATTTTCAATGGTGGAGCTTTTTTCTTGAATGATTTTTCGATGGTAATACGTTTCACAGTATCTTTTCTCTCTCTAGCAGTCAACATCTTCTTCAATTCGCGGGTATAATCGCGTCGCTTATTTTCAATCAAAATGATCTTTTCAAGATGTGTAAAAATACTCTGTACAGTATTCATTGCATCTTTCGTACTTTCCAAATCGGCAGTTGTAATTTGGTTTACAAAATCATGTAAGCTGAAGTTAAATTGATAATTTTGATCTCCAACTAGATCAGAACACAATGCAAACTCCTCTTTCATAGCTCTTTCACATCCAGAAATTTGATTTTGGATGGTTGAAATGGATTTAGGCATCTTTTCAGTGAGTACAAACTTAACAGTAAAGATTATGAGTAAACTTTTTCAAAAAAATTTATAATTATAACAAAATCTGCTTACACCTCATTGGCTAAAAATCACGTGATGTTTATTAATAAAAACTATATTTAGAAGCAAGCGTGAGAACACAGTTGAAACTAAATTCTCAGAATTAATATTCAAATGAAGAAAAAAAAAACAGAGGAATCACATATTGAATAAAATTTCCAATAATTCAAGCTTTTATAAAAAAGACAGTAAAGACCAAAAAAAAGTAAATGGAAATAATTCCTGTATAAAGTTTGGAAAAAATGATAGAAAAACTCATAATGGTTTTAATCAGTTTAAAAAATACTCTTTTCAAAAAAATGGATATTAGAAAATATTAGAAAAATGTGGGAAAAATGTGTAATTGCAGCAGAAGGGATATTCTTATAACTACTCACTTCAAGTGCCTATGAAATGTACCTTTTCTTCGTTTTTAGTAGGTTGTTATTTCTTGAGGAAAAGAAGGAAAATCGTTTTTTTTTTTCAGCCGCTCAGCGTCACTTCAATTCAGTTGAAAAGTGGCTCCAAAATGTAGAGAGCCTGGGGAGAGTGTTGACGTAAATTACGAAGAAACGTTGACACATTGGTTTGTTTACGCTATAATTCCCTTGAAATCCTTTAGCGATTTCTCAGTTCCCCCGTTTTTTGGTGCGTGTTGCTACAACCATGGACAACACACCTTAATAGAACCATGTTTCTTCCTCAGGGCGCATCTAAAAATGTGAGAAACTGAGAAACCTCGACACCGGCATTCCTGTATTGACGTCACAGCGAACTATTTCCAGTCTTTCTTCTTGCGCGGTTTTGTAACACACCGGAAGTGAAATTTCACCTTTTTAGACGGCTACAACGCAGAGAAGAAAAATCGATATCGAAATTTGTTTTTCCATTTTCTTATCAGAACATCACGTAGATTCGATCAAGCAAATAAAAAAATCACTGTCATATACACTTTTAGTGTTGATCTTATGAGTTCAACTGAGAAGGGTACTGGATTTATTGTGAACACTCATTTGAAAACGTAAAGGCCAGGAAAGTCCTTTATTGTAATTTCACTGCCAGCATTCTCTGAGAATGAGAAACTGTGTGTTCATTCTACCCTGTCGCATTACATTACTAAGACCTATGATATAAGACAGTCAGTTGCTGCGTCAACACTTTTTATTTCATATTTTAAACCTTACAAGGCTGTTTCCTCGTCATCTATTTCTAGATGGCAGAAAGATGTATTGGCCATGGTAGGAAATAATACATTGAAGTGTATTAAGTGAGGCAAAGTACGCATAACAAAACGCCACAAATAAAGGCGTACAAACTTCAAAAGCACTGCACAAACCCGATATTTGTGAGGCAAATTATGCATTACAAAACGTCACAAATAAAGGCGACAAACTTCAAAGCACTGAACAAACCCGATGTTTGTGACGCAAAGTACGCATAACAAATGATGACAAATAAAGCGTAATAATAAGCGTACAAACTTAAAATGGGACCAAGGGAAGAGCACTGCACAAACCCGATGTTGGCATGTGTAATTGTTCCCTAAAAATGTATCGTGGTTTCCGTAGTGTAGTGGTTATCACGTCCGCCTCACACGCGGAAGGTCGCCAGTTCAAGCCTGGCCGGAAACAATTGTTTCTTCGCAAAAGCATGCAAAGAGACTGCAATGTTCTTTTTGCTAAATTAGGAAAAAGATAAATCTTCATGTAATTTAATTTTAGCTATTTACATGGTAAATCAGAGATCGACACAACATACTTCACTGACTAAAATTAAATTATTTGGTATTTATAGCTGCTAGAAAAATAGTTTTTTAGCTACACCGATCTCTCTTGATCTATATCAGTTATCTTGAGCTATTTATAAATGCGATCTACTCTCGCGAAGTGAAATTTTGGCCTCTCAACTCCAGGAAGAAATGAACACTGAGTTTGAAAATTCGTTTGACATTAATTTTAAAATTTATTAGTCCCAAGAAGCGGTCTTGTTAGATATCAAAAGCCCGTATAACATGTTTCGCATTTTGTCTGGGGCCGCTCTCTGATCCGCCTTAGTGTAGCTCTAGTCGTCGAGGTAGTTTCCTCCGCTTCGAAAGTTCACATCGAAAACATTTTCAAGTCGATCGCGAGGGACGCGGAAAACCTCCTGCTAATTTTACCGAAAGTTTAACAGACAGTCTCCGTAAAAGCGGTCTGGCTGATCTGGTTTGGAAAATAGATTTCGCTAATTTTTACTGTGTTGCAAGACTTTCAAACACTTATACTAAAACCGCAATCCGCTTGATCGGATCTTTAAAATTTTTAGCCTTTTAAGAGATTTTCGGTTAACCCGAGTGAACGCTTGTGAAGACTCATTTCAAGGCTTAAATTTAGCACAACTTTTGAAGGTTAATATCACAAGAGCTAACACCATCATTATAAAACAAACCGGACGCGGTTAGTTAAAATATGTCTTTTTGAGTTAACACAGCGACTTTCATGACCATTAAATATGATTCAAGCCCGCTGCAAGACTTTAACGACCCCCCTATCGCACTGCTTGATCAAACACACGAAAACGGATCAAATTTAAACTCTATTTTTTTGAAAAAGTGGGACGCACTGTTTCAATCAAACCAACGCAGCTGGAAAGAAACCTTGCGGGAACTTGTTGGTGAAATATATATAGCTGTGTGAACTTGCCAAATTTCGACGATCCCCAAGCATTGACTCCATTTTGAGAGATTCGTCAACACGAAGCCTTGCAGCAGCCTCCTTCGCAGAGAGATCTAAAACCATCCGAAACAATAAGAAAAGCAATTAAAATAAATTACAGTTCAACTGGAAGCGATTAAATTTTTTTGAACGACTTAAGCTCAACTTACCTTGCATCCATTTCAACAGTTATAGTGTTCGAGTTATGCTCGATGATTCTACGAGACGTAACAAACTCTGCTGCCCAAGCTATGGCTAGATGTAGCGTATGAATCAGGTAAAGGTGATTTCTTCGTGTTTTTCTGTCCATATTAGCTGTACAGGGACGTTTTACTGTGCTCAAGGTGGTGACTAGAATGGATACTCAAAAATCAGATGGACCACCTCGGACGCCTTATATAACGGAGTAACTGGTTAGAACGCGTTCCAAACTAAAATGTGGTATTACGATTTAGACAAAATCGGTGTAAAATTACCATTACTCACTGAATAAGTTTGCCATTCCGAAAGACACTGGCTAATTGAACGGAGAAAAATGGGGCTTCCGTCAAATTCATGAGAAACAAAACAACAATTTTTCTGATTCAGTTAAAGTTTACTATTTTATTCACTGTACCTCTTCCCTCCTTATATTGTTACAAATCTGGTAAATATTCAGAAATTCTGATCCCCCCATTAACAAATCGAACAAACACAGCTATACACATCTTATTCTAAAAAATTCAGAAATTCTGATCCCCCCGTCAGTTAATCGAACAAAAACAGCTATATACATCTTATTCTAAACAATTCAGAAATTCTGATCCCCCCGTCAGTCAACCGAACAAAAACAGCTATATATATATATATCTAATTCTTAAAAATTCAGAAATTCTGATCTCCCCGTCAGTTAACCGAACAAAAACAGCTATATACATCTAATTCTTAAAAATTCAGAAATTCTGATCCCCTCGTCAATTAACCGAACAAAAACAGCTATAAACATCCAATTCTTAAAAATTCAGAAATTTTGAACCCCCGTCAGTTAACCGAACAAAAGCAGCTATATACATCTTATTCTTAAAAATTCAGAAATTCTGATCCCCCCGTCAGTTAACCGAACAAAAACAGCTATATTCATCTAATTCTTAAAAATTCAGAAATTCTGACCCCCTCCTGTCAATTGACCGAACAAAAACAGCAATTCACAATGTAGTCTAGAAGGATTCAGAATTTCTGACCCCCCATCAATTAACCAAACAAAAACAGCTATACACTAATTTTAAAATGCTTCAACGAACCGATCAAACTTTTTTCGTAAAATGTGACAGTTTGGAAATGAATTTATCATTTGCTCGACACTTAATTCACATAAGTTAAAAACCTAAAAATCACTCGTGAAAACTTAACCTGGACAGCCAGATGACCCTTGCGTGACCAGACATGAATGCAAAAATGATATTCCACTGTCACAGTCTCTAAACACTGTTACACAGCCAACGAGAAGGGTTGCCTGTATAGTATGCAAACGGCAAAAACAACAGAGCCAGGCAACCGTTCTAGGCGGGTTACTCCCTGCATGAAAACAGGTCCTTACATGTCATTAAAACAGCATCTATTTCTTTAAGGTGGCTCACAATAGTTCCTAGCTTTTTTTATCACTTATACTGTCAATTATTTATCAGTTGAAGCTACAATGGTGGTATAAAACAACGGCCAGTCATTGGTGAACAAGTTATAGTGATGTCTCTTTTATGATTTAACAGGTTACCATATTAACGGTATAACCTTTTAAAGACACCCTTAATTTTAGCTTTAAGTGCCTATTGCTAAAAAAACCGAGCTCGGTGACTGAATTGCAATAAACATGTTACATGTAGGTTTCAACTTTGTGCAAAGTTCAAAAAATTATTGTGAAGGGATTCATAGTCACCTTAAATCAATGCTAATTACAATTTAATAATAAAAAAATGGGGGGTCACCAAGCCCATTTTTTAATAATATTAGCACTTAAAGCTAAATTTAAGGGTGCCTTTAACAGGTTATACTGTTACTATCATGGTAACCTGCTACATCATGATGATCACTATAACTTGTTCAACAATGACTGGGCATTTGTTTGATACCATTGTAGCGCCAACTAATAAAGTGTGGAAGTATTGATTGTAAGTACTGGAAATTATTAGAAACTGTTGTCAGCCACCTTAAAGGAAATTCAGAATGCTCATAAACAAGAACCAAACAATAAGAGAAATTTTCCTACACATGTAAATGTACTGACAGTGAAACTGTTTGTGAAACAGTTATTAGGTGTGCTGTTTAACCCTTTAAACCCCAATGGTGATCAGCATCAAATTTTTTTCTTATTATATCAATTCTTAATCAATCAGAGGTTAGGAGAATTAAGAATTTGATCCCCCAGGATGAATTCTCATAAAATTTTAACAAATTATAAGAAATGCACGTGGACAAGAAAGAAGAAGTTTCAAACTGTTTTGATTTTGGAGATTAAAGGGATAAATACACCTTATTGAAGAAACGTTGACGCATGAAAAGCATAAACCATGAACGATGAGACCGAATGGGATTCTGGGTAGGCAGTAGGCAGCATTGGCAAGCTTAGCAATATTCCATTTCTTGATAGTCAAGATGTTTTCTTTGTTTAAGACATTTTAGTGCATTATTTATGCATCCTGTGTTAATATAATGTGTATTCTGTCACAGATGAAGATTAATTTTTCCAACTTCCCAGTAAACCTTTGGGTTGCATTTTTCATGGTTTATGCTTTTCACCCGATAACATTTCTTCTATTTGGTGTAAATGACTACTGTTTCCAAGACCCAGTCATCCCTGTTAGTCATCTTTTTGTATCGACTTTTCTTTGATATCCTCTAGGAGGTACCACTTATCCTCTTCCTTTGTGTCCTGATCTTTGTAGACTGACTGCCTTTTCAGTCACACTCCTGCTAGCATCCCATTTCCTGAAAATGAAGTATGATATTATATATTTATTTTACCATGGACGATGTTTCTTTAAAAAAATACTTGTCGAATGATTTATATGGTCTCGGGTACCCAAGACAGCCCTCCCCCCCGAGTTACCCTGGACGAGCTAACTTTTCACTTATTTCTTTGAAAAATTCAACCAACCGTTAACATGAGAATCGCGAACTCATCTCGGGGGGCGAGTCAACTCGGTTGGTCGAGTTGTCTCGTCTTGGCAGGTAGGGTAACCCTGGCAGGTGGGACAACTTTTTCTCATATAAACACTTTGTCTCGCCTACCCAAGACGAGACAGCTCAAATTGTTCCAGGAGCCTGTGTGTTTTAGGTCAGCAGAGACCAAACGTGCAAAAAAATGGCGTCTCGAGGGAGACTGGTGTGCTAGAGGGGACAGCTGTTACAACTCACAACTCCATATAAACGCTTCGTAAAGTTGTCTCGGGGGGAGGGTTGTCTCTAAATTTCTAGTTCCATTACGTGTACATGTACTTTTACTCGCACTGTTCTGAGTCATACTGGTTTGAGTTCATACCAGTCTCATACAGTGTATATACAGTGTAATCAGCCTCTTAGTTTTGGCTCACTGTGAAATTACAACAAATTGTTCTTTTGGTTGAAAATACATTAACCAAAAACTGCAACAAATTGTTGCATGTGAACTAACTGGTAAATAAGGCTAAACTATTCGAATAAGAAATTATGGCTCCTTTTAAACGGTTTTAAACGTTTACTGTTTAGCGATAAATCTCTCCAAGCATTTAAATAGCAATATCGAGTGGGTCATTCTTATGCAACGGTTTAATTTGTAAAATTAATAACACGTCTCCAAAAAACAAAAACAAAATACACTGTATATCAACCTGGAAGAAGGGTGTTCAAAAGTGGTCAACGTAACATAATCATCGCATAACTTTAATACATAGATGTTATCGTGCTTCTTGACTGGTGGCCTGCCAGAATCCCATGGAATGGCACGCAACTTCTAATTTCAGATATTAAACTTTTAAGCTCTATGTCTGCCGATAGATAAAACTACATTACGAAAATGAAAATAAACAAGCAAAGAAACCTCATGGCTGTGATAAACCCAACTTCGTACGAGGTTGCTCCATGTATAAACGCCTACAATTCAAAAGCTCATGAAACGAACCAAACAATCGGTCTTAGCTTCCACATAATGCTTACCTTTTCCTCATACAACGTCCTTGAACTTGACTGGAAAAGAACTTCAATCAGATGGGAAAAGGTAGCCACAAGAAAATTCATCTCCTTGCTATAAACGTTAGAACAGGCCGGCCGCGTGAAAGTCCAACTGAAATTCTCACACTTTCCCATTGGCTCAAAAGCCCCACGTGAGGTTAGAACTCACTATACGCATGTGCCGAACTCACGGCTTCCCTGGAAACTAGCTTGCTCAACAACCAACATGGCGGGCTGTTGAAAAGTAAAACGGTCAACTCGAAGAACTTATGGTTGCTTCGGGGAATAAATGCAATGTATTTTGACACTTTTTGGAGCGTTAGAAGCCAGAAGAAACTTTGCAGTGTTGTTTCATGTAAGGAAAGAAATTAATTTTCAAGAGTTTTAAAGGAAAGCGAAGACCACTACAGCAAACATTCAAACACGTGTTGTCACTCACAGCAAAAGAAGATTCAATCAAATGTTCATCCACGAATATGGAAAGCTTCCAAACAAAGAAACGTTTTAAAATATCAAAACGGATTGCATGTGTAACGGGATGAATCGGGTCAAGTGGCACATGATGGGAATCGAAGAGAACGCAATGAGTTACAGTGTACGTTGTGGACTTGCTAGCGCTGTTGGCCGTCGAAGAATATTTAGCGACAGCTCCCCAAAACAAAACACGGTTCGCCAAAGATAAGTGGTAAGTGGTATTTGCATTACTGGTACAAAAAGCCTTTATAAACTGAAGTTGTCATGTTACTGGGGAAAAGGCACTGCACTGTCCCCTCGAAACATGTCACTCTTAAACTCGAATTGTTATTTTAAGAACCAAATTGTTAAAACAAATCGACAGGTAAGAACTTAAAATTAAAACAACAAAAGAGTTCTTACCTGTCGATTTGTTTTAACAATTAACAATTCGAGTTTAAGAATGTGTAGTTCACAGTGTAGCTAAAAAAAGAAAAACAAAGCAAAAAGGACCATGGTTGAACGAGCCTCTTTAAAGAAAACTTGCATTCTTATTGATCAGTAAACTACGGGCAAAAACCAATATTTCATGCTAAGAAAAAGCAATTGTCTAAATCAAACAAAGAAGTTAATGAGAACAAGCATACTGTACTGACCTACATGTAATTGAAAGTAATTTTGATGATACACTGAAATTGAAACGGTCCTCCAGTTGCTTTAGAAACAAACGGCTTATTGTACTTTGCGAAACGAAATGGAACGAAACGAAATGGGAATCTGTACTTTGCGAAACGGGAATCTGTACTTTGCGATTTAAACAAGTAGCAAGTCGAAATTCGTTGTACCGTACAATCCACGTTCCTTTATCTTTGTGTATCTGTTGCTTTCCCTGTCGCTTGCAACATCATCACAGCCGAAAATGTCACGCAAGCAAGAATTACTCTACAATGACACTACAGCTTCGATTATATATATCAAACATTACAGCAGGATTTGGATTTTGGTCCTTTCCATAAAAGTAACAACTTCAACAGCGAAGTACAGATTTTCTTGCTTGTGTGACATTTCCGGCTGTGATGATGTTGCAAGCGACAGGGAAAGCAACAGATACACAAGGATTTTCATTTATTAATTTCGCAAAGTACAGATTTTCATTTATTCATTTCGCAAAGTACAGATTTTCATTTATTCATTTCGCAAAGTACAGATTTTCATTTTTTTCATTTCGCAAAGTACAGATTTTCATTTTCTCATTTCGCAAAGTACAGATTTTCATTATTTTCATTTCGCAAAGTACAGATTTCGCAAAGTACAGATTTTCTTGCCAGCATGACATATCCGGCTGGGATGATGTCGCAAGCGACAGGGAAGGCAACAGATACACAGAGACATCACACAAGGATCGTTCAATTCAGTGGATTGTACAGTATGACGAATTTCGACTTGCTACTTGTTTATTTCGCAAAGTACAGATTCCCATTTCGTTTCGTTTCATTTCGTTTCGTTCCATTTCGTTTCGCAAAGTACAATAAGCCGAAACAAACAAATATGCTATCCAAAGCAGAGCTTTCTTATTATTATCAAAACCAAAACTTGTAACCCAATACCTTTCTTGTATCAAAGAAAATTCACCGCCTGACGAGTGAATTCCATGTTCAATTTCAAGCAAAAAAACGATATCGCCGAATCACAAAGCGATGAGGGTGATATCTGTAATATAGTTTATTTAGGCCCGAAAAGAAATCAACGAGCAGCAAAAAATGAAGTTGGTTTCCTTTCTCCTCCCATGTAAGATAAGAGTGACAGATGTCTATTGCCAACTGCTCAGAGATTTTTATCTAGGGTGCGTTCCTTTGGGATGATCCGGATCCGGATCACTGATCCAAGATCACTCGGATCATGCTGCATCAAAGGAACCGATGAATCCTTGTCCAGAGTGGATTCGTCGGTTCCTTTGATGCTTCATGATCCGAGTGATCTTGGATCAGTGATCCGGATCCGGATCATCCCAAAGGAACGCACCCTAAATGTTCTGTATCAATAAAATCAATGACAATAGCTTCTTTTATTTACCCTTATGAACCTACAAAATAGTAATTATCTAAGATTCTAAGATATATGATATGTTTTGCCACTGATTAAAGATGGACACAAGGGCTATTAGACCTGTCTTGTTGTCTAAAAGAAGCCAGAATTTACATGCACTTGGGCTTGTAGGTGAATTTTCATGTGTGTTGTGGCTGTGAACTTAATTGAGTTAAGTTGTATATGATGTTATTGTTTTGCAGATTTTTGGCTCTATTCTGGAACACAGCCAAAGTTCTTTTTGAATGTTTGCGGATTTAGCTACACCTGTACCCCCACAAATGCACATTGTAAAGGTGAGCACCATTTAGAAATTAAACAAAATCACTACATTTGTGTATGTTGACCTACATGTACAGTGTAGGTGGGATAAGCTTGTTAAATAGAGAGTTTCTTTAAAAGGCAGTTGAACTAGGGAAGTCTTGAAATACATGTACAATAATATTAATTTTATTGATTAATAAGTGTTAAATTTGAGTAATTTTAAGTTCAATACATTACCATATCTGATTTTCAGGAAATGGAATCACTTACTAGCAGAACTACAAATGAGGTTATCCATTTTAACAGTATGTTGATCATGCCCAAAGAAGGATGATCAGTGGCATCTCCTTGTGACCATCAGAAGAAAAACACAATACAAAGAAAACATCCAGAAGCAAGCTAGATCTTCCTATTAGTTTTGTTTGTTTAAGTGATGGAGGCAACAAAAATTCTGAATCCCTTTCAGAATTAATTTGAAGCCTGAATTTTGTCAGGTTGTTTTTTCAACTGCTTAAGTTGATAGCAAATTGAGAGGATCACAAATTTCACTCATGTTTTTGTTCAGTTAACTCTTTAACTCCCAAGAGTGCCAAATATCAAAACTCAAGAAAAATCCCAAATTTCATGTTGAAAAATATTGAAACCAAATGGTAACTGTATCATGTGAAAGTACTGTACTGCTGTACATACAATGTAGGATTTCGTCCACAGACTCAAAAGTTAGGACTGCACTACATGTCTCCATAATTGACTCTGGGAGTGAAAGGGTAAAGGGATGAGGAGGTCAGAAATTCTGATTCAGTTACATGTAAGTGTCACGGGAATTAGAAATTCTGAATCATTTTAGAATTAGATGTGAATAGCCAGTTTTGTTCAGTTCATTGACAGGGCATCAGAATTTCTGAATCCTTTATAATTAGAATTGTCCAGTAACAAGTGGTATAGCGGAGTAAGAAAAAGAATGATTGTGGAACTCTATTGATGACATTACAATGGGATCAGAAATTATGAATCCATACAGAGGTAGTCATGCATAATTATAACCAAGCCTGCGAATACAGCCGCCTCTTAACCGCTCACCGCAGTGAACCGTGTTTGCTCAAGTTAGTTTTTAATGATCGTTTATTATCTGATAGACTCTCTGATACGTAAGTTCGGAAAACCTGTCAAGCTGGATGTTGAATAATAATCATTTTTACTCGGATAAGTGACGGGGATCTCCGAAATTCGGAAAACCTCTTTAGTTAGATGTTAATACATGTAATCATTTTTCCTCGTGTAAGTGATGGGGGTGTTGTTTGGTTAATTGACGGGGGGATCAGAATTTCTGAATTTTTAAGAAATAGATGTATATAGCTGTTTTTGTTCGGTTAACTGACGGGGGGATCAGAATTTCTGAATTTTTAAGAATTAGATGTATACAGCTGTATAGCTGTTTTTGTTCGGTTAACTGATGGGGGGATCAGAATTTTTAAGAATTAATGTATATAGCTGTTTTTGTTCGGTTAACTGACGGGGGGATCAGAATTTCTGAATTTTCAAGAATTAGATGTATATAGCTGTTTTTGCTCGGTTAACTGACGGGGGGATCAGAATTTCTGAATTTTCAAGAATTAGATGTATATAGCTGTTTCTGTTCGGTTAACTGACGGGGGGATCAGAATTTCTGAATTTTCAAGAATTAAATGTATATAGCTGTTTTTGTTCGATTAACTGACGGGGGGGTCAGAATTTCTGAATTTTTAAGAATTAGATGTATATAGCTGTTTTTGTTCCGTTAATTGACGGGAGGATCAGAATTTCTGAATCCTTTAGAATAAGTTGTATATACATGTAGTTGTTTTTGTTCGGCAATTGACGGGGGATCAGAATTTCTGAAACCTCTTTTAGGATTCGGGGGAGATCAGAAATTCTGAACAGGTTTTAAATTTAGTTCATGAAAATCATAAATTCGCTCGAAAGAATTTTGTGCTTCCTTGCAAACAGAGAAAACTCTCCTATCAGTTTTTGTATGATTTTACGATTTAGAGCAAACATTAAAAATTATCCAACTAAAAAAGTGGTGAAATGGCTTTTCCGATAAAACTTCACATTTTAATTTTGGCAAATTTTCCACTAATTTCCGAAGAGGTTGTAGAAACTACCACGTGCAAAAGACATTTTCCGAGGTAGGTTGATAATTTATCCGTAAAAATAAGTCATTTTTGTAGTGTACCTTAGTATTTACTCTGAATTTGTCTAAATCGTAATGCCACATTTTAGTTTGGAACGCGTTTTATCTTTCAGTTGAGGTTGGGATTAGTAGTATATATAGTTGAATTAAGGACTAAGCAACCCGAGAAGCTAGGTGGTACAGTAGTACGGTAGGCTATGTAATCCTAATCCTAGCTGAGGTCACAGGTTCAATCCTGAGTGGGGATTTTAGATTTTCTTTTTTACACTTAAAAATTTATTGAAAATAAATTCTAAGTGTCGACATTACGTTATATAATTCTCAATAAGTGTCCGAGGTGGTCCAACCTGATTTTGGAGTATCCATTCTAGTCACGACCCTGTGCTCAAACATCGATGAAGAAGCAGCCGCCATGTTTACCTTTCTGAGACAGCTGCCGCTGACCAGCCTCAGTGTAGAGTTGGCTCATGTGGGGTGCCGAGGAGTGAGCGGGGAGAAGGTGGTTGCTTATGAAATAATAAATTTGAATTGTGTCATGTCAGCTCCTTTTTGTGTAAAAGCCGTTATACAAAGTTTTGAATCACTAACATTAATAAGCCGGCCCTTAATGGGCTTGCGAAACGGTTTTGTATTTTATGATTGAAATAACAAAAAATTGCGGATAGTCTAATAAAAATTGACCTTTTATCACTTCATATATGTTATTCTGGTTCATTTAGTTTGAGTTTACACGATAAACGATTTCTTGTTTTTCTGAACTCGGATCTAATTGCATTTTTTACGTCAGCAAGAGTCGATACCGCCAGCGAGGACAAGACATAACCAAGCATGTCTACTGAAATTGTCTAGTGACGTTTTGGCCTCTTTCTCCATGAAAGGCGCTTGTTTGTTTTTCTACGCACCTACATCGTACGCTATCCAGCGAGTGAAAAAGATGGGAAAAAGCAATCAGTACTCTTCTTTTCTTCAGCCACCCATCTCCCTAAGAGAGATTTTGTACAAAATGTCGGAAGTTTCCAATGTTTTGCGTGCAATTGATAGAGGACATCATGTGCTAACCGAAGCATGCAAAAATGGGAAATTCCAACAGTTCTTCCCATCCTAAAAAGGGGTGTTGTTAAAAATTGTCAAAATTTCTCAATTCACTGCCTGGACATCATTAGCCTTTTAATGCTCGCGCATGCAACAAAGGGAAAATTTAACAAATTGTACAACCCCTCCCTTGCAGTCAGTGTGCGCGTTGGAATGCGCACGACATCCTGCATAGATTGCATGTAATTAATTCAGGAATTTTCCACATGTCATGCTGTACTGCCTTTCCCTTGGGGTCAGGGGAAGGAGGATGGGCAACCTCGTTCCCAAAGCCCTGTATAAAGGTTTGAGGATGGGATGTACAATACGAATGGAAAAATGGGCTAGAACTCCATCAAATATTATGTCACGCAAGTCGAAATTTACTTCGATGCACACTGCAATAGACCGACAGGGGTCGATTATCAGAGCTTTCTATAAGTGCTTGCAGCGTCACATCAGCACCTAAAACCTCCTGCGATCTATTGTGGCATTCTGTCACGTAATGGACAGAACAAAACAAAGCAAAGCGAAGTAGAAGAACACCATAGGACAAAGGATACTGTATACACTAGTAAAGTCAGTGTTCGGGATGTCATCTGTCCCGGTTGGGAGGGGACTTCCATATAAAAAAAGTCCCGGTGCTCGTCGGAATTTTTTAAAAAACACCCTAAAAGGTACCAGGATCTCGTTTGATAGGCGTGGCTCAAGTATATTTTTACCTCTACAGAGGTATTAATTTTTAATTTCTGCATATTTGTTCGGCTTAATACACTGAAAAGTACCGCGATAATTATAACCATGGTCATTTTAGATTACAGCTCTCTATTAAAGCGGTATCAATCTACAAATTTGACTCCTAGAAGATACGACGAGCACCCCGGCCCGTAAATTCCATATCAAAGTCCCCACCTCGGGTCATCTGTATGTTTTGACTTTCAGAGATGAGGTTTGAGTTATCGAGGGTAATATATATAGATAAACTGAGCCTAACGGCGTCGCTCTCTGAACAGAAAGCCGATGATAAGCTTAGCTTATAAACTAAGGTGAAAGGTCAGAAGTACA
The DNA here is from genome assembly GCA_024195265.1 of Dendrophyllia cribrosa. Taxonomy (NCBI): domain Eukaryota; kingdom Metazoa; phylum Cnidaria; class Anthozoa; order Scleractinia; family Dendrophylliidae; genus Dendrophyllia; species Dendrophyllia cribrosa. The sequence continues at coordinate 21,806,134 of JAJLRJ010000010.1, forward strand.
AGAATAAAGATTGACGACCCGGCTATTTTTCAATTTTAGCAATTCACAAAAATAGTATTACGCGACCGTCTGCACAGTACAATTTAGACCGTACAACAGTTCACAAAACAACTTTTTCTTGGTCTAGAATAACTAGTTTGACTAATTTCCGAATACAATACACCTGTTGCGTATCAAAAATTGCCCGAGAAACTGATTTGGAAATCAAAATTGCAAAAAATACAAACATATTTGCATATAAAGGCGACGCGAGTGAAGTTTAGAAGTATAAAATCCAAGTCTTGTTTTGTTTACATAAAATCGCTTTTCAACCTATGTAATAAATGAACAAACATAAAAATGGACAACAAAATCTTCTTTTGAAAAATTTTATTCAAATATCTATTAGTTTATGTTTAAAAGCAAAACACGTACCATTTATAGCGCATCAAGGCAGAGCTGTCCTCGATGAAATTCAAGATAACAACGACTAAACTTGAGCACGTTTCATAAACGTGTCTCCAAAACTAAAGAGAACACAAAGGAAAAGTCAATCAAAAATTGATATCAACATAAATTCCCATAAAATCCGTAATAAAAACAAGGCATCTCCCCGCATTCATAAAAACGTATGAAGTTCCTCGAAGCGAGATTTTATCCCTGAAAGCTCTTTTTTTTCCACTAAAGCGGCTTCTGAGTATCCCTTAATTAGTATACCTGTCTTGAGTAGCAAACCGCGAAAAAATGCAGGGAAATAACGACTTTACTGCTTTGCTAAACACTGCGAAAGATCCAACTTTTAAAGTGTTTACCGAGCTGACGGCTGTGTGGCCGCGCGAAAAACAAAGCCTCGTTTTGCTTTCAAACTTGCTAAGATCCCAGATATTGTGTGGCGTCATATGTGCATGTTTTGCGACGTCATACGCGCCCGCGAGTTGGCCTTGCGAGACGCACCGACACACATGTCACGGGCATAGGTTCTTTGAGTATGGGGCTTCGCAGCGGGTCTTTGGCCCGCGAGTGCTCCGCTATAAATGTAAACGAAATGACCTGAAGGGAAAACGAAATCACTTCGAGTTAGCGGGAGGTTCGAGTTATTACTCATGCGCATAGCGCGCATGAGGTAAGGTTCCGGCTTCGTTTTTCTCCGTCATTTTTTTTTTTTTGGTGTCACATTTGTGCATGCAAATTTATGCACGCATATACATTATTACGAACCGGGTCGTCAGGCTACATACAAATTCTACAAAAATGGCTGCCGCGCTCGGCATGAGCTTGTTAACGGAGAACTCGCGGGCCGAAGACCCGCTGCGAAGCCACATACTCATAGAACCTGTGCCCGTCATTTTTCATGGTCATGGCTTGCGGAATGTTTCGCGGCGCGCCTCCGTAACATGTGTGTCGGTCGGTCGGTGCGTCACGCAAGGCCAACTCGCGGGCGCATACGGCGTCGCAAAACATGCGCGTATCACGCCACACAACATCCGGGTTCTTAGCAATTTTGAAAGCAAAGCGAGGCTTTGTTTTTCGCGCGGCTACACAGCCGTCAGCTCGGTAAACACTTTTCCCACTTAAGTTTGTGTTTAGCGGAGATTAAGTAAAGTCCTTATTTCCCTGCTTTTTTTCGCGGTTTGCTACTCAAGACAGGGATACTAATTAAGGGATATTCAGAAGCCGCTTTAGTGGAAAAAGAAGAGCTTTCAGGGATAAAATTATGCTTCGAGAAACTTCGTACGATTTAATCAATGCAGGAGCAATTCGGGGAGATGTTTTTATTACGGATTTCAGAACCAAAAAGGCGGAGATTTAAAGAATTTCCAAGCAGTAGAGGGACTTAAAGGTAAAACAGATTACATTTTTCGATGGGAATTTATGTTGATATCAATCTGTGATTGACTTTTTCTTTTTGTTCTTGTTAGATTTGGAGAATTGTTTATAAAACGTGCTTAAATTCAGTTGTATTGATTTCTTGAATTTCATCGAAGACAGCTAGAACTCGATGCGCTATAAATGGTACGCGTTTTGCTTTTAAATATAAACTTATGGAGAATTGAATAAAATTTTTCGAAAGAAGATTGTGTTGTCCATTTTTATGTGTTTGTTCATTCATTACATAGGTTGAAAATCGATTTTATATAAACAAAACGAGACTTGGATTTTATAGTTCTATCTTCACTCGCGTCGCCTTATGCAAATATGTTTGTGTATTTATGTTTTGCAATTTTGATTTCCAAATCAGTTTCTCGGGCAATATTTGATACGCAACAGGTGTATTTTGTTCGGAAATAAGTAAAACTAGTTATTCTAGACCGAGAAAAAGTTGTTTTGTGGTGAACTCTTGTACGGTCTAAATGTACTGTGCAGACAGTCGCGTAATACTGTTTTTGAGAATTGCTAAAATTGAAAAATAGGCCGGTCGTCAATCTTAATTCTTGTGCTTCGACCTTTTACTTTAGTTCTGCTTATCATCGGCGGCTTTCTGTTCAGAGAGTGACGCTGTTAGTCTCAGCCTATCTATATATAGAGACCTTAAGATCGAGGTTTTTTGGCATTTCCCGCAAACCGCGAACGTCAAGATGTCACGTAACCAGTGCCTTGCCGTCAGGTTTGCGGTTTGAGGTTCACCTTTGTACGGCTAGACCAAGCTCTGGAGGTAAGTGAGTTTTCGTAATGTTTTTTGCACCCTTAAACATCACAATCCTACGTTTGAGAGGAAATACTACTTTTCAGAACTCTTTCGCTTATTAATTATCGAATTCTTTTTCATAGAAACGTAATTTTGAAGACGAATTCTCAGCTAAAATAGAAGTGAACGAATGAATGAAAACAAACATGGCAGCCGACTTTTTGTTGTTGGAAATGTTTTGCCAGTCGGATTACTTTGTGGTTAAACTTCGATAAATAAAGTAAAACAAAAGCCAGTTTCTGATGATATGTGAATGCATGAATGTATACTTTGTTTTCTAAATGGCTACGGTAATAGAATGTGAAAAGTAACCCCCTCAATCTTAAGCCCAGATTATGTTCATACGGCGAACTCCGAACTGTAAACTGCTGGCCGACGTTTGTGGTTTGCGGTTAAAGGAGAAACCCTCAATCTTAAGGTCTCCAATTAAAGGTTTGAGTTACCGGGGGTAAATAACAGTAAATATATAAAGCAAAACCAGAGGAAATCGATTTTGCTTCGAGTTAGCGCGAGGTTCGAGTTACCGAGGGCTTGAGTTATCGAGATTCAACTGCAATATAACAAATAATGTAAGCGAAGTGATAAAATGCCTAGCCTGTACAATAGGTAGTTTTTGGCTGCTCGAGTGGGTTTTGGGGTGCGCCAGCGCCGAGGCAAGTGAGAGGAGGGAGGGTCTTTTCTTCCTTTCCCTCTCGAAATGGAGTCAATGCTTGGAAATCGTCTAAATTTGGCAAGTAGTTCACACAGCTATATATATTTCATCAGCAAGGTTTCTTTTTATATTGACATCAGTTCTTTATTGTGCTTAGTTTCCAGCTGCGTTGGTCAGATTGAAATAGTGCCTCCCACTTTTTTAAAAATAAAGTTTGAATTCGATCCGTTTTCGCGTGTTTGATCAAGCAGTGCGATAGGGGATAGCTCTTGTGTAATTAATCTTCAAAGTTGCGCTAAATTTAAGCCTTGCTATGAGTCTTCATGAGCGTTCACTCGGGTTAACCGAAAATCTCCTAAAAGTCGAAAAAATTAAAACAACATGAAAGTCTTGCAACACAGAAAAAATGAGCGAAATCTATTTTTCAAACCAGATCAGTCAGACCGCTTTTACGGAGACTCTCTTACGGTCGATGCCGCTTAAAACAAAACCTCCAGAAAGCCGAGAAGTGGACTGTTCTGTCGGCGTATTGCATTGGGCATAATTAATAAGTGAGCTCCACTTGCGGAGGACGTTTTATCGGCTTCAAAAGTTTGCACTGAAAAAAAAAAACGACTCCGCCGGCGAGCCGAGAAGTTTTGAGCTTGTTCTGTTGCTTACATCTCCAGGGAGCATTATTCATTACGACCGAACGGTCATGTATCGATGGCAAGATTCAAATGTCAACTCAGAGTATGTAGAAAACGAATGCACTAAAAAATTGCAATGAAAAGATTCGAAGATAAATCTTAGCTAGTAGGCAATCTAATAGATCCATTTCCTTTCCACGGACGACCGAATTTCTGAGCCAAACCTTCTGAAGGTTCTCGTCTCTTGACAGCCGCCTCGAGCCTTCGGTGGCGTTCAATAGAAAACGTATCACTAACGATGGAAAATAAAAGAAAACATACAAAAACAAAATGTAATGCCTTGAATATTAACTAAATATTTGAAAGAAATCATGTTGAAGTCAAAAGACGATACAGATTCCCCGATGTAAACGGATTTTTTAGGAATCAAACTTCCCCGCCACAAAACGGCTTTTCGTGGACCATGAAATTCAAGAACGCCCGCAATGCATCACAGAAAGTGACAATGGGTCTTTTAGTGAAATTTGTGATCTTCGCAGTGTGCTATCAACTTAACTTGCAGTCGAAAAGGCGACCTGAAATAAATTCAGGCTTGAACGGAATTTAAGCCCATGACCTTGCGATACAGGTGCAATACTCTGACAACCTTAAAACTATTTTAGTTCGAATTGTAAATAATGAACGCGACTGAATTGAAACATTTAACAAACTTGCAGTTAAAAACATAACTTGTTTTGAATACTTACACTGCGCAAGTTTTCTCGGTCTTGGATCCATACAATTGTTATAAAGTAAGCAGCTGTATATCGACACATTATTTAATAATTAACGAATAGTTTTTACCGTCCAATCTGAACAAACATTCCGAGCATTGAGTTTTCCGATTACTCTGCGACAGAAATATTCGCATAATTTATTTTATCAGTTTGGATAAAAAAAGGTACACATTTTTTTTCTAACCGCCAATTTTTATTGCTTTAGTGGGGAAGTACTGTAATAATTATTGTGTTTGAAATAATAAAAAGGCATAAATTACTTGACCATGAGAACTCGGCTTAATACGGACAGCTTTCGTGGGCATTCTTAGTATTACGGAAACTATTGTTGGTTATAGCTATTATTATGTTGCTGTGTTGGTATTGTTCAGTGTCTTTTGAATCTTTTGCGTTACACCATTTGGTGATCACAACTTCTGCAATACCAAGACAATGCCGTTTTCGCGATCCCTACGGTTGATTTATGCACTGTACAAGTGATTTTACTTCATCTGCCCGTGCAAAAAAACTGTTTATCCATCGGCTGATACAAGCAATCTTTTCTCTCTGCATGCCTATTGCCGCGACTACTTTGGCAGTAGGTATAGAGCGGGCAATGAAGGCCGCCCGGTCAACCAGCACGAAAAACCGGAACGAAAAATCCTCCCTCCCCTTGAACGCCTGCAAAATGACAAGATCGAAGCAAGTGACGGGAATTTATGTAAAGGAGCCGCAAAGCAGCATGCCCGCCTAATGTCACCGAATCACGGTGGAATTTGAATTAAATCAATTTTCAGCGATGTGCTTACTATGTCTGCAGTGAGAATATTTGGGTGAAGAATCTTCTATTTATATGGAGTTTCGTTTTCAAGAGTTGGCTCATAGGAGCCTTTGATTAAGCAACAGTAAAACCTTCGGAGGTTGAATTCTCCGGAATTCTGAAAACACGACCAAGAAAATTAAAAACATTTGTAACCGTTCTTGTCTACAAATATAGTAAAAACAATTTAATCAGTAGCAACAACAGTAATACACAAAAATTGTTTAAAATGTCGCCGTTCTCTTCCATGTTCATGCATGTATGCCTTGCATTTTAGAGCTGCTTTATATTGCCTCTACCGGTTTAATCATTTAAAGAGAGTAAACTGAAGCTTATTGGAGAGGGTTGAATCCTGTATTAAGTGAATGATAAAAATTACTGTCTGAAAGGCACCTTTAATGACAGTTTCCTTCAGTACCATTTGTCAAATATGATGGGTAGTTGTTATCCAACAGTGTATCGTGGTTTCCGTAGTGTAGCGGTTATCACGTCCGCCTAACACGCGGAAGGTCGCCAGTTCAAGCCTGGCCGGAAACATTTTTTTTCGTAAAAGCAAAGAGTCTGGAATGTTTTTTTTGCTGAATTAGGAAAAAGAGAAATCTTCATATAATTTAATTTTAGCTGGTGAGGTATGTTGTGTCGATTCCTGATTCGCCATGTAAATAGCTCAAGAGAGACGAGTGTAGCAGCTAAAGGACATTTTTCTAAGTGCTATAAATACCAAAAACAAAATTTAAAATTAAACAAGACTTACCTGTAAGTTGAAGTTTGATGATAATTCTGCCAAATCATTAATAGTACAGAAGGGTTAACATGAAGTGACAGGAAGGCAGAAAGCCATGATAGTGTGGGTTCATATAAGGGTGTAATGGGCATGTTAACCCTTCTGTACTATTAATGATTGCAGAATTATCATCAAACTTCAACTTACAGGTAAGTCTTGTTTAATTTTCAATTCTACCAAATCATAATGTACATCCTGGTTACCATGAGATTTTAACGCAGACAGCACAAAATGACAAAGTGCCCAATCAGTCTACATAGTAGCATAGTTTAATTCCACACAGCTGCAATACACATTCTACATGTATAAGCCTATTCGAGAACTGATGCACTCATCTGGTATGTTACAGCAACTGGTTCGTTGTAGAATTTACGAAATGTGGACTCTTCAGTCCAGCCACCTGTAGCCAGGATTACATCAGTAGAAGCAAACATAAGTGCTTTACTTGTTGAAGCACATCTAGAACTATGAGCAGAGAATAACTCTGTATCAATGCCTGCCGGCTTACCTAAAATGGTTTTGATCCAGCGTCCAATAGTAGCCGAGGTCACTGCCCTAGGTGGTTTGATGAATGATACAAGCAATTTAGTGGAGTCCCTTAATTTCTCAGTAGCACTTATATAGTAATCTAAAGTTCCATATACATACAGTCCCTTAACTGGGTACTTCTACAAACGGGCATTTCCAAATACTTTGCCAGGTTTGTCCTGCTTAAAGTGTTCCGCTAAGGCAAAATTAAAACATTGCTCATTTCTCTGAATATACTCTGCTGATGTATCCAAAAATGTCAGTGTCTGACACCTTTGCCCTGTGGTCAGTGCAATCAACATGACTAATTTCAAGGTGAGTTCTTTTAAATTGATTTTATCCAGAGGTCAAAATAAACTCAGGTAATCAAGGGCAGTGTCCACAGGTCTCATGTTGTTGTTTTATCTTGTCACAGGCCTGTACTATCTCGCCAGGAATGCATGATGATCTCAACAATGTCTGGCAAAAGCTCCGACTTCTGCAAGGATTTCCTGATACATTGAATACCAGTAGCTCCAGTTGTCGGTGTAGTGGATGTGGACCATCCAGAGTTGGATAAATGAGATTGTGAGCAGGAACCTTCAGAACCCGTGGTGTGTCAATAAATAGACTTAGCACAGCTGTAAAGTATTGCTATGTTGCCCATAGAGGTATTATTATGATTCCTGATTGTGAACTGTTTGTTGTACACATCTGGAAATTAGGTCTCCACTTGCGCATACATACATACATACAACTTTATTTAAACTCGGTAAAATCATTCAGTATATAAAAAGTGACAATTATATCATTAAAAATGTATATACACTTCACTTACTGTTTTACAAGGTTGCCGAGTGGGAGACCGATGATTGAAATAGTCGGTTTATTTCCCTTTTAAATTGCCCTATTGACTTGATATTCCGTACATCTTGTGGTAAGGAGTTCCACAACTGAGCCCCGCTATAGCTAAATCTACGCTTTAGGTAATTGGTGCGTGGCTTGGGCAATGTTAGTTTACCGCACGAATTTCGTAAATTGTAATTTGTGCTTCGTGTATTGAATAGGTCCTGCAAGTACACTGGGGCTAATTTGTTGAGGGACTTAAACATCACAACTGCCTTTTGCTTTTTTCGTCTTACTGAGAGTGAATCCCATTTCAGCCTTTCCAGGAGTACGTTGGAGCTTGTCTCGTAATTAGCCCCCGCAATCACCCTGGCTGCACGGTTCTGTAATTTTTGCAGTTTATCGCTCAGTTGGTTACTAAACCCATCCCAGACGGGGCTACAGTAATCGAGATGGGGCTGGATTAGGGCGTTATAAATTTGTATTGCAGTAGATTGAGAGACAAAAGGCCTAATGCGCTTCAGAGCACCTATTGCTGAAGACACCTTTTTACATACTTCGTTAATATAATTTTACCAAGAGAGTCTATCGTCAATTGTAAGACCTAGCGACGTAGTATGATCCACTCTCTCGATTTGTTGATTTTCTAAACTGACACAGATTTCGTCATTACTCTCCACAAGTAGCCTCTGACGAGAACCTATGATCATGAACTCGGTTTTCGCAACGTTAAGGCTAAGCCTATTCGTTTTTAGCCAGCAATTGAGATTCGCGAGTTTAGAGTTTATCATCGGTTCAAGATCAGCGAGAGTACGGCCAGTAATGCTAATATTAGTGTCATCTGCGAACATTTTTGCGCAGGCTGTAGTGAGGCAGTTCGGCATGTCATTGATGTATATTAGAAAGAGTAGAGGGCCAATTATGCTGGCCTGTGGCACCCCGCAACTTATTTCGTTTGTGTTTGACAGAGCGCCGTTTACGTTACACTTTTGACCCCTATTACTTAAGTATGAGGCGAGTCATCGGAGGGAGTTCTCATCCACTCCGTAGTTTACGAGCTTACGCAAAATGATTTCACGGTCAGTGGTGTCGAAGGCCTTTTTGAGGTCGATAAATATGACACCATTTAAAAGACCATTGTCTATATTGATTGACCAGTTGTTCGTGGTCGCAAGTAGGGCTGTTTGGGTGCTGTACAGTGAGCGAAAACCAGACTGGTAATTGCTCAAGAGCTTGTTCTCATTTAGGTAATCATAAAGTTGTTGGTAAATAATTTTTTCGAAAATTTTTGAGACAATATATGGGTAATACAGATATTGGTCTGTAATTGTTAAGGTCTGTAATTGTTAATTGTTAAAGTCTACTAGCAAAGAGATCTATGTCTGGTTGTCCAAGCAAAGAGGTAATTTTCTTGAATACAGAAGCTGAAAGCATTCGATCAAGATCCAAATTCAAATTGCGAAATAACTGATCAGCATTAACATTGCTAGATCCTGGATTATGGGCAGCTTAATGCCAAATAATCTTGGCAATGGCCCAATCCCAAATTTCTTGTACAAGGGAGTTGCAATCTAATGACTTGCATTCCCCTGTAACATTAATGTTGGAAACAGTAGTAGTGTTGTCCGACATAACCCTAACATGAATGTTACTTCTGCCATCGCACAAAGATGACAATGAAAGTTAAATAGCTAAAAACTCTAGATAATTAATGTCCTTAGCTGATTCAGACTTAGACCATATACCACATGTATTGTTGCCATATTCAATAGGTCATTTCCGAGTTGCCTTTAGCCTCTCTATCAAAGCGAGGCTAGGTGCGAAACCTTTCATATGAAAGGCCTATTTGAGCACCCCAGCCTATTAGAGAAGCATCAGAGTAAATTACTACAACTAGACTGGAGTGGTGGATCTTTCTTGAAGCCGAATGAACATTAGAAGAGCATCAGTGAACTTCTGTCAAGCACACATTACAAAGGATCATGAATGCATCAAAATTCCCGACTAAATTTTGGTTTCTCTCTTTATCAGCCTCAATGTGACGATAAGGGAGGGGCCCGAACTCCACCCCAGGGAAGTTTGAGACTAGTGTGCCAAGAAAAGATGCAACTTGACGGATTGTAAACTGTCTATTCGGCTGCGAAAATTTATGGCACAACTGCAAGATTTTGTCAGCTCTCTTAGTCGTAAGAGTCACTATCATGCGAGTGGAAACCAAAATAAATCCTAGAAATTGTAAAGTTTGAGTCATTATGATAACTGACTTATCAGGATAGATTTTAAAACCGAAGCTGATAATGAATTGCACCGCATGTAATGCTTCCTCGCATTCCACATAACTATCTTCAAGGTAGAAGGAGTCATCAATATAGCTTAAACAACAAAAAACAGAGAAAGGTTTCGTAATAACTTTGGTAAAGATCCTAGGACAACTGGACAAGCCCATAGGCACGCTAGTAAAGGCATATAACTGGTCTCTCCAAACAAATTTCAAATATTTCTGATGCTCTGATGCGATTGGTATAGAGTAATATGCATCTTTGAGGTCAATGGAGGTCATAAAACACAATGGTCTCATAAGCTTAATAGCTGTCTCTAATGTGTCAATTTCGAAATGATGATACGACACTGACTCATTCGTTTCTTAAGGTTAAAAATGACTCTATGAACCCCATCTTAATTCTGTGCAGTGAAACACCGTGTTCTTGTGGCATAAATGTGAGACTCAGGTACCAGGTCAAATTCAAGGTGACAGTGGGAAACTGCATCCAAGATGAATGAATCACTTGTTATTTTTTCCCACACATGTAGGGAATCTTGTTGCCCTCCTGCCTAAAAAAGGACCTGATTCAAAATAATATTAGCAAAAGCACTCTCACTAACCTCTGCAGAAACTATTTGGTCTTGGATGATGGGGTCTTGGGATTCTGATGGACCGTGCTTGGCCCCGGCCTGACGCTAAAAAGGACGACGTCAGTGTAAACCTTGATCCCCTTCCCCTGCCATTACTCTGAAGCGGCCGCGACCGCGCATGCTTCTTCCAGATGGCACCTCATTAGGTTCCATGCGTTGCTTTGGGGTTACTTTTGCTGGGCACTTCAGTACTCCCGAAGTATCTCCATTCCCGAATCGGCAAAAACTGCTCATACAGTAAAGCAGCCAAACACATATATATCTCTTGTCTTCCTCGAGATTCATTTCTGAACCGTATGGCCTTAATGAGTACTTCCACAAGCAACTTAATTAGTTACCTTCTGAAACGATGGTAACCAGAATGATGATCAATGATGGACCACTGGAAAAGTACTCGACGCGAACGCTGTGGTGAGGCTGTAAGATTCCTCTCCACGTGCAACGTGACGTCATCACGGGTGTCAATACCCCGGATGATAAAACCACAATCGACTGCGCATGCTTCCGATCTTACATCCCACAAATTCTGATTTTTTTCGCTAAATGTCAAGAATAGGCTGCTGCCTCGCTAACGCTCACTAACAATTAATAAATACAATGGTCCAAAACGGGTCTAAATGAAATCATCCTCTAGTTTTGCTTAGTAATTAGTTGGTAAATGTTGTGGTTTCAATTATTTTATCAGAATTCCTCGGTAGTATAGTGGTGAGTATCCCCTCTTGTCACGCAGGAGACCGGGATTCGATTCTCCGCCGGGGAGGTTACATATTTTGTGTGTCATTTTTTACGCAACAGTAAAACCTTCGGAGGTTGAATTCTCTGGAACTATGAAAACAAAGTATACGACCAAGTAAAAAATGGTTTTAAAAACGTTTGTTAACCGCTTTTTTTTTACTAAAATCTGATAGTAAAATCAATTTCAATCAATAGTAGAGGCTACCGTACAAAAAAAATTGTTAAAAATATCAATTTCATGAGCATGCCTTTGATTAAGCAACAGTAAAACCTTCGGAGGTTGAATTCTCCGGAATTCTGAAAACAATAAACACGACCAAGTAAATATTAATTTAAAAAAACGTTTTTAACTTTTTTTTTGTCTACAAACATAGTTAAATCAGTTAGTCATCAGTAGAAGCTACAGTAATACACAAAAATTCTTAAAAAAAGTATCACCGTTCTCTTGCATGGTCATGCTTTGCATTTTAGAGCGGCTTTAAATTGCCTCTATTGGTTTAATTATTTCAAGAGGGTTAGTTACAGTGTTTATAGGGTTAAAACAGTTAAATTTTAGGCATTTTAACACTAACAGTAAAAGCATTCACTGTAACAGTAAATTTCATCCAGATAGAAACAAAAACGGCCCCAAAATTGTAGGAAAGTTGTTCGAAGGTCATTTGAACGTTTCCTATCATTTCCAAAGATTTCAGAGGAGAAATCCGAAAATGTTTCGAGTTTATACCAAGGACAAACAGTTCATTCATGACGTCATCGATATATTCACATGTGAAAGATATATATTTTACCATGTAAAGTCTGTAAAGATACGATTTTTCTCGGTGAGAGAAATTCATGGGATATTATTTATCATTAAAAAAACGATACAATGCTCAACCAAAATGACAGATTAATGTCATTCCTTCCTTGCTAAATTGACATGTATATGAACCACGAACTTTTCACCACCAGTTTCCGTTATACAACAGTTTTAATACAACATGCGCAAATAGAGATCACCAAGTCCAACAACTACAGAGCTTGAAACAACTCTGATGTAAACATAAGGAAAGAGGATAAGGGAACCAGTACAGTCAAAATGCATAAAATTAAACGAGACAAAATACAGGAAGGTCAGGTTCAACAGGACGACAGAAATAACTATACACCCCTCGAAATTAAGACCAAATGAAAAAGAAACTTCTGAAAGAGTTAAACAAATAACCAAAGAACCCCACCAGGGAGGCTAAATTGACGAAATGACTGTAAAATGGTTATCACAGACACCTAACCCTAACCCTAACCCTAACCCCTCGTAACTTCAAGAATATTAAGGCCGACAATGAAACCTAGAGAGTACATAGTACGTCCAAAATTGTCTCCTTGGCAGTCCGCACAATGGAATGATGACATCATATGACGTAATTATTAGGTAATTGGTTATAGGGCCGCCATCTTGGATCCGCCATCTTGGATTTCTGAAATTTTTCAAAATCTCTTAGAAAATCATCCAAATTGACTCAAAATTAATCAAAAGCAACAAATAAACGCTAAATGACGTAAAAATGTAAAAGGTATACCAATAAACATTGTTTTACTTTATTCAAAGGTAAAAATATGCAAATTACAAAACACATGGCTGTCAAAATATTGTTGCTATTGAAACATCAAGTCGCGTGATCAATAAAATGTCATCAAAGTGTTGCCAGATAAATTTTCGGTAAAATAACAAAGTTTGATGGCGTTTGAATTCATATTAAGAAATTTATGAATGTTGAAAGTTAGCGCGGACACTTTGTGCCCCCCCCCCCCCCCCCCCCCCCCCCCCCCTCCCCCCCTGGAAAAATAGGGTTAAGGACACAACAGACTTCATAAATTTCATCGAAAGGACAAAACCTTAAGAAGGCACCCTTTTAGTTTCTTTAGATGTCACCAGCCTGTACACAAATATCCCACAAAGGGAGGGGATTAACACAATATGCACAGTATTCGAGAATTTCTGTGGAGACAACCCTCCCAGACCGACCAACGCCTTTAGAGAAATATTAAGACTTATACTCCAAGAGAACTCATTCGAATTTAGCAGAACAAACTATCTCAAAACGTAAACTCACGGAACGCGATGGCCACAAAGATGGCTGTTGCTTTGCAAACTTCTTTATGTCGGCGGTTGAAACTGAAATAATTGGACTTAGCAAAACAAAACCACATGAGTGGAAAAGATACATTGACGACATATTCTCATTGTGGAATGTCGATAAAAAAGAACATTATATAAGAGTTCATTGTCCTAGTGAAACAGACTCCAGACCCCACTCTACAAATTTCACGGCTGAAATCTCAGGCAAAGAAATAAGGTAAAATAAACGTTCTGCATACAACTGTCTTCAAAGTCGAGAGATTTAACAAAGAACAATCCTCGATATCCGCACACACTTTAAACCGACAGAGACTTTCCCGTATACCGAATTCTCTTCCTGTCACCCAACAGGGTAAAAAAAAAAAGGATTCGTAAAAGGTGAAGCACTAAGACTTCTAAGAGCTAACTCTTCAGCAAAATCTTTCACCGAGAAAAACAACAAATTCAAATTACGTCTCAGAGCTTGAAAGAAGCTTGAAAGAGCTTGAAAGAGCTTGAAAGAATTATATCTTAAGTCAAATTTAGTGAAAGGAAGTCAGCCCTACAACAAAGATATTGAATTGTGTATGAACACTTGGAAAGTTCCCATATAGCGAATTACAAGTTACAATTTAGAGTACAGCAAAGTAAATAAAAGTAAGTTAATGAAAAAGTATAGGCCACAATATATTTCTCTGCTTTGGTTTTATACGCAACAAAGGAAACATATATAGCAGTCGTCTTTCCGGCCAAAATTGACGATAGAAGCACGCCATTCTAATCTTGATTTTCCTGTGTGGTCTTGAGATTTTTCATGTTTTCCATAAGCCATAAGATAATTTCTGGACCAGTACTCCTTTAATCTGTAATAATTACTAGTAGGTAAATTAAAGCTAAAACTAAACTAAAAAATGCAAGAGATTGAGGCAAAAAAAAAAAAAAATGAAGCCGCCATGTTTCCGGCCAGGCTTGAATTGGAGACCTTCCGCGTGTTAGGCGGACGTGATAACCACTACACTACGGAAACTACGATACACTGTTGCAGCAAAACTACCCATGATATTTGACAACTGCTACTGAAGGAAACTGTAAAAGGTGCCTTTCAGACATTAATTTTATTATTCACTTAATACAGATTCAACCCTTGCCTATAAGCTTCAGTTTACTCTATTACAACGATTAAACTGGTAGAGGAAATATAAAGCCGCTCTAAAATGAAGGCATGACCATGCAAGAGAACGGCGACATTTTAAACAATTTTTGTGTATTACTGTAGCTGCTACTGATGAAATTGATTTTATTATATTTGTAGACAAGAAACAGTTAAAGTGTATGTGACAGTTTTTTTTTTTATTTGCTTCATCGGATCTACATGATGTTCTGATAAGAAAATCGAAAAACAAAATTGCCGTCTAAAAACGTGAAATTTCACTTCCGGTGGGTTACAAAACCGCGCAAGAAGCCTGAAGAAGGAAGACTGGGGATAGTCGGGCTGTGACGTCAATACAAGAACGCCAGTTTCCCGACTGCGATCAGTTGCCGAGTTTGTTTTCAGTGTTTTGGGTTGTGTCTTCCAAAATAATCCCTTCCACAAAATCCCTGCTTTCAAGCTTGGAAGTATCCATGGCAACCTTGTTAGCCTCTTGCCTTTTCACAGATTGTGTTCCAGAAAATATCCATACCCCTCCCATGAAAGGTATTTTAGTTTGGACCCTACCCCCACCCCTCTGGATATTCCAGTTTTGCTCCATACTTTTCTTTTTAAAACTTTGGCTTTCAGATGCCCCTCGCCCTCAGAATTTCCAATTTCTTTCCATGGGGGAAGTACTGGATATTTTCTGGAACCACACATTGACTGTCAATATTTCGCTTGCAGGTTCTTGAGCTTGGGTGTTTAAATCATCATTAAAAAGTCTTGGCTTTATTTTCTTAATAATATTAAACCAAGAGTACTTAGACATAAACCAACATATGTATAAACTCTGAATGACACAGTTGTTGAAATGAATAGAACAATTAATGTAGAACTGAGCTTTTGACGAATCTTAAACAGAGTACACTGTGTTACCAATATTATATTTTTGCTTTGTTTGAAGGCCATCTTGGCCTCATTACCAAATAGGGGCATTCAGGTGGTTCCCCTAACACACATACACCCATGGCCCACCTAATACAGTTTGTGTAACAGAAACTGAGCTGAAGTGATGTTACGTGGGACTCTCAGCATTCTTTTTTAGCCTGATGCTGGCATTCAAATAGTGAGAATCATGTGAAGGAAAAATTGAGAGGAGAGAAAAAGGCAAGGGAACTGAGGAAAGAGTATCGTTTTCTCCCCACTATATCCAAATGTGTAAAAAGGTTTAGTGCCTAGTATTTTGTCAGCTTTTCATGATTAAATATAATGGATCTATCACCTTGGTGAAGGAATACAATATAACTACAAAGGCAGAGGCCAGGCTCGTTTCATAAGACCACCAGGGGGAGGGGGCTGCTCCAAGTAGGGCAGACTGTTTTAAATTTTATAAACCAAGAGACCATCTCAGGGATTACAATACAGGAATTGACCGATGCATAACAACAAATAAAGTCCTCTGATGCCCTAATTTAACCATACAAAGTTTAGGCTTCATTTTGGTCTTTGACCACATTAGTATATCTTTCATATAAAAATAAATAAATTGCAATGTATACACTTTGTTAACAAATCCAAGCAAAAAATTAAGTGAACCATCGTTACTTTTATTTCAACTTCAGTAATAAAAGAGTGGGATCAAAGGATCACAAAACAGTCCACCACTGGTGGCTGAAGGAATGTTTATATCAAGATTATATTTTAATATAAAATGCAGCGAAGTACACAATTATTATTTAATACAGGAATGAACAGAAATATTTGTGAAACCAAAAACAAAAAATAGACATAAAATAACAGCTACATGTAATGCACTGTGCAGGAACTCAAGAAGAGTGACAAAATTGATAACGAAATGTGGATTTTGGTGGCAATAAAAAATTCGGTAACTTTGTCTTTGAAATTAAACGCACAGTTAGTGAACTAATTCAGCGATCCAGCTGCTTGTTGCTCGTCGTGGACAGATGATGAATTATTCGATTCCACTTCTGAGAGTTCCGAATGGCTCCCGAAATCCGCTTCTATTCTTTAACTACATGTTGACGTGTTTTTTTATATAATTTTGACGGTCATGTACAGCATGGACACGTACAACATGAAAGACAAAAAGCAAAACAAACTAGGCAACTGAGCGATGTCGGGAAACTGGCGTTCTTGTATTGACGTAATTTATGCCTTTTTATTATTTCAGACACAATTACAGTATAGTACTTCCCCACTAAAAATAAAACTGAAAAATAAATTGTTGTTGTTGTTGTTGTAAAACAATAAAATTTGGCGGTAGGAAAAAAAATGTGTAACTGATAAAATAAGTTATGCGAAGATGTCTGTCGCAGCGTAATCGGAAAACTCTCAATGCTCAGAATGCTTGTTTCAGACGGTAAAAAAATGTTCGTTGATTATTAAATAGTATTAGCCGTTTACTTTAATGAAATTGTATGGGTCCAAGACGGAGAAAACTTACGCAGTGTAAGTATTCAAAATAACTGCTGGTTATAACTGCAAGTTTGTTAAAACCTTCCATTCAGTCGAGTTTATTATTTACAACTCGAACTAAACTGATGTTAAGGTTGTCAGAGCATTGCACCGCTATCGCAAGGTCATGGGTTCGAATCCCCTTCAACCCTGAATTTATTTCAGGTTGCTTTTTCAACTGCTTAAGTTAATTCTTGGTTTTCACATGACGTCATAAAAATTAAAAAAATCTAAAGTATACATCCTGCAAAGTTGTTTCTAACATGGTATGTGGATACAAGTGTTACAATCTTCCACAAAAAGTTTCAGGTTTTAACGATGTTTTGCTTCCGATTTACAAAGGTTTTAAATGTGTTACGCAATTCGTCACGCTATTTCAGATAAGCCGTGAAAATAAACAAAATTGAATCAGCTGAAAGTTATTGTTTGCATTATAAGTGCTAATAAGCCGAGTTAATGGAGCTTATAGCAAATACAATATTTTTTTATTTGATTATTGGTGTAATTAAAACTTTGAATTTTTGGCCGCCATCTTTGTGCCCCTGTATGGGGCACAAAGATGGCCGCTCCATACATTTCTTAATAAAAAATTTTAATACTTGTTCGCCTATAACTCTTGAACGAAATGCTTTTGCGCTTCAAAATTTGGCCAAGATGTGTAGTTTTAAACTCTTTACAATTCCATAAACATTTTAGATTCGAAAACTATTGTTTAATGCTTCTGAATTTGATATGACGTAAGTGAAAACCAAGAATAGCACACTGCGAAAACAAACAAAAAAACACATAAACTTGGGAGAAGATGACTGTCATGTAATAAACAATTTTTTCAGCATACGGCTAGTCAGTCTTTCTAGTCTGTTTCTAATTTTTATCGCCTTAAGGCTCGAAAAAATAAAAAAAAAGAGTAGTAAAATACCCACCCGTATTACACAACTTTTTAGCGGAGCAATCGCCGGGCCGAAGGCCCGGCTGCGCAGCCCCATACTCATAGAATCCATGCCCGTCATTTTTCATGGTCATGGCTAGCGGAATGTTTCGCGGCGCGTTGTTTGCCCGCCGTGTGCGGTACGCGCCGTACGTGCCGTACGCGTTGGGCTAGCTCGCGGGCGCGTATGACTTCGCAAAACATGTGCGCATGACGTCATCAACATCCGGGATCTTTGAGGCTTTGTTTTTCGTGCGGCTACACAGCCGTCAGCTCGGTAAACATGTTTTAAAAAGTTTGGATCTTTCGCTGGTCAGTGTTCAGCGGAGAAGTAAAGTCGTTATTTCCCTGCATTTTTTTCCCGGTTTGCTACTCAAGACGGGGATACTAATTAAGGTATACTCAGAAGCCGCTTTAGTAGAAAAAGAAGAGCTTTCTGGGATAAAATCTTGCTTCGAGGAACTTCATGTTTTTCAATGTCGGGAGATATGTTTGTTTTTATTACGGATTTCAGAACCAAAGGAGCGTAGATTTAGAGAATTTAAAACAAGCAAGCGAGGGACTCAAAGGTAAACTGAACAGATTACATTTTCCGATGGGAATTTATGTTGATATCAATCTGTAATTGACTTTTTCTTTGTGTTCTTGTGTAGTTTTGGAGAATTGTTTTAATTAAAACGAGCTTAACTTCAGTTGTATCGATTTCTTGAATTCCATCGAAGGCAGCTTGATGCGCTATATTAAAATGGTACGCGTTTTGCTTTTAAACAAAAACTAATGGAGATTTGAATCAAATTTGTCGAAAGAAGATTGTGTTGTCCATTTTTATGTGTTTGTTCATTCATTACATAGATTGAAAAGCGATTTTATGGAAACATAGTTAATAGAATAAACTGGTTATGAAACTCAGTCAGTCCTTTGTTATATGTTTTTGTTTTCCATTCCTTTTGTTCGTTTGCCTTGACCCTGCACAAAACACAAAAGGTATTGAAATGCATATGAGCAACTGACCAGTAGAAACATTTGGGCTCACACGTTAAACAAAACAATGTGCAGGGTCACGGTTCGTTCAACATAAAACAAAGCAGCTTTGTACACTCTTTTTGAAATTTATTGAGCTTCATAACCAGTTTGTTCTATTAACTATGATGGAAACAAAACAAGACTTAGATTTCACTCGCGTCGCCTTATGCAAATATTTCTGTGTATTTTTGCAATTTTGATTTCCAAATCAGTTTCTCGAGCAATTTTTGGCAAACAACAACTGTATTTTATTCGGAAAGTAGTCGTACTTTTGTACGGACTAAATGTACTGTGCAGACTGTCGGATATTTGAGAATTGCTAAAACTGAAAAATAGCCCGGTCGTCAATTTTAATTCTTGTGCTTCCGACCTTTCACCTTAGTTAAAGGCCCATCGTCACTTACCGTGACTCATTGCGGGCGTTCTAGAATTTCTGGGGCCCAGAAAATCCATTTTGAGGCGAGAAAGTTTGATTCCTAAAATAGTCCGTTTACATCGGGGAATCTGTATCGTCGATTAACTTCAAGATGATTTCGTTTCAATATTTAGTTCATATTCCAGGCATTGCATCTTGTTTTTGTATGTTTTCTTTTATTTTCCATTGTTACTGATACATTTTCTAAGCAACGCCGCCGAAGGCTCGAGGCGGCTGTCAAGAAACGAGATCCAAGGTTTGTCTCAGAAATTCGGTCGTCCATGGTAAAGAAATAGGTATATTAGATTGCCTACTAGTTAAGATTTATCTTCGAATCTTTTCTTTGTAATTTTTTCCACATACAGATACTGTTAGTTGACTACCGTTGATGCATGACCGGTCGACCGTAACTGTAAACAACAAAAAAGCTCAAAACTTCCCCGGCTCGCCGGCGGAGTCGTTTTTGCCAGCATCTATGTGAAATATTCCATGGAAGTTGAAGGAGGTTTTCTCCGTCCCTAGCCGTTGAATTTTTTTTATGCAAACTTCTGAAGCCGAGAAAACGTCCTCCGCCAGCGAAGCTC
This sequence comes from Dendrophyllia cribrosa, assembly GCA_024195265.1. NCBI lineage: Eukaryota > Metazoa > Cnidaria > Anthozoa > Scleractinia > Dendrophylliidae > Dendrophyllia > Dendrophyllia cribrosa. The sequence continues at coordinate 21,826,095 of JAJLRJ010000010.1, forward strand.
ATTAATTATGCCCGATGCAAATAACAACCCACAAAATACAAACACTTCTCGGCTCGCTGGAAGTTTCGTTTTAAGGGGCATCGACCTTAAACTTTCGGTAAAAATAGCAAGAGGTTTTCCGCGTCCCTCGACGTGAAAATGTTTTCGATGCGAACTTTCGAAGCGGAGGAAACTACCTCGGCGACTGGAGCTACACAAAGGCGGGTTGAGCGGCCCCAGACAAAATGGGAGACATGTTATACGGACTTTTAATATCTAACAGGACCGCTTCTTTGGACTAATAAATTTTAAAATCAATGTCGAACGAAATTTCAAACTCAGTGTTCATTTCTTCCTGGAGATGAGAGGCCAAAATTTCACTTCGCGAGAGATCGCATTTATCCGGGTCCAAATCAAAATAAACAATGCGCGGTGCATCACGCGTGCAGATGGGCCTTTAAGTTTCACCTTAGTTAAGCATGTTCAAAGTGCTACGCTCTTAAGCTCAGCCTATCTATATATAGTACTGGGTAATCTCTATATCTCATCTGGGTCAAATCGATTAGCGGTGACAGGTCGTGACAGCTCAAACTTTGTTACCATAGAGTGGGTTGAATAATATATTTACATTATTATGGGCAGGACCTTGCTTTAAGCTTGCTTTATAATCTTAATTGGAAATAAAAAATCGCCAAAAAATGGAGGTTGTATTGAAATTTACAGCTAAAAATATATTAATTCCAATGTACTTTTTCCTTTGTTATGTTTAATTCAATGTATAGTTAGCTCTGTTTTTCTCTTTTTTTCCCCCTTATTGTTGTTGTATTGTAATTGAATAAGTGTGAATAATAAACTTGAACTTGAGAAATATTAATTAAAGAGACAAAATAACGGCTAAAAAGTCCAAATTCCACAAGAATGGCCTGTCAAAGAATCAAATTTGATGAACTGTAATCCACTTACATCCTTGTAATCCTGCACTTTATCTACAAACTACTGCTTCTGTTTTGCTCTATAGAATCTTTTTATCCAATCGTAGCTTTATATTTCGTAAAAAGTCCAAATTCCACAAGAATGGCCTGTCAAAGAATGAAATTTGATGAACTGTAATCCACTTACATCCTTGCAATCCTGCACTTTATCTCCAAACTACTGCTTCTGTTTTGCTCTATAGAATCTTTTTATCCAATCGTAGCTTTATATTTCGCAAAAAGGCCAAATTCCACAAGAATGGCCTGTCAAAGAATCAAATTTGATGAACTGTAATCCACTTACATCCTTGTAATCCTGCACTTTATCTACAAACTACTGCTTCTGTTTTGCTCTATAGAATCTTTTTATCCAATCGTAGCTTTATATTTCGTAAAAAGTCCAAATTCCACAAGAATGGCCTGTCAAAGAATGAAATTTGATGAACTGTAATCCACTTACATCCTTGCAATCCTGCACTTTATCTCCAAACTACTGCTTCTGTTTTGCTCTATAGAATCTTTTTATCCAATCGTAGCTTTATATTTCGCAAAAAGTCCAAATTCCACAAGAATGGCCTGTCAAAGAATCAAATTTGATGAACTGTAATCCACTTACATCCTTGTAATCCTGCACTTTATCTACAAACTACTGCTTCTGTTTTGCTCTATAGAATCTTTTTATCCAATCGTAGCTTTATATTTCGTAAAAAGTCCAAATTCCACAAGAATGGCCTGTCAAAGAATGAAATTTGATGAACTGTAATCCACTTACATCCTTGCAATCCTGCACTTTATCTCCAAACTACTGCTTCTGTTTTGCTCTATAGAATCTTTTTATCCAATCGTAGCTTTATATTTCGTAAAAAGTCCAAATTCCACAAGAATGGCCTGTCAAAGAATCAAATTTGATGAACTGTAATCCACTTACATCTTTGCAATCCTGCACTTTATCTACAAACTACTGCTTCTGTTTTGCTCAATAGAATCTTTTTATCCAATCGTAGCTTTATATTTCGTAAAAAGTCCAAATTCCACAAGAATGGCCTGTCAAAGAATGAAATTTGATGAACTGTAATCCACTTACATCCTTGCAATCCTGCACTTTATCTACAAACTACTGCTTCTGTTTTGCTCTATAAAAACTTTTTATCCAATCGTAGCTTTATATATTTCGTAGAGTTTGGCGATATAACAAGTAAATTCAGCAAGGAAAATTTCGTTATTTCGGCGGGACAGTATCCCTTTAAGAACAGCTAATTCTAAGGGGTGTAATTGTGCTTACAACACTCGTGGTTGTTTCCGTAGTGTAGCGGTTATCACGTCCGCCTCACATGCGGAAGGTCGCCAGTTCAAGCCTGGCCGGGAACATATTTTTTTATCGCAAAAGCAGAGAGACTAGTACTGGAATGTTCTTTTGCTAAATTAGGAAATAGAGAAATCTCTCATATAATTTTAGCTAGTCAGGTATGTTGTGTCGATCTCTGATTTACCATGTAAAATGCTCAAGATAACTGATATAACATAGCTCAAGAGAGATCGGTGAAGAAAAATAACATTTTTCTAGTAGCTATAATTACCATAAACAAAATGGTTCCTCGCTGGTATTGTGGTAAGTATTTCCATCACTCGGGTGCGAGATACCATTTCACGGAATTGAGTACATCATAGGTGCAACATGGTGGAAAATTTAAAGGGTTGTATTGAAATTTACAGCTAAAAATATATTCATTCCAATGTATTTTTTTGTGACCTATTCCATTCAAAACCTATGAATCAACCCTTTACTAACAGTCGAACCGCGTGAAAGCAGACAATCGTGGGCGTCACGAAAGCTTGTCCGTATTAAGCGAGTTTCTTTTGATAATGTTATTTATGCATGAATTTTATTATTTCGAACACAATTACAGTATTTCCCCACATCAGATGCAGATCTGCAGCTTCAGGGCATATGTCAGTTTGCTTGTTGAAAAAATTCAATTTTCCTATAATCGCTATCAGTATTGTCATTTTTACGCAACACTAAAACCTTCAAAGGTTGAATTCTCCAGAACTCTGAAAACAATGACTGGCATGGGAAAAAAATTGGATGACATTTGCCTATATAGTATTTCACTCGTCACCAGGCTCCCAATTTGACACTTAAATCATAACAAAAACTGAGGTCATTTTTTGAAAGGAAAATCTAAATTTCGCGCATTTTTTAGTTACTTTTCTGAAATTCAAACTCGGATTCCAGTACTATGGTTATTATTTTATTTAGAAACGTTAAAATATTCTATTAATTAAAAAAAAAAAAAGTACCGTCATTTTGACCTTGAAGTGAGCAATTTCGTATAAATACCTCTTATTAGCCGAGTTCGAGGTCCGTACCGTAAGTTACGGACCGAGTTTTTTTCCTCGATTTATGGCCCAAGCGCGCTTCGCGCGCGGGCCATAAATCGAGGAAAAAAAACGAGGTTCCGTAACTTACTGTACGGACCGAGAAAAACGAGGCTAATAAGATATTTATTATATCTCTAAATCGGAGATAAAGGAAAACCTTTCAAGTCAAAAGATGGACGGCTTCATTTGACTGACGTACGTCACAAGAAAGCAAAGAGCAAATTTTATTGGCTTTTAGAAATAGTGTGATCGGTCCTCGATTCGGCGTGAACTTGCGTGGCTCTTGAATGAAAACTATGAAAACGAATTAATCTATCCTTCCATGTGTTCGATAGGACGACGGAAACCTGACACAAGGTAGTTTTCTTTGAAAAAATTCTTAGTTACTGGCAAAACAAGTGAGTGAAAGAAGAATGAAAACGCCGCGATAAAATCGCCAAAACAAACGTGTTTGTCAAACTGGAAAATGTGGCTGTGGCAGCATTTCGGTCTACAGCGGTGAACGAAGAAGCTCTCAAACTTCAAAAAGGATACTGAAAATATCTCCTCATCAAATACTGCAAGCTGTTTTTGGCTTTTCGTTGTGCTTTAGTGGCTTCATGCCGAAACTCATGGATGAGTTTGAATTTCAATCGCACCTGACAAATTTTCAGCGTGAGCTGCAGTTGCGAATACGCAAAAATTGTTTTCAGGGCCGGAATCCACTGCAAGGACAAAATTTCGCTGAGGAATCAAAGTACACTTTAAGCGTAATTCTGTAGCCTCAAGTTTGTTCTTCTTAGAGCCACTGCCACAAACGATAACTCCGAACTTAAGCTTAAGTTTTATATAAGCTTAACTAGACAAGAACTTGATCAAACTAAGCTAGCTTAACAGTTTCCCGATGGAAGCCGTTTCAAGTTGTTTTGCAGCTTTATGTTTTTCATAGAGAAGTTTTCTTACAAAGAAAGGTACTCTTTTTTCAATGCTGAATTAAATTGATAAAGTTAAACGAATTTGCCAAGTTACTCGAGTTTTTACAACTTACAGCCTAAAAGCTAAATACCAAAACAATAAGCATGTAAGCTTTATACTCAAGAAAATTGTCAATGCTTTTTGATTCGCGGCTAATCCTGCTAATCAGTTTTTTGCTAAAGTTATAGCTAATTTCATCGAAGAGAGTTTTTGTAACCTGACATGTTAACCCATTTAGCTCCAAACGTTTTATCTGGATAATTTTTAATGTAGAAAACAACTTTTGTTAGCGGATACTAGACTGATGCTGGGACTCTCAAATTTTGCGGTCCGTACTGTAAAATACGGACCGGAAAATTGACCAATCATAGCGCGCGTACTAACTGAGAGATATAATAAAGGCTTGTATGGAGTTCGACCGCGCGGTCATCGTTTTGAGCGTTCTCACTCATTTTAACAGGCGCAATGTGGCTTATGGTACTTTGCGAAACGAAACGAAACGGTACTTTGCGAAACGAAACGAAACGAAACGAAATGGTACTTTAAATTTTGCGACACGAAATGATAACTTGAAAGATACGCTTAGCTGTAAAGCAACGTTAACATAAGACCAAATAGCTGTTTTACGGCAAAATAGCGCCAAGTCTTATACTATCGGCGATATTTCAATAGAAGATCACTTTAGTCGATATTAGTCGCTTTTATTTATTTACGTCTAATGTGAAGTCCTATTAAAGACTATCGCTAGTTAACTGAGAACCCAAAAGCTAATGACCATATGCTTGTGATTTTGCAGTTTTTGCGAAACAATACCCAGTCGTACTTGCCAAGCCTTTCCGGTTAGAAAAGGATATTAAATCCTGCGGTAAACAAAAACAGTTCTTATTCAGTTCGATGTCATTAGATTACGTTAGATTTGTGTCGTTTCGCAAATAACAGATCCGTATTTCGAGAAACGAGCTTTTAGTGAATTTATGCGATATATGCTGCCCTTTGCAGTGGAGTACGTTACTTTACTGAATTTTGCCGCAACCATGCCGTGACTCAGAACAACAAACTTGAAGCTTGAAGCCCGACATGCTGTAAAGCTAGTTTGCAGGTATTGTACAACATAAGACAAAACTAAAATTAAAGGGACACTGTCACGGATTCGCATGCGCGGCCCAGGCTCACTTCCGGTCTACTTGAAAACATTTGGCGGACATTATGGATCTTGGAATCGGTGGCAGAAAATGCTCATTTTCAGCGTAATATACGATGACTTTCAAAACTCCAGACATGTTTTATGGTGCAAGGGAAATAGTTCTTTAACTGTGGCTGAAAAAGTCGCCGATTGGATAGATTTTTGGGACGCAAATCGCCTCCGAGTTTTGTCGATCTCAAACCGAGTGTTTTGCTTTGACTCCGTGACTCTTATGAAGGGAAAACAGTGGCGACAAAGAAAAACCCAAAAGGACAAAAGATACGCCAAAGGCGAGTTTAATAGTGTCAATTTATTGAATTAATGTCTAAATTTCGCTTTATTTTCCGTTGGAAATCTACGTTATTTTTTCCCTATACAACGTCTTATAAAGCGCTCAAATTTTCAACGGTCGCCGTGTAATATCGCTTTCAATACCGCTTTCATTGAAGGGTCACGTGCCGACTCACACACCGCTAATAATTTAAAATCCTTTGCTTTTCCGTGACGTGAGCAATATTCCAGCGACAACAAGTGCACCGTGAAGACAGAATCGGAGCAAGTTTTGTAGTCTGCGATGAATTTCGCTTCATGCCATGACTTTAAAATTGTATCCTCGAAATAAACATGTTTATGGGATTTCAACAACTCTTTCATCGCTCTTTTCGGCGTACCAAATATCCGTTTCCGTCTCGAGTTTCTTCGTTTTCCACGTAACCGCCGCCACTAGTCGACGCTATTTTGAAATTGACGGTTCAACTTGAAAAAGTTAGGCTAAACTTTTCAAGTTTCGATTCGAAAAACTCGCGCATGCGCCCTCGTGACAGTGTTCCTTTAAACAGATATATATTAGACAGACCATATATCATATTTCAGATCATATTTAATCTTCTAGAACGAGTGAATAAATCGAGCAGTGAAGTGAATTATCGCCGTTACAAATCGCCGAAAACAAAAACATCCTGACCAGGCAGCAAACAATACATTAGCCAAATCCGCATGCGGCATTTTGATAGTTTGTAGTACATAATTTTAACTAAGCGTATCTTCATATAGTATTAAGTACCATTTCGTTTCGTTTCGTTTCGTTTCGTTTCGCAAAGTACCATTTCGTTTCGTTTCGTTTCGTTTCGCAAAGTACCATTTCGTTTCGTTTCGTTTCGTTTCGTTTCGCAAAGTACCATAAGCCGCGCAATGTCAATATCCACACTCGGTTTTGGAAAGATTGGAATTTAGTAAACATTTTGGCAAGAAATTTGGTTTGGCTCAAGCGAAAAAACCTCCGTCATTTTGCACTTTTCAGCAGCACGATGCTTCGACTGAATGCATTTTGGCTTCCTTCGGTCGGCATCGTGTTTACGTTCGCTTGCTCGTCTATCAGTGCATGAATGGGGTTAGTTTCTAGAGAAACTGTGGTGCTGGTTCGGTGGGGGGTGAAGCACGAGAATTTGGTTTTATCGACTGAGTCGATAAGGTAAATTAGACACCGTATAAAGATCGAATCTTTGTCAGTGCATGTTTTAGCCGTGAGAACGAGGGAAATCAGAAGGAAAGCGAAAATCAAGGTTATAAAGGAAACCCCGCGCTTCAAGGCTACATAAAGACAGATAGTATTGATATCGGAAAGTTTTCCGTATAACCCCACACAATAGTTATGCATACCGTTTGTAAAACTAAAAAAAAAGCCAAAACAATAGAAATCCAAAGCAAAACACAATAGACCTTTTTGCCGATACAGCGGCCATATTGAATACATTAGATTTAAAGAGTATTATGGGATTCCCAGGCGGCATGAGCATCGATCTTTTATACACGCACAGTGTTTACGCGGCCCTTTTCGAGGTAATTTTTCTTAAAGTTTTCCTAGAATAAGATTGTAATGGGGAAAAAAGATCGTTGTGCCGTGTTTGGATGTAATAATGATCGCCGTTTTCCCGAGAAATATGTGGTGAAAGACCATACGAGTTTTCATTCATAGCAGTGCGAAAGCTTAAACTGAACTATTCTAATTGAAGAAATCATATTTTCTTGAATGGAAACTTACAGAATTTAGATAAAAGAAGGTAACTGCGAAATAAAAACATTCAAACCGAGCAATGTAGTGAAAGTCCAAATTATCTCGTGAAATCCGATCGCGAAATTGCATGTATTAAAATTTATATTGACAACAAGCTAGTACAAAACTAGAATCAAATGAGAAACGTTAAAATATTCTATTAACTTTAAAAAAAATACCGTCATTTTGACCTTGAAGTGAGCAATTTTGTATAAAGGCTTGTATGGAGTTCGAACGCGCGGTCATCGCTTTGAGCGTTCTCACTCATTTTAACAGGCGCAATGTCAATATCCACACTCGGTTTTGGAAAGATTGGAATTTAGTAAACATTTTGGCAAGAAATTTGGTTTGGCTCGAGCGAAAAAACCTCCGTCATTTTGCACTTTTCAGCAGCACTATGCTTCGACTGAATGCATTTTGGCTTCCTTTGGTCGGCATCATGTTTACGTTCGCTTGCTCGTCTATCAGTGCATGAATGGGGTTAGTTTCTAGAGAAACTGTGGTGCTGGTTCGGGGGGGGGGGGGGGGGGGGGGGGAGGGGGGGGGGGGTGAAGCACGAGAATTTGGTTTTATCGACTGAGTCAATAAGGTAAATTAGACACCGTATAAAGATCGAATCTTTGTCAGTGCATCTTCTAGCCGTGAGCACGAGGGAAATCAGAAGGAAAGCGAAAATCACGGCTATCAAGGAAACCCCCGCGCTTCAAGGCTACATAAAGAAAGATAGTATTGATATCGGAAAGTTTTCCGTATAACCTCACACATTAGTTATGCATACCGTTTGTAAAACTAAAAAAAAAGCCAAAACAATAGAAATCCAAAGCAAAACACAATACCGCACACGCCCAGAGCAAATGTCTCGTCTGAGGGGTCAATATTTTGGCATGCACGACAAACGTTTGTTAGCCGCTTTATAAAAATCTGATAGTAAATCAATTTCTATCAACAGTAGAGGCTACAGTACAGTAAAACAAAAAACAAATGTTAAAAAATATCAATTTCATGATCATGCCTTTGATTAAGCAATAGTAAAATCTTCCGAGGTTGAATTCTCCAGAATTCTGAAAACAATAAACACGACCAAGTAAATAATAATTTAAAAAACGTTTTTAACTGTTTTTTTTTTTTTTGTCTACAAGCATATTTAAATCAGTTTCATCAGTAGCAGCTGCAGTTATATAAACACAAAAGTTGTTAAAAATATCACCGTTCTCATGATCAGGCCACGCCTTGCATTTTCGAGCGGCTTTAAATTGCCTCTACCAGTTTAATCATTTAAGAGAGTAAACGGAAGCTTATAGGAGAGGGTTGAATCCATTATTAAGTGATTGATAAAACTTACTGTCGAAAAGGCATCTTTCACATTTCCTTGACAGTACCAAGTTATCAAATATCATCGGTTACGTATTTTTCCTCCGGCAGTGTATCGTGGTTTCCGTAGTGTAGTGGTTATCACGTCCGCCTAACACGCGGAAGGTCGTCCGTTCAAGCCTGGCCGGAAACATGGCGGTGTCATTTTTATTTTTTATTTTTGCCTAAATCTTTAGCATTTATAGTTTAGTTTTAGACTTTAATGTACCTACTTGTAGTTATCACAGATTAAGTGAGTTTATGGAAAACACGAAAAATCTCAAGACCACACAGGAAGACCGAGATTAGAATGGCGTGCTTCTACCGTCATTTCTGGGCGGAAAGACGACTGCTATATATCTTTCATTTGTTGTGTAAAAAAAAAATCCGAGTAATATACTGAATTGTCGCCGATAATTTTCCATTAACTAACTTTTATTTACTTTGTTGTACTCTAAATTGTAACCTGTACATGTACTACGCTATATTGGAAATATCCATGTGTATAATACAAAAGCCGAGGAGGGACTTCTGATTTTCGACTTCCGACTTCCGATTTCCGACTTTCGATTTCTGATTTCTGATTTCCGACTTCCAACTTAATTTCCAACTACCAACTTCTGATTTCCGACTTCCGACTTTCGACTTCCAACTTCCAACTTCTGATTTCTGTCTTCCTATTTTAAATTTTAGATGCAGAGCTTCAGACTAACGGATTACACTAGTCGCACTTCATCCGTTGAGAGTTCGCCATCGTGCGTTGTTATGTTTCGGTGAGTAAACAGTCCTTCATCGCTATTATTAAGTTTAAGATAAAAGAGGAGTTTAACAAACTTTCGCTCTGGTAATACAGACATTGGTCACTTCAAGGTCAAAATGACGGGACATTTTTTTTAAGTTATTAAAATATTTTAACCTTTCCATATAGAATAATAAACGAATTACTGGAATCCGAGTGTGGAATTCCGCAAAGTAATTTGTAAATGGGCGAAATTTTGATTTTCCCTTAAAAAATGGCGTTTTCGCTGTGATTTTAAGGGTCGAATTGGGGGTCTGGGAAAGAGTTAAAAAATTAGAGGCAAATGTCATCCAATTTTTTTGCCATGCGTAGACAACAAAACATTCCTCCGCATTATTCTTATACACGGAAAAAAATATAACAAACGTGTTTCCGGCCAGAATTGAACTGGCGACCTTCCGCGTGTGAGGCGGACGTGATCACCACTACACTACGGAAACCACGATGAATAGATTTATCAGATATATACAAAATATTTGGCAGTTGTCTGTAATAAAAATAAAACTACTCGTTTCTAAACCAGATACCAAAAATATCGCACTTGGATGCGTATGAACGGGAGTAAGATAATCTTTCAGCGGTTGCTTCTTAGAGACTCGAGACTATAAGGTATTGGTTAAAATAGGGCCCCACTGGGGCCGTATGTTCTGCTGATATAGCGTGAATTGTGCAGCATAAGAACAAATGCTATTTGACAAACGATTTGACTGCATTCTCTGGTGAGCAGATATACTGGCAGGAACGCTGGGTTTAAACAAGCTTCCGTCGCGCGCAACGATAGAGAAAAATACCGTCACTCGTCAACTTCTGATTTCCGACTTCAGACTTCCTATTTTAAATTTTAGATGTAGAGCTTTAGACTCGCTGATAACACTAGTCGCACTTCATCCCGCCGGCATTGAGAGTTCGCCATCGTGCGTTGTTATGTTTCTGTGAGTACAGTCCTTCGTCGCTATTATTAAATTTAAGATGAAAGCTTAAGAACATTGTCACGGATTCGCATGCGCGGACCAGGCTCTCTTCCGGTCTACTTGAAAACATTTGACCGCAATTATATATATGGATCTTGCCGAATCGATGGCAGAAAATGCTCATTTTCAACGTAATGGCGATGATTTTCAAAAAAAAAACAGACATATTTTATAGTGGAAGGGAAACAGTACTTTAACTGTGGCTGAAAAAATCGCCGATCGGATAGATTTTTGGGACGCAAATCGCCTCCAAGTGGAAGTTTCCGTCTTATGAAGAGAAAACAGTGGCGACATTAAGAAACCGGAAACGGCTAGAAAAGCTCCAAAGGACAAAAGAATACGCCAGAGCTGAGTTTAACAGTGTCACTTTATTGAATTAATGTCCAAATTTCGCTTTATTGAACGTTCGAAATCCAAGTTATTTTTGTCCCCGGTACATAACGTACTCTTATTAAGCGCTCAAATTTTCATCGGCCGCCATGTGATACTGCTTTCAATACCGCGCTTTCATGGTCACGTCCCGACTCACACACCGCTAATAATTTAAAATCCTTTGCTTTCTCGTGACGTGAGCAATATTCCAGCGACAACAGATGCGCCGCGAAGACAGAATCGGAGCAAGTTTCGTAGCCTGCGCCGCGAAGACAGAATTGGAGCAAGTTTCGTAGCCTGCGATTAATTAATTTCGCTTCATGCCATGACTTAGAAATCGTGTCTTCGAAGTAAACACATTTATAGGATTTTAACCACACTTCCATCGTTCTTTTCGGCGTACCAAACATCCTTTTCCTTCCAGAGTTTCTTCGTTTTCCACTGTGACCGCCGCCACTAGTCGACGCCATTTTGAAATTGGCAGTTCAACTTGAAAAATTTAGGCTAAGCATTTCAAGTTTCGATTCGAAAAACATGCGCATGCGCCCTCTTGACGGTGTCCCTTTAACAAACTTGCCATTCTCGTCGCCAGAGCTCCACGTTTTTTTTTTTAAATTGCGTCTCGTGTAGCTCTGGTAAAGGTCGAATGTTTGAATTTTTTTATGACGATATTCAGACGATTCTGAAACGCGCTGCGGGGAATTTCCGGAGATCTGTGTAAAAAGATTAACCATCTATCAATGACCGTGTACTTTGCGGTAGCTAAGGCGTCACGGATGTCACAGCTTGAATTAGAGAAGAAAACCAGATTATCGGCGGCACGATTATAGTGAAACGTCACTAGTATAGTTACGTTACTACTAGTTAAGTTAATAATTCAGAGAATTTCACACAATCGCGCGAAATGCAAAGATTAGCGCGGGATCGCCGAAGAGAAACGCTGGCCGTAATGGCGGCCTGTGAGCCTTCTCCGTATTCCCTTCGCCTAAAACCAGTATATGGATCTTCGCTTTGCCGAACAAAAAACTGGTATGTGAATGGTGCAATAGGCCTAGAGAATTGCTAAGTGCAGGAGTCATGTTCAAACATATCGATCTACGATCTAGTCGATCGCAATGGCGCGCGAGTCGACCGTCGCGAGAGAATGGTCGTTCTATCTACGCTTAGTTCGGGATTTTGGCACGAGCAATGCGGAGATCCAATTCAAACGAGGATAAAGTGCTGTGCTCCGTGGAACTTAAAGCGATCAGAGACTTGATCAATTCCCTCGCAATTGATCAATTGGCGGGAAGAAGTCACTTTCCCGCCACAGTTCCCGAGACGCCTCCATCTTCGCCAGAAGATCCTCGGTGTCAACTCCTCAACAGCAGCTATCACAAACGATTCAAGCAAGCGGGCAAAGGAAAACGTTTGAGGCGAAAAAAGAGTTCGGAAATATATCTATAGGGCCGCGATTGAAAATCAAACGAGCGGGTATAGTCGCCAAGAAATGCTTGGACGCGCTGAAGGAACAATCCTCTGGATGCGATCTTGGATAGGTTTGTTGGTTTTGGTTTGTTGTACTGTGATCAGGACGATCAAGGTTGCTTTAGGAATAGTTTCTCAGAAGCAGGGGATATAAGAAAGGCGCTCAGTAGCAAGTTGTACGATGAACTGAACGGAGATCACTTGAAATTCCCTATCAGTTTATTAGAGTAAAAATTAAGGAAGAGGGCAGGAAAAATTATTATTTGTTGTGGGGGCAATAAGCTCTCATTTATTATGAAGTTCTGGGGAGGGCAGGTGGAGGGGGGGGGGGGGGGGGGGAGGGTTTAAGTCTTCTAATTATATGGGCCAGATGAATCAAATCCAGTGCCGTGACTATCAGCACAGTCAAGATGGAGCTATCTTGATTGCTCGGGATTGCCCATTACCCACATGCCTAGTATTGATAGGTTTCCCTGGGTGCTTCTTTGTGTATTAAATTCAAGATAATAACAAAACCGAAATTGTACATATTTAAGATTATTTTCTCATTCAATCAATCAATTTTATTTGGCTTTCAACCCTGAAGCAACAGAGAAGTTTGGTCTTTTCAGGCTGCGGATCTGTGGGAATTATTTTCCCCGAGTGCTTATTTGTTAATTAAATTCGAGCTATAATAACAAAACAAAACTGAATATATTTAAGATTATTTTCTCGTTCAATCAATCAATTTCATTTGGCTTTCAACCCTGAAGCAACAGAGAAGTTTGGTCTTTTCAGGCTGCGGATCTGTGGGAATTATTTTCCCCGGGGTGCTTCTTTGTTTATTAAATTCAATATAATAACAAAACAAAACTGAATATATTTAAGATTATTTTCTCATTCAATCAATCAATTTCATTTGGCTTTCAACCCTGAAGCAACAGAGAAGCTTGGTCTTTTTAGGCTGTGGATCTGTGGGAATTATTTTCCCCGGGTGCTTCTTTGTTTATTAAATTCAAGATAATAACAAAACAAAACTGAATATATTTAATCAATCAATCAATTTCATTTGGCTTTCAACCCTGAAGCAACAGAGAAGCTTGGTCTTTTTAGGCTGTGGATCTGTGGGAATTATTTTCCCCGGGTGCTTCTTATTAATTTGTTTATTAAATTCAAGATAATAACAAAACAAAACTGAATATATTTGGCTTTCAACCTTGAAGCAACAGAGAAGCTTGGTCTTTTTAGGCTGTGGATCTGTGGGAATTATTTTCCCCGGGTGCTTTTTTGTTTATTAAATTCAAGATAATAACAAAACAAAACTGAATATATTTAATCAATCAATCAATTTCATTTGGCTTTCAACCCCGAAGCAACAGAGAAGCTTGGTCTTTTTAGGCTGTGGATCTGTGGGAATTATTTTCCCCGGGTGCTTCTTTGTTTATTAAATTCAATATAATAACAAAACAAAACTGAATATATTTAAGATTATTTTCTCATTCAATCAATCAATTTCATTTGGCTTTCAACCATGAAGCAACAGAGAAGCTTGGTCTTTTTTAGGCTGCGGATCTGTGGGAATTATTTTCTCCGGGTGCTTCTTTGTTTATTAAATTCAAGATAATAACAAAACAAAACTGAATATATTTAAGATTATTTTCTCATTCAATCAATCAATTTCATTTGGCTTTCAACCCTGAAGCAACAGAGAAACTTGGTCTTTTTAGGCTGTGGATCTGTGGGAATTATTTTCCCCGGGTGCTTCTTATTAATTTGTTTGTTAAATTCAAGAAAATAACAAAACAAAACTGAATATATTTAAGATTGTTTTCTCATTCAATCAATCAATTTAATTTGGCTTTCAACCTTGAAGCAACAGAGAAGCTTGGTCTTTTTAGGCTGTGGATCTGTGGGAATTATTTTCCCCGGGTGCTTCTTTGTTTATTAAATTCAAGATAATAACAAAACAAAACTGAATATATTTAAGATTATTTTCTCATTCAATCAATCAATTTCATTTGGCTTTCAACCCTGAAGCAACAGAGAAGCTTGGTCTTTTTAGGCCGTGGATCTGTGGGAATTATTTTCCCCGGGTGCTTCTTTGTTTATTAAATTCAAGATAATAACAAAACAAAACTGAATATATTTAATCAATCAATCAATTTCATTTGGCTTTCAACCCCGAAGCAACAGAGAAGCTTGGTCTTTTTAGGCTGTGGATCTGTGGGAATTATTTTCCCCGGGTGCTTCTTTGTTTATTAAATTTAAGGTAATGACAAAACAAAATTGAATATATTTAAGATTATTTTCTCATTCAATCAATCAATTTCATTTGGCTTTCAACCCTGAAGCAACAGAGAAGCTTGGTCTTTTTAGGCTGCGGATCTGTGGGAATTATTTTCCCCGGGTGCTTCTTTGTTTATTAAATTTAAGATAATAACAAAACAAAATTGAATATATTTAAGATTATTTTCTCATTCAATCAATCAATTTCATTTGGCTTTCAACCCTGAAGCAACAGAGAAGCTTGGTCTTTTTAGGCTGTGGATCTGTGGGAATTATTTTCCCCGGGTGCTTCTTTGTTTATTAAATTCAAGATAATAACAAAACAAAATTGAGTATATTTAAGATTATTTTCTCATTCAATCAATCAATTTCATTTGGCTTTTAACCCTGAAGCAACAGAGAAGCTTAGTCTTTTTAAGTTGCAAGACATTCTAAAAGCGATCTGTTAGTTTTAAAGGTTAATTAGGATTTTAACAATAGCGATTTATTTTATTGAGAACAATAAAGTAATAGTTTTAAATTCAACAAGCGATTTTATAATAATTAGCTGTTAGGTTATTTTTGAATCTGTTCTCTGGTGTTCGCTAAAACAACGATACGATTGTAATATAGCCTGCGTATCAAGAGTTTCTGAGGGTTTTACGTGCTTTTAAAGTTCTGAAAGTTAGCCGCGGTCAGATTCTCAGAGAGCAAAATAGCTGTCTCGCGCAAGACTCTATTTGAACGATTGCCACGCAAGCTAGAATTGCAAGGGTATTTTTGGTTTCATATAAGTGAACAAAATTGTACAGTTTTTCCTTTTAGTTCTTGAACTATCTACTTATGTATTGTTGTCGGCAAGTGAAGAAACCGGACGCGCTATTTATAGTGCTCGTTGTTTGCCGGTAGCTCGCTTTCAAGGCTGTGTTTCTGTCAGAATTGTTTTATTTCAGTTAGTAATAATAATTATCGGAAAATATAGAGTTGTTTGAAGCTTTTAAAATGTGTATTTGAATCAGTGTTTGATTTTAGGAAATGGACAATTTTCGGGGTTTTGTTCGAGTATCATGATAAATGCAATTTCAAATACACCGCCTTGCAGTGCGTTCTTTCTTCCCGTAAATACTGCAATTATTACCATGTTACTGTTCTTTTGTTCTTACTTCAAGCAAGTATATTAAAAGCGTAAAAACGTCAGGGTAAAAATAGTTAACCGAGCCAATTTACAAATTAAATCTTCACGTCAATCTAAGCATGTGGAATATGTTTGTGTTATTATAAAAATATATATCGGGTGATTACAGCATTTGTGTGTACACTGTACATGGACAAACGGGCAAATGCGATCTGTATTTTCAATCGATTTTTAAACGGTGTCTGTTTGAGCGCGTGTTTATGAGGCGCTGACTTGAAGGACTCTTGATTTCATTGAAAGATAGGAATGTGAACAATTTGATTTTTAACACATTTATTAAGAGCCGACGTCAAAACCACGGAATGGAAAAATTAGCCCCCCTGCCGATGTTTTACGAAGTTTTCGCAAAACATCGGCAGGGGTCTTTGATTTCAGAGTCGCATGAACATCCTCATCGGAGTGAGTTGCCGTTTAAAAATGAATGCGCGATAAGGTAAAAAATTTTACGCCTCTACGCATAAGGTTTTACTTCCGGTTGAATTTCAAATGTTGAAGTCCTATGACCACATCAACAAAACCAACGTTTTAATTTCAACGCATTCAACGACCAATATCACCCAGTTTTGTTTGGTTTAGCAGGTAAAGATACGGCTGTTAAATTTCAAAGTATAACGGGATCTGATTGTCGCTAAATATGAGAGATTCATTACGAAAATAATCAGTATGTGTCTTGGAATACGAAGCTATAAGCGGCCACGAATATTAAAGAAGTATGTTGCTTGCAACAGGGACGAGTATTAATTACTGGAGAGGCAGAAATCCTGAAGAAAGCACAAGGGTGAAAAGAAATATTACCACTAGGTTACCCATTTTAAATAACAACAACAACAACGCTATCAGCACTCTCGTAAGCAAGTTATAAAACATAGAATTGGGAGAAGTAATAAACAATTTATTCATTTTTTCTACTGGTCTGTTTCTAATTTTTCTCGCCTTAATGCTCGAAAAAATAAAAAAAAAATGACTCGTAAAATACCCACCCGTGTTACACAACTTTTTTTCTGAATAATCTGTATCAGTCTGGGTCAAATCGATTAGCGGCGACAGTTCAAACATAATTTATTTACATGATTATGGGCAGGAGCTTGCTTTAAGCTTTCTTTATAATCTTGAATTGGGAACAAAAAATCGCCAAAAATAATGGAAGCAGAAAAATATTAATCAAAGAGACAAAATAACAGCTAAAGTCCAAATTCCACAAGAATGGCCTGTCAAAGAATGAAATTTGATGAACTGTAATCCACTTACATCCTTGTAATCCTGCACATTATCTCCAAAGTACTGCTTCTGTTTTGCTCTACAAACTGTTTTTACCCAATCGTAACTTTATATTTCGTGGCATTTGGCGATATAACAAGGAAATTCAGCAAAGAAAATTTCGTTATTTCGGCGGGACAGTATCCCTTTAAGAACAGCTAATACTAAGGGGTGTAATTGTGCTTACAACACTCGTGGTTGTTTCCGTAGTGTAGTGGTTTAATCACGTCCGCCTCACATGCGGAAGGTCGCCAGTTCAATCCTGGCCGGAAACATATTTTTTTTTGCAAAAGCAAAGAGACTTGAAGGTCCTTTTTGCTATATTTTTAAACAGAGAAATCTTCATATAATTTAATTTTAGCTAGTGAGATATGTTGTGTCTATTACTGATTTACTATGTAAATAGCTCAAGATAACTGACATAACATAGCTCAAGAGAGATTGGTGAAGAAAAATGGTTCCTCGCTGATATTGTGGTAAGTATTTCCACCCCTGTCACGTGGGAGACCGAGTGCGAGAGACCGTGATTTCACGGAATTGAGTACATCATAGGTGCAACATGGTGGGAAATTTAAAGTGTTTTATTGAAATTTACAGCTAAAAATATATTCATTCCAATGTATATTTTTGTGACTTACTCCATTCAAAACCTATGAATCAAACCCTTTCACTAACAGTCGAACTGCGTAAAAGCGGACAACCGACTGGGCGTCACGAAAGCTTGTCCGTATTAAGCGAGTTTCTTTTGATAATGTTATTTATGCATGCATTTTATTATTTCGAACACAATTACAGTATTTCCCCACATCAGATGCAAGGCTGCAGCTTCAGGGCATATGTCAGTTTGCTTGTTGAAAAAAATTACATTTTCCTCTAATCGCTATGTTTTGTCATTTTTACGCAACAGTAAAATCTTCGAAGGTTGAATTCTTCGGAACTCTGAAAACAATGACTGGCATGGGAAAAAAATTGGATGACATTTGCCTAGATAGTATTTCACTCGTCACCAGGTTCCCAATTTGACCCTTAAATCATAGCAAAAAGGTCATCTTTTGAAAGGAAAATCTAAATTTCGCGCATTTCTGAGTTACTTTTCTGAAATCCACCCACGGATTCCAGTACTATGGTTGTTATTTTATCTAGAAACGTTAAAATATTCTATTAACTTTAAAAAAAGTACCGTCATTTTGACCTTGAAGTGAGCAATTTTGTATAAAGGCTTGTATGGAGTTCGAACGCGCGGTCATCGCTTTGAGCGTTCTCACTCATTTTAACAGGCGCAATGTCAATATCCACACTCGGTTTTGGAAAGATTGGAATTTAGTAAACATTTTGGCAAGAAATTTGGTTTGGCTCGAGCGAAAAAACCTCCGTCATTTTGCACTTTTCAGCAGCACTATGCTTCGACTGAATGCATTTTGGCTTCCTTTGGTCGGCATCATGTTTACGTTCGCTTGCTCGTCTATCAGTGCATGAATGGGGTTAGTTTCTAGAGAAACTGTGGTGCTGGTTCGGCGGGGGGGGGGGGGGGGGGGGGGGGGGGGTGAAGCACGAGAATTTGGTTTTATCGACTGAGTCAATAAGGTAAATTAGACACCGTATAAAGATCGAATCTTTGTCAGTGCATCTTCTAGCCGTGAGCACGAGGGAAATCAGAAGGAAAGCGAAAATCACGGCTATCAAGGAAACCCCCGCGCTTCAAGGCTACATAAAGAAAGATAGTATTGATATCGGAAAGTTTTCCGTATAACCCCACACATTAGTTATGCATACCGTTTGTAAAACTAAAAAAAAAAAAGCCAAAACAATAGAAATCCAAAGCAAAACACAATACCGCACACGCCCAGAGCAAATGTCTCGTCTGAGGGGTCAATATTTTGGCATGCACGACAAACGTTTGTTAGCCGCTTTATAAAAATCTGATAGTAAATCAATTTCTATCAACAGTAGAGGCTACAGTACAGTAAAACAAAAAACAAATGTTAAAAAATATCAATTTCATGATCATGCCTTTGATTAAGCAATAGTAAAATCTTCCGAGGTTGAATTCTCCAGAATTCTGAAAACAATAAACACGACCAAGTAAATAATAATTTAAAAAACGTTTTTAACTGTTTTTTTTTGTCTACAAGCATAGTTAAATCAGTTGCATCAGTAGCAGCTGCAGTTATATAAACACAAAAATTGTTTAAAATATCACCGTTCTCATGATCAGGCCATGCCTTGCATTTTAGAGCGGCTTTAAATTGCCTCTACCAGTTTAATCATTTTAAGAGAGTAAACTGAAGCTTATAGGAGAGGGTTGAATCATTATTAAGTAATTGATAAAAATTACCGTCGAAAAGGCACCTTTCACATTTTCCTTGACAGTACCAAGTTATCAAATATCATGGGTTACGTATTTTTCCTCCGACAGTGTATCGTGGTTTCCGTAGTGTAGTGGTTATCACGTCCGCCTAACACGCGGAAGGTCGCCAGTTCAAGCCTGGCCGGAAACATGGCGGTTAAATTTTTACTTTTTTTTATTTTCGCCTAAATCTTTAGCATTTTTAGTTTAGTTTTAGATTTAATGTACTTACTTGTAGTTATCACACATTAAGTGAGTGCTGATCCAGAAATTATCTTATGGTTTATGGGAAACATGAAAAATCTCAAGACCACACAGGAAGACCAACATTAGAATGGCATGCTTCTACCGTCAATTCTGGCCGGAAAGATGACTGCTATATATCTTTCATTTGTTGTGTAAAAAAAAATCCGGGTAATATATTGAATTGTCGCCGATAATTTGCCATTAACTAACTTTTATTTACTTTGTTGTACTCTAAATTGTAACCTGTACATGTACTACGCTATATTGGAAATTTCCATGTGTATAATACGAAAGCCGAGAAGGGACTTCTGATTTTCGACTTCAGACTTCCAATTTCCGACTTTCGATTTCTGATTTCTGATTTCCGACTTCCAACTTAATTTCCAACTACCACTAACTTCTGATTTCCGACTTCTGATTTCCGACTTCCGACTTCCAACTTCCAACTTCTGATTTCTGTCTTCCTATTTTAAATTTTGGATGTAGAGCTTCAGACTAACGGATTACACTAGTCGCACTTCATCCGTTGAGAGTTCGCCATCGTGCGTTGTTATGTTTCGGTGAGTAAACAGTCCCTCATCGCTATTATTAAATTAAGATAAAAGAGGAGTTTAACAAACTTTCGCTCTGGTAATACAGGTTCCTACAACTTATCATTCTTGAAAATGCGGTGTGCCCTTCGAAGGGCGTTTTACTAGCATACACTCCTGCTTTAAGAAAAGACGTTCAATTCGAGAGAGAGAGAATGCAATTACAAGTTACTTCCAACAAGGCTTTAGTAACGCGGTAATTGCCGGTTTTTACAGCAAGGAACAAGAACCGTGCGAGTATTATAATCGGGCTGTTAAGGGTTTAGATTATTATTAGGTTGGTGTTGTTCGCTTTTAATATTCGGGGGGAGGGGGTTAGATTGGGCACATATGGTAATTATTTTGAACAATACTTTTTGAAGCTAAATGCGTTTAAACACTTTCCTCCCAAACTTTAATACTAAACCAAACATAAATTTACTGATATACTAAATATACTAAACCAAATATAACAATCTTAACCCTTTACCCCAATTTTACTAAAAGAAAACCACATACATTTTTACCCGAAGCCATAACATGAAGTACATATACGATCGAGTACCAACGTGGATCTATTGCGACCTGAAGATGATTATTGATGATTATTGATGATTGATGATTATTACGGTATATTAGTTTTATTGTAGGAGGGCCATTATGAAAACTACTGGGTGACCAGTAATTAATGTATTCCACCCTCGATAAATAAAGTTAATAAAATAAATAAATAAATAAACTTTTCATTCAATGAAAAGTGAGGCAAGAACGCTTAATCATTTCAAAAATTGTTTCATGATTCCATTGAATTACTATAAAGAAACACCCCTTACATAAACAACCTTTTATTACTGAGTGAAATAAGGATGCTCGAGACCATGATGTATATAAAAGAAAAGTAAATAAAAATCGCTTTTTAAAGCGAACTCTTTCCTTCCCAGCAGTCGAATTCCTTGGTAGTATAGTGGTGAGTATCACGCGGGAGACCGGGGTTCGATTCCAAGCCAGGGATACCGTTTTTTTTTTTAAGTTAAACGAATGTGCTTGTTTTACGTTTTGTAAAATTGTTTCTGTCCTCCACGGTAGCTCCTTCCAATGTTATTCGTCATGTCGGCTGTTTGATTTTGATCCCGATGAACTCTGAAAAAAATCCAGCTCTGGGAAAGAGGACAATTGAAAAGGAGATGGTCCAAAAGATTCTAACGGGAAATTGCGAAAGAAATCGAAGGAAGAAGTCGCTAAAAGAAACCGTGCATTGACTTTGGTTAATAAAAAAACATACCAAAAAATTGCCCCCTGAAAGGAGACATTTTCTCCGGGCGTGCGCGTTACTAAAATGAACTATTGCCCATGTGCAGTTGAGCTCGAACGGCCTTGGCGCTAGTCTGCGCAAGTCACCAATAGACAGATTCGGCTAACGCATTGTTGTACCCAATTCAAACCTTCTGGGAATAAAATTCTTTGTTCACAATATTTCCATATAATGCCAATGCCTTATTGATATGGAAATACGACGAACAAAGAGTTCTAATCCCAAAAGGTTTGAATTGGGTACAACAATGCGTTAGCCGAATTTGTCTATAGAAACCAAAATGGGCTCAGTCGAAGCATATTGCACTGAAAATATGGTAAAATGACGGGCTTTTTTTCGCTCCAACTAAATCGCGTTTCCCACCAAAATATTCACTAGATCACAGTCTCTTGAAAACCGAGTGTGGATGTTGACATTATGCCTATTAAAATGAGTTATACCGCTATAAGCGATGACCGCGCGCTTGAACTCCGTACAAGCTTTTACGTGACATTGGTCACTTCAAGGTCAAATTGACGGGGCTTTTTTTTAAGTTATTAAAATATTTTAACCTTTCCAGATAAAACAATAACCAAATTACTGGAATCCGAGTGTGGATATCCGAAAAGTAATTTGTAAATGGGCGAAATTTTGATTTTTCCTTAAAAAATGCGTTTTCGCTGTGATTTTAAGGGTCAAATTGGGGGTCTAGGGACGAGTTAAAAAATTAGAGGCAAATGTCATCCAATTTTTTGCAATGCGTAGACAGCAAAACATCCCTCCGCATTATTCCTATAGAGCGTTTTCATATGACGTCACGGCGGCCATATTGGTGTTCCAAAACAAAGAAACGGCGGCCATATTGGTGTACCAAACCAGTCCTCCGGGAATTGAACTCTATTTTTATGCAAACATTTTCTTTTGTTTCATTAAACCAATATGGCCGCTGGTCACGTGAGTGAAAACGCTCTATACACAAAAAAAAAATATAACAAACGTGTTTCCGGCCAGAATTGAAATGGCGACCTTCCGCGTGTGAGGCGGACGTGATCACCACTACACTACGGAAACCACGATGAATAGATTTATCAGATATATACAAAATATTTGGCAGTTGTCTGTAATAAAAAAAACTACCCGTTTCTAAACCAGATACCAAAAATATCGCACTTGGATGCGTATGAACGGGAGTAAGATAATCTTTCCGCGGTTGCTTCTTAGAGACTCGAGACTATAAGGTATTGGTTAAAATAGGGCCCCACTGGGGCCGTATGTTCTGCTGATATAGCGTGAATTGTGCAGCATAAGAACAAATGCTATTTGACAAACGATTTGACTGCATTCTCTGGTGAGCAGATATACTGGCAGGAACGCTGGGTTTAAACTATCCATCAAGCTTCCGTCGCGCGCAACGATAGAGAAAAATACCGTCACTCGTCAACTTCTGATTTCCGTCTTCAGACTTCCTATTTTAAATTTTAGATGTAGAGCTTCAGACTCGCTGATAACACTAGTCGCACTTCATCCCGCCGACATTGAGAGTTCGCCATCGTGCGTTGTTATGTTTCTGTGAGTACAGTCCATCGTCGCTATTATTAAATTTAAGATGAAAGAACACTGTCACGGATTCGCATGCGCGGACCAGGCTCTCTTCCGGTCTACTTGAAAACATTTGGCCGCAATTATGAATCTTGGAATCGATGGCAGAAAATGCTCATTTTCAACGTAATGGCGATGATTTTCAAAAAAACAGACATATTTAAAAGTGGAAGGGAAATAGTACTTTAACTGTGACTGAAAAAATCGCCGATCGGATAGATTTTTGGGACGCAAATCGCCTCCAAGTGGAAGTTTCCGTCTTATGAAGAGAAAACAGTGGCGACATTAAGAAACCGGAAACGGCTAGAAAAACTCCAAAGGACAAAAGAATACGCCAGAGCTGAGTTTAACAGTGTCGCTTTATTGAATTAATGTCAAAATTTCGCTTTATTGAGCGTTCGAAATCCAAGTTATTTTTGTCCCCGGCACATAACGTACTCTTATTAAGCGCTCAAATTTTCATCGGCCGCCATGTGATACTGCTTTCAATACCACGCTTTCATGGTCACGTCCCGACTCACACACCGCTAATAATTTAAAATCCTTTGCTTCCTCGTGACGTGAGCAATATTCCAGCGACAACAAATGTGCCGTGAAGACAGAATCGGAGCAAGTTTCGTAGCCCGCGCCGCGAAGACAGAATTGGAGCAAGTTTCGTAGCCTGCGATTAATAGGCCATTTCCGAGTTGCCTTTAGCCTCTCTATCAAAGCGAGGTTAGGTGCGAAACCTTTCATATGAAAATGAGTTTCATTCACATGCAAATACGTTTTATTTGCATGTGAATGAAAACTCATTTTCATATGAAAGGTTTCGCACCTAGCCTCGCTTTGATAGAGAGGCAAAAGGCAACTCGGAAATGGCCTATTAATTTCGCTTCATTCCATGACTTAGAAATCGTGTCTTCGAAATAAACACGTTTATAGGATTTCAACCACACTTTTATAGTTCTTTTCGGCGTACCAAATATCCTTTTCCTTCCCGAGTTTCTTCGTTTTCCACCGTGACCGCCGAGTTCCACTTGAAAAATTTAGGCTAAACATTTCAAGTTTCGATTCGAGAAACTTGCGCATGCGCCCTCGTGACAGTGTCCCTTTAACAAACTTTCGCTCTGGTAATACAGGTTCCTACAACTTATCATTCTTGCAAATGCGGTGTGCCCTTTAAAGGGCGTTTTACCAGCATTACACACCTGCTTTAAGAAAAAAACGTTCAAGTTGAGAGAGAGGACGCAATTACAAGTTACTTCCAACAAGGATTAAGTAATGCGGAAATTGTCGGTTTTATAGCTTTACAGCTTGGAATAATACTGTCTGTGCGTAACTTAACAACGCACGATGGCGAACGTTCAACGGATGAAGCGCGACTAGTGTAGTCCGCGAGTCTGATGCTCTACATCTAAAATTTAGAATAGGAAGTGGGAAGTCAGAAGTTGGAATTCAGAAGTTGGAATTTGGAAGTCGGAAGACGGAAGTGAGAAGTCGGAAAGCAGAAGTTCCCTCCTCGGCTTTCGTTTATGCACTTAGAAATTTCCAATATAGCGTAATACAGGTTACAACTTAGAGTACAGTAAAGTAAATAAAAGTTAGTTAATGGAAAAGTATAGGCCACAATATATTTCTCTGCTTTGGTTTTATACACAACAAATGAAACATATATAGCAGTGGTCTTTCCGGCCAGATCAAGAATTGACGGTAAAAGCACGACATTCTAATCTTGGTTTCCATGTGTGGTCTTGAGATTTTTCATGTTTTCCATAGGCCATAAGATAATTTTTGGACCAGCACTCCTTTAATCTGTGATAATTACTAGAACAAATGCAAAAGATGGAGGCAAAAAAAAAATGTAGCCGCCATGTTTCCGGCCAGGCTTGAACTGGCGACCTTCCGCGTGTTAGGCGGACGTGATAACCACTACACTACGGAAACTACGATACACTGTCGAAGGAAAACTACCTATGATATTTGACAACTGCTACTGAAGGAAACTGTAAAACGTGCCTTTCAGACAGTAAATTTTATTCTTCACTTAACACAGGATTCAACCCTCTTCTATAAGCTTCAGTTTACTCTTTAAAACGATAAATCCGGTAGAGTGCAATTTAAAGCCGCTCTAAAATGCAAGGAATGACCATGCATGCAAGAGAACGGCGACATTTTTAACAATTTTTTGTGTATTACTGTAGCTGCTACTGATGAAATTGATTTTACTATATTTGTAGATAAGAAACAGTTAAAAACGTTTTTTAAATTTTTATTAACTTGGTCGTGTTTTCACAATTCCGGAGAATTCAACCTCTGAAGGTTTTACTGTTGCTTAATCAAAGGCTCCTATGAGCCAACTCGTGAATACGAAACTCCATATAAATAGAAGATTCTTCACCCAAATATTCTCGCTGCAGACATAATGACCACATCGCAGAAAATTGATTTAATTCAAATTCCACCGTGATTCGGTGGCATAGGGCGGCATGATGCTTTGCGGCTCCTTTACATAAATTCCCGTCACTTGCAGGCTTTCAAGGGAAGGTTGGATTTTTCGTTCCGGTTTTTCGTGCCGGTTGACCGGGCGGCCTTCATTGCCCGCTGTATACCTACTGCCACAGTAGTTGCGGACACCTGCTTTAACTTAGTTTACCGTGACATGGTAACAGGCATGCGGAGAGAAAAGTGTACGGTGCATGAATCAACCGCAGGACACCGTAGGGATCACGAAAGCGGCAATGTTGCGGAAGCTGTGATCATCAAACGGTGTAACGCAAACGATTCAAACGACACTGAACAATTGCCCACTCCAAAAACTACTAAAAATAACATAATACCCTTTAAAGTACAGGTTTGGGTGGTGCTTGATGTAAACCTCATTTTTCTGCACGTACTATGCTTCAACCTTGTGGCAATTTGCATACGGTGCAAACTTGTTTGCGAACACACAATGCTGCGTCCTAGTGTTCCTATAGAGCTTTTTCACTCAGTCCCGTGGGACTCAAATGACAAAGGCCATGGCAGCCATATTGGTGTTCCTAACAAAGGAAGTTAATTAAAATTCTTTTGTACGGGAACACCAATATGGCGGCTATGACGTCAGGTGAAAACGCTCTATACATTGTGCCATTCTAGCAAAGGAGACTTGAATAATTACACACCGGTGAGGCTGAGCCTGCACATAAAAGAGTATTATGGTATTTTTCGGAGTGGCCAATACCAACACCGCAAAATAATAGCTATATCCAACAATAATTTCCATAATGCTAAGAATGTCCACGAAAGCTAGTGTCCGTATTAAGCCGAATTCTCGTGGTCAAGTAAGTATGCCTTTTTATTATTTCAAACACAACTACAGTACTTCCCCACTAAAACAATAAAATTTGGCGGTTGGAAAAAAATGTGTAACTGATAAAATAAATTATGCGAAGATGTCTGTCGCAGCGTAATCGGAAAACTCTCAATGCTCAGAATGCTTTTTTCAGACAGTAAAACATTGTTCGTTGATTATTAAATAATACAAGCCGTTTAATTACTTTAATGAAATTGTATGGGTCCAAGACCGAGAGAAATTGCGCAGTGTAAGTATTCAAAACAACTACTGTTTTTAACTGCAAGTTTGTTAAATGCTTCCATTCGGTCGCGTTTATTATTTACAACTCGAACTAAAATAATTTTAAGGTTGTCAGAGCATTGCACCGCAGCTATCGCATGGTTATGGGTTCGAAACCGCGCAAGAAGAAAGACTGGAAATAGTCCGCTGTGACGTCAATACAAGAATGCCAGTGTCGCGATTTCTCAGTTCCTCCGTTTTTTGGTTCGTGTTGCTACAACCATAGACAACACACCTTAATAGAAACATGTTTCTTTCTCAGGGCGCATCAAAAAATGTGAGGAACTGAGAAACCTCGACACCGGCATTCCTTTATTGACGTCACAGCGGACTATTTCCAGTCTTTCTTCTTGCGCGGTTTTGTAACACACCGGAAGAAAAATTTCACGTTTTCAGACGTCTACAACGCAGAGAAGAAAAATCGATATCGATTTTTTTTTCCATTTTCTTATCAGAACATCATGTAGATTCGATCAAGCAAATAAAAAAAAAAATACTGTCATATACACTTTAAAGACCCATTGTCACTTTCCGTGATGCATTGCGGCCGTTCTTGAACTTCATGGTCCACGAAAAACCGTTTGCTGACGGGGAAGTTTGATTCCTAAAAAAATCCGTTGACATCGGGGAAACTGTATCGTCTATTGACTTCAAGATGATTTCTTTGAAATATTTAGTTCATATTCAAAGGCATTGCATCTTGTTTTTGTATGTTTTCTTTTATTTTTTTAATCGTTCCTGATAGGTTTATAATTACTAAGCAACGCCGCCGAAGGCTCCAGGTGGCTGTCAGGAGACAAGAACCTTCAGAAGGTTTGGCTCAGAAATTCGGTCGTCCGTGGAAAGGAAATAGGTCTATTACATATGTAGATTGCCTACCGAGTTAAGATTTATCTTGGAATCTTTTCATGGTAACTCTATTTTTTTTTTTTTTTTTATTGAAACTAAAATGCAAAAACTACTTACAAATTAAAGCTAAATTACGTCACATTATTTACTTACATGTTATTACATTACCCTTAGCCTTACGTACCTTTAGCTTACAAAACACATACACACACACACGCACACACACACACAAAAACAAAACAAAAACAAAAAAATATATTAATAAAAAAAACTACCAGTTATAAGAAAGAGGTTACAAGTGCGATTATAGAGCAGTTTAGGAGCCTTAAAGGAAGATAGGCCGGTGAAAAACAAAAGATACGTCTTTGCTGAAAAAAGAAAACAAAACGTACGATAGAAAAAACAACACGGTGAAAGATGTCAGGGGAAAGTTTGGAGAGAAACAATCATAGTTACTCTAGGGATAGTGGTTCAAAATCTTTTTTGTATAGTTTGAGATAAGCTTTAAAGCTTTCTATAAATGGGAGATTCTCCTTACATCTGCAGATCCAAATGAAGAATCTAGCCAATAAGAAAAGGAAGTTAATACTATTTTTGTGTTTCGATTTATCTGATTTTCGATTTATCTTGGAATCTTTTCATGGTAACTCTTTAGTACATTCGTTTTCTACATACTGTGAGTTAACATTAAAATAGACATTTGAATCTTCCCATCGATACACGACCAGAATGAATTTGCTCCCTGGAGATAGAACCAACAGAAAAAGCTCAGAACTTCTCGGATCGCTGGCGGAGTCATTTTTGCCAGTATCTATGTGAAATATTCCATAGAAGTTGAAGGTGGTTTCCCCCTTCACTAGCCGTCGAATTATTTTCGATGCAAACTTTTGAAGCCAATAAAACGTCCTCCGCAAGTGGAGCTCACTAATTCATTATGCAATACGCCAATAGATGGTTTTCACTCACGTGACCTTCAGTCCTGTGGGACTCAAATGACAAAGGCCACGGCGGCCATGTTGGTGCACATAACAAAAGAAGTTTATTAAAATTCTTTTGTAGGTGTGCACCAACATGGCCGCCGTGACGTAACGTGAAAACCACCTATAGGTCACAAAATACAAACACTTCTCGGCCATCAGGGGGTTTCATTTTAAGCGACATCGACCTTAAACTTTCGGTAAAATTATCAGGAGGTTTTCCGAGTCCCTAGACGTGAAAATGTTTTCGATGCGAACTTTCGAAGCGGAGGAAACTACCTCGGATTGGAGCTACACTAAGGCGGGTCAGAAAGCGGCCCCAGACAAAATGCCAGACATGAGAAACGGGCTTTTGATATCTAACAGGACCGCTTCTTGGAACTAATGAATTTTAAAATTAATGTCGAACGAAATTTCAAACTCAGTGTTCATTTCTTCCTGGACATGAGAGGCCAAAATTTCACTTCGCGAGAGATCGCATTAATCTGGGTCCAAATCAAAATAAACAATGCGCGGTGCATCACGATAAGTGACAGTGGGTTTTTAAATGTTTCTATTTGGTGGTGTGCATTAGGGCCTGGTCGCACAATAGTCACAAATTAAAATTAGCCCATGCAAAAGTTGCCAAAAATTTGAAACTGCAAACGGAAGTGCCAAAAATTTGACAACATTTTAGGGTCGCACTACCGAAAATTCAAAATATAATTCATCGGGAAACATCCCAAAGTTCACAGCGGATTGAATCTTGAATACAGGTCCGATTATTATTTACATTGCGAATGCGCAAAAAACACTTGCAAAAACATAGACTTGGGAGAAGAAATAAACAATTTATTCAGCATACGGCTAGTCATTTTTTCTCTTCTCTTTCTAATTTTTGTCGCCTTAAGGCTCGAAAAAATAAAAAAAAATGACTCGTAAAATACCCACCCGTGTTACACAACTTTTTTCTGAATAATCTGTATATCTGGGTCAAATCGATTAGCGGCGACAGTTCAAACTTTGTTGCCATAGAGTGGGTTGAATATTTTATTTACATGATAATGGGCAGGAGCTAAATGCTTTAAGCTTTCTTTATAATCTTGAATTTTCTTGAATTGGGAACAAAAAGTCGCCAAAAATAATGGAAGCAGAAAAATATTAATTAAAGAGACAAAATAGCAGCTAAAGTCCAAATTCCACAAGAATGGCCTGTCAAAGAATCAAATTTGATGAACTGTAATCCACTTACATCCTTGCAATCCCGCACTTTACCTACAAACTACTGCTTCTGTTTTGCTCTATAGAATCTTTTTATCCAATCGTAGCTTTATGTATTTCGTAGCGTTTGGCGATATAACAAGGAAATTCAGCAAGGAAAATGTCGTTATTTCGGCGGGACAGTATCCCTTTAAGAACAGTTAATTCTGACGGGTGTAATTGTGCTTATAACACTCGTGGTTGTTTCCGTAGTGTAGTGGTTATCACGTCCGCCTCACACGCGGAAGGTCGCCAGTTCAAGCCTGGCCGGAAATATATTTTTTCGCAAAAGCACCTTTTTTCTATATTTGTAAAAAGGGAAATATTAATATAATTTAATTTTAGCAAGTGAGATATGTTGTGTCTATCCCTGATTTACTATTTAAATAGCTCAAGATAACTGATATAACATAGCTCAAGAGAGATCGGTGAAGACAAAGAACATTTTTCTAGTAGCTATAATTACCATAAACAAAATGGTTCCTCGCTGGTATTGTGGTAAGTATTTCCATCGCTGTCACGTGGGAAACCGGGTGCGAGAGACCATTTCACGGAATTGAGTACATCATAGGTGCAACATGGTGGAAAATTTAAAGGGTTGTATTGAAATTTACAGCTAAAAATATATTCATTGCAATGTATTTTTTTGTGACCTTTTCCATTCAAAACCCATAAATCAACCCTTTACTAACAGTCGAACCGCGTGAAAGCAGACAATCGTGAGAGTCACGAAAGCTTGTCCGTATTAAGCGAGTTTCTTTCGATGAAGTTATATATTTATGCATTTTATTAATTCGAACACAATTACAGTACTTCCCCACAACAGATGCAGATCTTCACGGCATATGTCAGTTTGCTTGTTGAAAAAAATTACATTTCCCTCTAATCGCTGTTTTATCATTTTTACGCAACAGTAAAACCTTAGAAGGTTGAATTCTTCGGAACTCTGAAAACAATGACTGGCATGGCAAAAAATTGGGTGACATTTGCCTATATAGTACTTCACTCGTCACCAGGCTCCCAATTTGACCCTTAAATCATAGCAAAAAGGTCGTTTTTTAAAGGAAATTTCGTGCATTTCTGAGTTACTTTTCTGAAATCCACACTCGGATTCCAGTACTATGGTTATTATTCTATCTAGAAACCTTAAAATATTTTATTAACTTTTAAAAAAAGTACCGTCATTTTGACCTTGAAGTGAGCAATTTCGTGTAAAGGCTTGTATGGAGTTCGACCGCGCGGTCATCGCTTTAAGCGTTCTAACTCATTTTAACAGGCGCAATGTCAATGATATCCACACTCGGTTTTGGAAACACTGGAATTTATTAAACATTTTTGGCGAGAAATTTGCTTTCGCTCGAGCGAAAAAAACACCGTTATTTTACACTTTTCAGCAGCACGATGCTTCGACTGAGTGCATTTTGGCTTCCTTTGGTCGGCATCGTGTTTACGTTCGCTTGCTCGTTTATCAGTGCATGGATGGGGTTCGTTTCTAGAGAAACTTTGTTACCATAGAGTGAGTTGAATAATTTGTTAACATGATTATAGGCAGGAGCTTGCTTTAAGCTTTCTTTATAATCTTGAATTGGGAACAAAAAAAAAATCGCCAAAAATAATGGAAGCAGAAAAATATTAATTAAAGAGACAAAATAACAGCTAAAGTCCAAATTCCACAAGAATGGCCTGTCAAAGAATGAAATTTGATGAACTGTAACCCACTTACATCCTTGCAATCCTGCACTTTATCTACAAACTACTGCTTCTGTTTTGCTCTATAAAATCTTTTTATCCAATCGTAGCTTTATATATTTCGTGGCATTTGGCGATATAACAAGGAAATTCAGCAAGGAAAACTTCGTTATTTCGGCGGGACAGTATCCCTTTAAGAACAACTAATTGTGCTTACAACACTCGTGGTTGTTTCCGTAGTGTAGTGGTTATCACGTCCGCCTCACACGCGGAAGGTCGCCAGTTCAAGCCTGGCCGGAAACATATTTTTTACACAAAAGAGACTTGAAGGTCCTTTTTGCTATATTTTTAAACAGAGAAATCTTCATATAATTTAATTTTAGCTAGTGAGATATGTTGTGTCGATCCCTGATTTACTATTTAAATAGCTCTAGACCCGGGGCTCAAGATAACTGATATAACATAGCTCAAGAGAGATCGGTGAAGAAT
The DNA here is from genome assembly GCA_024195265.1 of Dendrophyllia cribrosa. Lineage (NCBI taxonomy): Eukaryota > Metazoa > Cnidaria > Anthozoa > Scleractinia > Dendrophylliidae > Dendrophyllia > Dendrophyllia cribrosa. The sequence continues at coordinate 21,858,162 of JAJLRJ010000010.1, forward strand.
CAAAGGGCTCTTCAAGCCATCTCGTTAATGCGTTAGAAGGTGAGGTTAATAAAAAAAATAGGCAGTCTATGACTGCATGTAGCTTACTGCGCCTGTTATTACTTAGATTATCGTAGGATTTCCTCCCCCCCCCCCCCCCCCCCCCCGTGCCCCCTGGATTTCCAAGCCGAGAGACCCCCCCTCTCTCTCCTGCCCGGATTTGCAATAAAGTTTTGGAAGCCCTAAATTTACAGGTAATGAGAAAAAAAAATACATGTAATCGCATTCAGAAGATTTTGTTTTTATAATTTTCAAAACCGTGGTAACGAGTGCTATAAATTGGTGAAACATTTTAAAAATAAATATTGCGTGACGCATCATGAACCCCCCCCCCCCCCCCCCCCCACCCCCCCCCCACCCCCCGTGATTTCAAGACTAAATCGAAGTGAAATTTTTCTAGTTCCTAATGACTGCTTTGATTTTGCCATGTATTAGTTTTTCCTGGCTTCATAGTTTATTCAAAGTGTTGTCGCAAATACACAATATGTCCTTGAATGAAAATGTCTTTCCCTTGAATAAAAGAGTTAAACGCTTATCAGAATTCAGTGATTTTCTGTTTCCGGAAGGCTTAGCGATTTGTTTATCCTAATTGCAGCGCTAGTGTCTGCGAATTATATTATAAACATCACAAAATAATATTTAAATTCAGCAACCTACTTTATTATATCTAGTGTTTTCTAAAATTTCCGACTTTTCATGTGTATATAGAATGCCATTCTTATCCAATTTAGTTTAGTCTCAAGAGGAAAACGCGTCAAATTATCGCATCAAGGAAACTGTCGGCCACGCAAATTTGTTCAGCATCTGGCGAATTTCTCGCTCGACCGATTGTGGTCAAGTTTTCTAAATATTTGTCAAAAGCTACTAATAAGACAAAGTAACAGTCTATGAAATGTTTCTTACAAAGTAAATGGATATTAAAAAATGTGACTTTCTTTACCGTAGTTTTCCAGGAATGCTTGAAAATTCTTAGTAAAGTCTGCCGCTTCGAGTATAAATTCTGAAAGATGACATGTCCCGGCACTTGTGACAAATTTCATCGCTTTCAGCTCTCAAACCACCACTACAAAGGCATAAAAATCTTCTAAAGGACTTTTTCTTTCCATTTCGAAGTCTTAAAAGGCGTGCTTTCATTCCGGTTATGTTATGTTTCTGATCTATTAGCATCTATTCCGAACATAAGAAGGAATGTGCTGGATACGTATGCGCTCACATCTAGAAATATCCTCAATTCAGCCAAGAGAAGAAAGTGCTAAAATTTTAAAATAATGCCTTCCAAAGAAACACACGCTTAGCTTCAAGCGGAGAGGATCGAAATTTCCATTGAGGAGCCAATAGAAAACGAGGAAACTCGATCCACACAAAGGCTATAAATACATGTTTGAAAATTATGCCGAGCAGAACGGTTTAACCGTTCTCAAAGTACAAACCCGGCAACTGATGAGGTTCAAGAGGAGAACCGAAACGTACCATGGTCTTGCCTGAATGAAATAGTGGCATAAACGAAGCAGTCGCTAGACTGTGAAAATTGACAACGGAGGAGAATTAGCTCCACGCTGCAGCTATACAGCGTAGCGAATGGAAGCTAAAATTACAGCCTTGACTGAGACACACTTCAATTCTCTACAAGTTGAATAGCTTATTAAGCTACAACTCTCTCTGCTTTAAAGCTTGGATCCTGAAAATTCAAATCCTGCAAAGACGAAACAAAAATAGCTGGGCCCAGCGTGACATTAATAGCGGGAATTATAAACGGCCAACAGATATTTTCAGATCCTGTCATGGCCGGTATTTCAGAGAAATGTTAAAGTTAGAGAAATTCAAACCTTTCCTACATAAAAATCTACATGCCAATATTAATGGCGAAATCAACACAACAACCGCCAGGCAAAAAACCGGACGCTAAAATGAGGTCAAAATCTACAAGCGCAACACGCCACGGGAAACCACAACCGACAGATTTGACCTCTGGTCCGTTGCACGCGGCTTCTTATAAAGGTTTGAAAACTCAGTCTAAACTAAAATCCTCTTTTACAAACTAAATGTAGAATACCCGTTCAAAACATATAGAAGCAGCAAATGGCATTAAAAACATGAGGTAAGAGTCCGTGTAGGCCTGCCACCCCCATTTTACAAAAGCCAAATCCATACTCTTGCACAATCATACGGGAACATTTTCAGTTAGCTGAATACGCAAAATCTCACCTCTCTTGCATACTATTGCATAATCACGACACCTCAACATTTAATAACCATTCAAAATTGAAATTTCTCTTTAATAATCAAACCGTAATAGGAATGATTCAGTATTCCAATGACTACTGAAAAGGAACATTAACGTTAATTTTGCAGAAAAGCAAATCCATTGTATAATACAATCAAATTAGGCCCCTTCACGAGCGACGCATGAAAATAGAACGCATGTTTTATTTCCGATTTGACAGCCTTGTCAGATAAATGACCACAAGTTGCTTCTTATTGTCTAAAATTAATTGCCGACTCGCTTAAGCTACCTGCTTTGGTGGCTTAAATTTAACTAAAGTTTAACTCAATTAAGCTGACTCGCTTAACTTTAAGCAAATTGGAAAACCAACTCTTTTGCTCTTCACGGTTGGTCATCCCGAGTACACAACGTATCGCAGAACATTCCTCACAATTTTTCTTTTCACGACATTTCCACTTGTCACTCGCTAAGCGACTTCAAAAATCGCTCCTCGCAGTTAATCTTCCCGAGTAGACAAGGTATCGCAGAACATTCCTGCCAATTTTTAGAATTTTCTATCAATTTTCTATTTAAGTGCTTAAAACCACAAAAACAATAAATCCAAGATAAGAAACAATCTGTCAGGCGATGAGGTCATACCTCTAAAACATTTGTAAAACAACTCTGCTATAAACCCGCGTATAAACCTCAGAAAGCGGACAAACATACAAAGTGAAATTTCTTAGCTTCGTCGAGCGCGGAAAATGTCAGCTATAAACCTCAAAAAGCAAACAAAGATACAGGGTGAAATTTCTTAGCTTCGTCGAGCGCGGAAAATGTCAAAGCGCAACTCACCCAAATCACTGTAAATAAGAACTGTACGCGAAAAATGTCAAAGCGCAACTCACGCAAATCACTGTAAATAAGAACTGTAATACCCTTGTGGTGAGGTCATAGCTCTAAGAACTGTAATACCTTTGTGGTAACGTCACGTAAGACATAACAAGTTCATGACAATTCAATACCCTAGGGAAATTAACAATAGGTCCGGGGGTGCCCCTCAAAAAATTTAGTGGCGGTATGTGACGCACTTCTTGAAATCCTAACCTGTTTAACCAACCATATCCTCGGTGCCCTAATATAGCTTCTATAAAAAAGAAATAAGTAACCCCCCCGGACAAATGTTAACTAAACAAAGAACCTTTGTTAACAACTTTTGCCCCTTTTTTTCGTAGTGAATCGTACATCTCGTTTACGCGCAAGCGCATTTAACGAGATAAAAATGGTTCCTCGATGATATTGTGGTAAGTATTTCCACCCCTGTCACGTGGGAGACCGGGTGCGAGAGACCGTGATTTCACGGAATTGAGTACATCATAGGTGCAACATGGTGGGAAATTTAAAGGGTTTTATTGAAATTTACAGCTAAAAATATATTCATTCCAATGTATATTTTTGTGACTTACTCCATTCAAAACCTATGAATCAAACCCTTCACTAACAGTCGAACTGCGTGAAAGCGGACAACCGACTGGGCGTCACGAAAGCTTGTCCGTATTAAGCGAGTTTCTTTTGATAATGTTATTTATGCATGCATTTTATTATTTCGAACACAAAATTTTACAGTATTTCCCCACATCAGATGCAGATCTGCAGCTTCAGGGCATATGTCAGTTTGCTTGTTGAAAAAAATTACATTTTCCTCTAATCGCTATGTTTTGTCATTTTTACGCAACAGTAAAATCTTCGAAGGTTGAATTCTTCGGAACTCTGGAAACAATGACTGGCATGGGAAAAAAATTGGATGGATTAGATTCCGTATAAACATCGAACCTTTGTCAGTGCATGTTCTAGCCGTGAGAACGAGGGAAATCAGAAGGAAAGCGAAAATCACGGCTATCAAGGAAACCCCGCGCTTCAAGGCTACATAAAGAAAGATAGTATTGATATCGGAAAGTTTTCCGTATAACCCCACACAGTAGTTATGCATACCGTTCGTAAAACTAAAAAAAAAAAAGCCAAAACAATAGAAATCCAAAGCAAAACACAATACCGCACACGCCCAGAGCAAATGTCTCGTCTGAGGGGTCAATATTTTGGCATGCACGACAAACGTTTGTTAGCCGCTTTTTGTCTATAAAAATCTGATAGTAAATCAATTTCTATCAACAGTAGAGGCTACAGTACAGTAATACAGAAAACAAATGTTAAACAATATCAATTTCATGATCATGCCTTTGATTAAGCAATAGTAAAATCTTCCGAGGTTGAATTCTCCGGAATTCTGAAAACAATAAACACGACCAAGTAAATAATAATTTAAAAAACGTTTTTAACTGTTTTTTTTTTTTGTCTACAAGCATAGTTAAATCAGTTTCATCAGTAGCAGCTGCAGTTATATAAACCCAAATATTTTTAAAATATCACCGTTCTCATGATCAGGCCACGCCTTGCATTTTAGAGCGGCTTTAAATTGCCTCTACCAGTTTAATCATATTAAGAGAGTAAACTGAAGCTTATAGGAGAGGGTTGAATCCATTATTAAGTAATTGATAAAAATTACCGTCGAAAAGGCACCTTTCACATTTCCCTCGACAGTACCAAGTTATCAAATATCACGCGTTACGTATTTTTCCTCCAACAGTGTATCGTGGTTTCCGTACGTAGTGTAGTGGTTATCACGTCCGCCTAACACGCGGAAGGTCGCCAGTTCAAGCCTGGCCGGAAACAAGGCGGTTACCTTTTTTATTTTTTTTATTTTTGCCTAAATCTTTAGCATTTTTAGTTTAGTTCTAGATTTAATGTACCTACTTGTAGTTATCACAGATTAAGTGAGTGCTGACCCAGAAATTATCTTATGGTTTATGGGAAACATGAAAAATCTCAAGACCACACAGGAAGACCAAGATTAGAATAACGTACTTCTACCGTCAATTCTGGCCGGAAAGACGACTGCTATATATCTTTCATTTGTTGTGTAAAAAAAAATCCGAGTAATATATTGAATTGTCGCCGATAATTTTCCATTAACTAACTTTTATTTACTTTGTTGTACTCTAAATTGTAACCTGTACATGTACTACGCTATATTGGAAATTTCGATGTGTATAATACGAAAGCCGAGGAGGGACTTCTGATTTTCGACTTCCGACTTCCAATTTCCGACTTTCGATTTCTGATTTCTGATTTCTGATTTCCGACTTCCAACTTAATTTCCAACTACCAACTTCTGATTTCCGACTTCCGACTTCCAACTTCCAACTTCTGATTTCTGTCTTCCTATTTTAAATTTTAGATGTAGAGCTTCAGACTAACGGATTACACTAGTCGCACTTCATCCGTTGAGAGTTCGCCATCGTGCGTTGTTGTGTTTCGGTGAGTAAACAGTCCCTCATCGCTATTATTAAGTTTAAGATAAAAGAGGAGTTTAACAAACTTTCGCTCTGGTAATACAGGTTCCTACAACTTATCATTCTTGAAAATGCGGTGTGCCCTTCGAAGGGCGTTTTACTAACATACACAACTGCTTTAAGAAAAGACGTTCAATTTGAGAGAGAGAATGGCCGTTTTTATGCTACAGACGTTAAAGTCGTCTAGACGCAATTAACGTCTTAGACGTTAAATGCGTCTGGTATAAAAACGGGACGCATTAAAGTAGATGGCCACAGAGAAAAAACACAAGATTTTCTAAAAACACCTATTCTCGAAAGTGACTGGACCCGACTAAAGTCGTCCCCAAATACATTTTAAGAGCACGAATATACAAATAGAGCTAAATTCGTCCTCGTTAAGGACGTCCCGTTTTTATACTAGACGTATTTAACGTCTGAGACGTTAAAGTCGTCTGTTAAGCGCGTCTGAACGACGCACTTAAAAGAAGACGTTAAAGTCGTCAGACGTTAAATCCGTCTGGCTTTTTTTCCGTTTTTATACTAGACGTTAAAGTCGTCTCGAGACGACTTTAACGTCTCAGACGATATTAACGTCTGTAGCATTAAAACGGCCAATGCAATTGCAAGTTACTTCCAACAAGGCTTTAGTAACGCGGTAATTGCCGGTTTTATAGCTTTACAGCAAGGAACAAGAACCGTACGAGTATTATAATCGGGCTGTAAAGGGTTTAGATTATTATTAGGTTGGTGTTGTTCGCTTTTAATATTCGGGGGGAGGGGGTTAGATTGGGCACATATGGTAATTATTTTGAACAATACTTTTTTGAAGCTAAATGCGTTAAACACTTTCCTCCCAAACTTTAATACTAAACCAAACATAAATTTACTAATATACTAAATATACTAAACCAAATATAACAATCTTAACCCTTTACCCCAATTTTACTAAAAGAAAACCACATACATTTTTACCCGAAGCCATAACATGAAGTACATATACGATCGAGTACCAACATGGATCTATTGCGACCTGAAGATGATTATTGATGATTATTGATGATTGATGATTATTACGGTATATTAGTTTTATTGTAGGAGGGCCATTATGAAAACTACTGGGTGACCAGTAATTAATGTATTCCACCCTCGACAAATAAAGTTAATAAAATAAATAAATAAATAAACTTTTCATTCAATTAAAAGTGAGGCAAGAACGCTTAATCATTTCAAAAATTGTTTCATCATTCCATTGAATTACTATAAAGAAACACCCCTTACATAAACAACCTTTTATTACTGAGTGAAATAAGGATGCTCGAGACCATGATGTATATAAAAGAAAAGTAAATAAAAATCGCTTTTTAAAGCGAACTCTTTCCTTCCCAGCAGTCGAATTCCTCGGTAGTATAGTGGTGAGTATCACGCGGGAGACCGGGGTTCGATTCCAAGCCAGGGATACCGTTTTTTTTTTTAAGTTAAACGAATGTGCTTGTTTTACGTTTTGTAAAATTGTTTCTGTCCTCCACGGTAGCTCCTGCCAATGCTCTTCGTCATGTCGGCTGTTTGATTTTGATCCCGATGAATTCTGAAAAAAATCCAGCTCTGGGAAAGAGGACAATTGAGAAGGAGATGGTCCAAAAGATTCTAACGGGAAATTGCGAAAGAAATCGAAGGAAGGAGTCGCCAAAAGAAACCATGCATTGACTTTGGTTAATAAAAAAACATACCAAAAAAATTGCCCCCTGAAAGGAGACATTTGCTCCGGGCGTGCGCGTTACTAAAATGAACTATTGCCCATGTGCAGTTGAGCTCGAACGGCCTGGGCGCTAGTCTGCGCAAGTCACCAATAGAACCCAAATTGGGCTCAATCGAAGCATATTGCACTGAAAATATGGTAAAATGACGGGCTTTTTTTCGCTCCAACTAAATCGCGTTTCCCACCAAAATATTCACTAGATCACAGTCTCTTAAAAACCGAGTGTGGATGTTGACATTACGCCTATTAAAATGAGTTATACCGCTAAAAGCGATGACCGCGCGCTTGAACTCCGTACAAGCTTTTACGTGACATTGTTCACTTCAAGGTCAAAATGACGGGACTTTTTTTTAAGTTATTAAAATATTTTAACCTTTCCAGATAGAATAATAACCGAATTACTGAAATCCGAGTGTGGATATCCGAAAAGTAATTTATAAATGGGCGAAATTTTGATTTTCCCTTAAAAAATGCGTTTTCGCTGTGATTATAAGGGTCGAATTGGGGGTCTGGGGACGAGTTAAAAAATTAGAGGAAAATGTCATCCAATTTTTTTGCCATGCGTAGACAGCAAAACATTTCTCCGCATTATTCCTGTGGCTGAAAAAATCGCCGATCGGATAGATTTTTGGGACGCAAATCGCCTCCAAGTGGAAGTTGCCGTCTTATGAAGAGAAAACAGTGGCGACATTAAGAAACCGGAAACGGCTAGAAAAACTCCAAAGGACAAAAGAATACGCCAGAGCTGAGTTTAACAGTGTCGCTTTATTGAATTAATGTCCAAATTTCGCTTTATTGAGCGTTCGAAATCCAAGTTATTTTTGTCCCCCGGCACATAACGTACTCTTACAAAGCGCTCAAATTTTCAACGGCCGCCATGTGATACTGCTTTCAATACCGCGCTTTCATTGAAGGGCCACGTCCCGACTCACACACCGCTAATAATTTAAAATCCTTTGCTTTCTCGTGACGTGAGCAATATTCCAGCGACAACAGATGCGCCGCGAAGACAGAATCGGAGCAAGTTTCGTAGCCTGCGGTTAATTAATTTCGCTTCATGCCATGACTTAGACTCGTGTCTTCGAAATAAACACATTTATAGGATTTTAACCACACTTTCATCGTTCTTTTCGGCGTACCAAACATCCTTTTTCCTTCCAGAGTTTCTTCGTTTTCCACCGTGACCGCCGCCACTAGTCGACGCCATTTTGAAATTGGCAGTTCAACTTGAAAAATTTAGGCTAAACATTTCAAGTTTCGATTCGAGAAACATGCGCATGCGCCCTCTTGACGGTGTCCCTTTAACAAACTTGCCATTCTCGTCGCCAGAGCTCCACGGTTTTTTTTTAAATTGCGTCTCGTGTAGCTCTGGTAAAGGACGAAAATTTGAATTTTTTGATTTGCCGTTTAAAAATGAATGCGCGACAATTCAAGGTAAAAAAATTTACGCCTCTACGCATAAGGTTTTACTTCCGGTTGAATTTCAAATGTTGAAGTCCTATGACCACATTAACAAAACCAACGTTTTAATTTCAACGCATTCAACGACCAATATCACCCAGTTTTGTTTGGTTTAGTAGGTAAAGATACGGCTGTTAAATTTCAAAGTATAACGGGATCTGATTGTCGCTAAATATGAGCGATTCGTTTCCGAAAATAATCAGTATGTGTCTTGGAATACGAAGCTATAAGCGGCCACGAATATTAAAGAAGTGTGTTGCTTGCAACAGGGACGAGTATTAATTACAGGAGAGGCAGAAATCCTGAAAAAAGCCCAAGGGTGAAAAGAAATATTACCACTAGGTTACCCATTTTAAATAACAACAACAACAACGCTATCAGCACTCTCGTTAGCTAGTTATAAAACATAGAATTGGGAGAAGTAATAAACAATTTATTCATTTTTTCTACTGGTCTGTTTCTAATTTTTCTCGCCTTAAGGCTCGAAAACATTAAAAAAAAATGACTCGTAAAATACCCACCCGTGTTAGACAACTTTTTTTCTGAATAATCTGTATATCTGGGTCAAATCGATTAGCGGCGACAGTTCAAACTTTGTTACCATAGAGTGGGTTGAATAATTTATTTACATGATTATGGGCAGGAGCTTGCTTTTAGCTTTCTTTATCAGCTTGAATTGGGAACAAAAAATAAATAATGGAAAAAATAATGGAAGCAGAAAAATATTAATTAAAGAGACAAAATAACAGCTAAAGTCCAAATTCCACAAGAATGGCCTGTCAAAGAATGAAATTTGATGAACTGTAATCCACTTACATCCTTGCAATCCTGCACTTTATCTACAAACTACTGCTTCTGTTTTGCTCTATAGAATCTTTTTATCCAATCGTAGCTTTATATTTCGTAAAAAGTCCAAATTCCACAAGAATGGCCTGTCAAAGAATCAAATTTGATGAACTGTAATCCACTTACATCCTTGCAATCCTGCACTTTATCTACCAACTACTGCTTCTGTTTTGCTCTATAGAATCTTTTTATCCAATCATAGCTTTATATATTTCGTAGCGTTTGGCGATATAACAAGGAAATTCAGCAAGGAAAATTTCATTATTTCGGCGGAACAGGAACCCTTTAAGAACAGTTAAATCTAAGGGGTGTAATTGTGCTTACAACACTCGTGGTTGTTTCCGTAGTGTAGTGGTTATCACGTCCGCCTTACACGCGGAAGGTCGTCAGTTCAAGTCTGGCCGGAAACATGGCGGTTACATTGTTATTTTTTTTTTAAATTGCTAAATCTTTTGCATTTTTTCTTTTAGTTTTAGATTCGATTTACCCACTAGCAGTAATTACAGATTAAAGGAGTGCTGGTCCAGAATTTATCTTATGGCCTATGGAAAACATGAAAAATCTCAAGACCACTCATGGAAACCAAGATTAGAATGGTGTGCTTCTACCGTCAATTCTAGATCATATTTTTTTCGCAAAATCATTTTAAGAGACTGGAAGGTTCTTTTTGCTATATTTGTAAACAGAGAAATCTTCATATAATTTAATTTTAGCTTGTCAGGTATGTTGTGTCTATCCCTGATTTACTATTTAAATAGCTCAAGATAACTGATATAACATAGCTCAAGAGAGATCGGTGAAGAAAAATAACATTTTTCTAACAGCTATAATTACCATAAACAAAATGGTTCCTCGCTGATATTGTGGTAAGTATTTCCACCCCTGTCACGTGGGAAACCGGGTGCGAGAGACCATTTCACGGAATTGAGTACATCATAGGTGCAACATGGTGGGAAATTTAAAGGGTTTTATTGAAATTTACAGCTAAAAATATATTCATTCCAATGTATATTTTTGTGACTTACTCCATTGAAAACCTATGAATCAAACCCTTCACTAACAGTCGAACTGCGTGAAAGCGGACAACCGACTGGGCGTCACGAAAGCTTGTCCGTATTAAGCGAGTTTCTTTTGATAATGTTATTTATGCATGCATTTTATTATTTCGAACACAATTGCAGTATTTCCCCACATCAGATGCAGATCTGCAGCTTCAGGGCATATGTCAGTTTGCTTGTTGAAAAAAAATTACATTTTCCTCTAATCGCTATGTTTTGTCATTTTTACGCAACGGCAAAATATTCAAAGGTTGATTTCTTCGGAACTTTGAAAACAATGACTGGCATGGGAAAAAAATTGGATGACATTTGCCTATATAGTATTTCACTCGTCACCAGGCTCCCAATTTGACCCTTAAATCATAGCAAAAAGGTCATTTTTTGAAAGGAAAATCTAAATTTCGCGCATTTCTGAGTTACTTTTCTGAAATCCACACTCGGATCCAGTACTATGGTTATTATTTTATCTAGAAACGTTAAAATATTCTATTAACTTTAAAAAGTGAGCAATTTCGTATAAAGGCTTGTATGGAGTTCGACCGTGCGGTCATCGCTTTGAGCGTTCTCACTCATTTTAACAGGCGCAATGTCAATATCCACACTCGCTATTGGAAAGATTGGAATTTAGTAAACATTTTGGCGAGAAATATGGTTTGGCTCGAGCGAAAAAAACCTCCGTCATTTTGCACTTTTCAGCAGCACGATGCTTCGACTGAGTGCATTTTGGCTTCCTTTGGTCGGCATCGTGTTTACGTTCGCTTGCTCGTCTATCAGTGCATGAGTGGGGTTAGTTTCTAGAAAAACTGTGGTGCTGGTTCGGTGGGGGTGAAGCACGAGAATTTGTTTTATCGACTGGGTCGATAAGGTAAATTAGACACCATATAAAGATCGAATCTTTGTCAGTGCATGTTCTAGCCGTGAGAACGAGGGAAATCAGAAGGAAAGCGAAAATCACGGCTATCAAGGATACCCCGCGCTTCAAGGCTACATAAAGACAGATAGTATTGATATCGGAAAGTTCTCCGTATAACCCCACACATAGTTATGCATACCGTTCGTAAAACTAAAAAAAAGCCAAAACAATAGAAATCCAAAGCAAAACATAATACCGCACACGCCCGGAGCAAATGTCTCGTCTAAGAGGTCAATATTTTGGCATGCACGACAAACGTTTGTTAGCCGCTTTTTTGTCTATAAAAATCTGATAGTAAATCAATTGCTATCAACAGTAGAGGCTACAGTACAGTTATACAAAAAACAAATGTTAAGAAATATCAATTTCATGATCATGCCTTTGATTAAGCAATAGTAAAATCTTCCGAGGTTGAATTCTCCGGAATTCTGAAAACAATAAACACGACCAAGTAAATAATAATTTAAAAAACGTTTTTAACTGTCTTTTTTTTTTTGTCTACAAGCATAGTTAAATCAGTTTCATCAGTAGCAGCTGCAGTTGTATAAACACAAAAATTCTTAAAAATATCACCGTTCTCATTATCAGGCCATGCCTTGCATTTTAGTGCGGCTTTAAATTGCCTCTACTAGTTTAATCATTTTAAGTGAGTAAACTGATACTTATAGCAGAGGTTGAATCCATTATTGAGTGATTGATAAAAATTACTGTCGAAATGGCACCTTTCACATTTTCATTGACAGTACCAAGTTATCAAATATCAAGGGTTCCGTATTTTTCCTCCGACAGTGTATCGTGGTTTCCGTAGTGTAGTGGTTATCACGTCCGCCTAACACGCGGAAGGTCGCCAGTTCAAGCCTGGCCGGAAACACGGCGGCTACATTGTTTTTTTTTTTGTTTTTTTTTTTGCCTAAATCTTTAGCATTTTTAGTTTAGTTTTAGATTTAATTTACCTACTAGTAGTTATCACAGATTAAGTGAGTGTTGATCCAGAAATTATCTTATGGTTTATGGAAAACATGAAAAAACTCAAGACCATACAGGAAGACCAAGATTAGAATGGCGTGCTTCTACCGTCAATTCTGGCCGGAAAGACGACTGCTATGTATGTTTCATTTGTTGTGCAAAAAAAAATCAGAGTAATATATTGAATTGTGGCCGATAATTGTTATTTACTTTTTTTTACTAATTGTAACCTGTATTACGCTATATTGGAAATTTCCATGTGTATAATACGAAAGCAGAGGAGGGACTTCTGATTTCCGACTTCCGACTTCCGATTTCCGTCTTTCGATTTCTGATTTCTGATTTGCGACTTCCAACTATACCAACTTCTGGCGATATCCGACTTCCGACTTTCGACTTCCAACTTCTGATTTCTGATTTCCGACTTCCGACTTCCAACTTCCAACTTCTGATTTCCGACTTCTGTCTTCCTATTTTAAATTTTAGATGTAGAGCTTCAGACTAACGGATTACACTAGTCGCACTTCATCCGTTGAGAGTTGGCCATCGTGCGTTGTTATGTTTCGGTGAGTAAACAGTCCTTCATCGCTATTATTAAATTTAAGATAAAAGAGGTGTTTAACAAACTTTCGCTCTGGTAATAACAGGTTCCTACTTATCATTCTTGTAAATGCGGTGTGCCCTTTGAAGGGCGTTTTACTAGCATACACACCTGGCTTAAGAAAAGACGTTCAAGTTGAGAGAGAGAATGCAGTTACAAGTTACTTCCAACAAGGCTTTATTAACGCGGTTATTGCCGGTTTTATAGCTTTACTGCAAGGAACAAGAACCGTAAAAGTATTATAATCGGGCTGTTAAGAGTTCAGATTATTATTAGGTTGGTGTTGTTCGCTTTTAATATTCGCGGGAGGATTAGATTGGGCTCATATAGTAATTATTTTTGCTTACTCAAAGTGTTTTGAAGTGAACTTCAAAGATATAGTTATCTTACTCTTTTGACTTTGAGGTTTATTTTTATGACTTGAACATTTGCTTAATTAAGAGCAGTTCTCTGTAAGAATCGAGAAAAGTGGGAAATGAAATTTTTTGACCCCCCTTCATATTTTGCATGCAGGTAGGTCTTCAGGGAGGATGTTTAAAAATGACCTTTGTTAAGGTCGTTTCTTCTTTGTTACCATGGTAACACTGGATGTTTGTTGGTGCCACTAAACCCAATTTTGACCTCAGAAACTTCTTTAAAAAGCGCAAAATGTAAGACATCGTTTCTCCAGCCCATTAATACTCTACAAATCAAGACTTTCGCAAGATGTAAAACCTTTATTCTAGTTTACATTTATGCATGTGGCATTTTTGTTACATCAACTGTACATGAACTTAACAGACAAACCACGTGATGGTGTTTCAGCCATTTTAGTTGACGAGTAAAACTAGCAATACCTTTTCTTGAATTTTTCCAAAAGTACGCCGATTCTAGAACTCAAACTACGTGGCTAGTTTAAATAGATACCCTAGTTACTAAATCTATAAAAATCTCTGCGGGGCGGGTTTAATTTGAACTTTGGTTCGCTGAAGAAAAACCTTCAAAAATCATTTGTTGTAAACTTCGTTGAAATTAACATCAAGTTCATTCGACAGAAATCCTTTAAGAAAACTCAATCAGCCTTCAGGCTTAAAGTACAGCATATACTTTATCAATGCCTGATCAAATCTACTGTTGATAGCCGTTATTTTTTGAAAAATTTCAATCCAAATAAAGCTTACTTTACTGTTTTCTGCAGTTCTCAACTTGCGAAGAACGAGTCGGTTCTTTCTGCCCAGCATACATTTTCTGCACAAAATTCGGATATCTAAACCATCTCTTGTGGCTGAGTATACTGTTTGTCTTTCATTAACTCATCACAGTGCAAATAACAGCTTTTGTAGTACCTGGAAGGTCATTGAAGCAAGCCATCGTGGGAACCTTTGTTCGTCTAGGAACATTTCTAAGCTGGATTTACGGTATATTTCTCCGTCACATGCCATCATTCGCTCCAAAAGAAGATAAAACGGTTTTCTGATTAATACTTTAACGATCAATTACATTTAGCTAAACATTTTACCGTCTTTCTTTCGCCTTTCTTTCGTAGTTCAGGCGGCCGTTCAGGCCACTAGTTCAGGCAAAGACATCTCTGGTCAGCGGTATAACTAGAAAACGAATTGACTTCATAAAATGCCAACATGGCGTCCGCATCATATTGAGGTGCCGGAAGGTATTGGAACTCTTCTTTTGTTAGATTTTCTTTCTATTTACATGTAGATTACATTTCCCGTACTTTTTTTTGCTGATAAAATGAAAACGTGAACAAAAGGTGAACGACTGAATGCTTTTTTCTGATATTATAACTCTTGCTCTCTTCTGTAACTGACTTTCGTACAATATTTTCGTTTTTGTTAAATGCCTGTTCTGGGACTCAGTGAGCTACTTCTTTTATTTTATTTTTTTTTTTTGCTGCAAAAAGAAGGAAAGTACGAGCGGATTTGCTGTTTTCTTAGGAATACTTCAACTGTAAACAACTGAATTTTTGCGTCTTTAACTTTTCTTGGCATTTCGTTCGTTACCGCTTCCGTCGCTTGTCCTCTTTTAGTTTATTTCTCTCTTTGCAAAAACTTGCTTTCAAGAAAGAACTTTTGATTTTCGCTTAATCTACTTGCATCTGGTTTTGACTTTAATGGCCACCCGGTCATCAAAACAAATTAGGGATAGCGCGCTCGCTACCTTAAAAACAGTTTAAAACTGCAGCTGTTCGGCGTTCCGTTTGTCTTTCTAACTTGCATATTCTTGCCACGCCTAACTTTGCGTCACTAACGTAAGTACCGTACTTACAGTGTTTCTGTAGTCCATAGTATCCAACAAAATAAATTTGTACACACTTTCTAGGGGAAGGAGAATATATATTTCAAGTAATAAAATTAGTGGCGCTTTCACCAGGAGATCTAGATAAGAACCGTAAATCCTCTATTAAACCCCCCGGGGCGTTTTTATTTCATGACCGTTTGAGGGGGCTTAATACTTAATAAACTAAGAGGGAGAGAGATTGGGGGGGGGGGGGGGGGTGGGGGGGGGGGGGGGGGGGTATTGTAACGAAACGCAAGCAGTTCACCACTCTTTTTTGTATTCATAAATTACAATAGGTTCCCACAACTTGACTTGTATGATACGGATGTCACTCCGCAGATCTCAATGTCGGACAGTCATTGCCCTCGTTTAAAACAGGAAGTATAGTACACTCTAGTCTGTTTCTTCCCAGTTTTTTGCTAAACCAAATCGCAACCATCAGAGCGTTTCTCATACATGAATTTTTGCTCGGATTGCCGTACGGTAAAAAAATGTATCGGTACCGATAAGATAAACCGGAGACCCATAAAACAGAACTTGATGCCGGGAACTTTTGAACATCTGAAAAAGTAAACTTTGGTCATGCAGTTAAGATATGAGGAATATTCTATTTGTTGGCGGTTTTAGTATTTTCTGATTTCATGCAAAGCTCAGTAGAATACAGTCTGCGGCTATTATTTCGTTTTCCGACGTCATTTAATGATCATTTTTGCGATTGAAAGTTTGCTTCTTCCACTGAAAAATATAGCTGTCAAACGAGAACGCTCGCCATACGGCAAACTGTTAAATATATTTCCCACCATTTTCTTGCCAGTAGTTGCTCTTGAGGTGATTTTCTCCTGATACTTAAGATATTTTTATGCGTCTCCGTAAGTTTCTTCAGCAGAGACGTAATTCCTCGAATTTAATTTGCGTCAACTTCTAATATATGCGGCTAAACTACTGGCCATTCCCTTACAGCCGATTTCACTGCAGTGTGTAGACCCGGGTTTTTCAGACATGATTCACCTGCTATGATTCACTCGTCATCATGATCAGACAAATGGGAATAAAAATTCACCCATAAACGGAGTTCAGAGTAAATACTGACTTCCTGAAATAGTCCATCAATGGATACCGCCAAAAATAAAACTAAAGGCAATACCCATGCATGCCTAATGTTTGGTATTTTGTTTTGTTTACGTGTCTACGTATTAGAAAACAAAAGAATGGGAATATGTACCCTTAGGCTGCTCAACGTTTTGTTCTTAAAAATTGCTAACAACAGAATAGACAATTAGTGACAATGTAATAGGACGAGGACGCAATGTTAAGCACTTTAGGAAGGAACTTTGTATTTTAGACTCTACCGCTGACCAGCAGAACTTTGCCTGAACTGGTAGCCTGGACTTCGAAAGACGTAAGAACGGCGAAAGAAATGCGGTGAAATGCCTCGCTTAATGTGAATGACTGTAAAAGTATTAATCAGTAAACCGTTTTATCTTCTTTTGGAGCGAATGATGACATGTGACGGAAATATATGCGGCAAATCCAGAGCAGAATTGTGCGTGGACGAACAAAGTTTCCGACGATGGCTTGCTTCGGTGACCTTCCGGGTACTACGAAAGCTGTTGTTATTTGCACTGTGATGGGTTAATGGACCTCTAGTAAAAACAAACAGCACGATCAACCACAAAGATAGTTTAAACATCCGAATTTTGTGCAGAAAATGTATGCTGGGCAGAAAGAACCGACTCGTTCTTCGCAAGTTGAGAACTGCAGAAAACAGTAAAGTAAGCTTTATTTGGATTAAGATTTTTCAAAAAATAACGGCTATCAACAGTAGATTTGATCAGACATTGATATAGTACATGCTATACTTTAAGCCTGAAGGCTGATTTAGTTTTCTTAAAGGATTTCTATCGAATGAACTTGATGTTAATTTCAACGAAGTTTACAACAAATGATTTTTGAAGGTTTTTCCTCAGCGAACCAAAGTTCAAGATAAACCCGCCCCGCAGAGATTTTTATAGATTTAGTAACTAGAGTATCTATTTAAACTAGCCACGTAGTTTGAGTTCTAGAATCGGCGTACTTTTGGAAAAATTCAAGAAAAGGTATTGCTAGTTTTACTCGTCAACTAAAATGGCTGAAACACCATCAAGTTGTTTGACCGTTAAGTTCATGTACAGTTGATGTAACAAAATGTCACATGCATAAATGTAAACTAGAATAAAGGTTTTACATCTGGTGAAAGTCTTGATTTGTAGTGTATTAATGGGTTGGAGAAACGATGTCTTACATTTTGCACTTTTTAAAGAAGTTTCTGAGGTCAAAATTGGGTTTAGTGGCACCAACAAACATCCAGTGTTACCATGGCAACAAAAAAGAAATGACCTTAACAAAGGTCATTTTTAAACATCCCCCCCTGAAGACCTACCTGCATGCAAAATATGAAGGGGGGTCAAAAATTTTCATTTCCCACTTTTCTCGATTCTTACAGAGAACTGCTCTTAATACTTTTTGAAGCTAAATGCGTTAAAAAGTCTATCATAATTGTTAAACTCGATAATAGTTCACGAAAAGAAAACAAATGAAATCACTACCATGCACACATTCAATATCATGTAAGAAGCAAGGTTTGACTGAAAATTAACCTTGTGCTATATTACTTAAAATGAACTACATATTCTCTGTGCATTTTAAGTGAAGTTAAACAACAGCTAAAGTAAACAAATGAAAATTCAAATAATTGAGATCTTATTTCGTTCTTTCTTTAATTGGAAATAATTATTGTTATTATTGAACAATGTCTTTTTGTTTATAGCCAACAGCAAGGTTTTCAATATCTTTTTCATCTACTCTTTAATTTTTGTTGACAACCATAATAATGTGATATATGGTCAATAAGTCTAAGGCCCCGTTTACACGGGTCCGGAGAAATTTTTGCACGGACAAAAACTTGCACGGTTCCACCTTGCGTTTACACGGGACTGGCGGAACTGGACGAATTTTTGAACGGCTAAGTGTGCAAGTTTCTGTGTAAACACCACTGCAATCTGTAACAGAATTTGCACGGATCCATGTAAACACGTGGTCTAGGAACAAAATTCGTCCGTGCAAAAATTTGTCCGGACCCGTGTAAACGGGGCCTTAGTAAACACGTTGATTTACAACAGAAAGATTTAGAACATAACTGAAGCAAAGCGCGCGCTCTGATTGGTTAATTCAGCGTGTACTATTTGCCCATGGGTGTACGCTGCTGACGTGTGCTAATGTTTACAAAGCAAAAATTTTCACAGACATTGTTTCCAAAGTAATGGCCGACGTCCCTTCTGCCAGAAATGCGAAACTGTCATCACAGTTGTCTGAAGATGAAACAGAAATTCCATCCTTTGACATATTTGGGAGCATTTTTCCCGAGCCACCTGCAAAGAGATTTGCATGTTCAAGCGAAAGCGAACTTGAAGAGCTTGTAAGTGAGCGACACTAAAAAAGACGAAAGAAGTCACAAACTGGTCTGTGTCAACATTTAAAGGTAAACAAAAAGTTATTAAAGCTTAGTTGGAACTCAGTAATAGGCTTTACTATAAAGATAACGAAAAATGATTTAAGACTAACTAAATATTTACAAATTGTTCCTGTAAGTTATGTGTAAACCCAATTAAATGCTAATGCGTAGACAATGTCGACGAAAAATTACATTTTTCAATTTGCTGTTTTCACGATTTTAAAAAGCGCTTACTTTGATAACAGATGAAAATAAATTGAAAAGTTAAGTTCCATTACAAACCAAATTTTGATAGTCCGTTTCTTTTTATGTTATTTTTAGCTTGGTGTTCAGAAAAATAAATTCAAACCCCGCTTGAAGCGGTGACAATAGGTCAGCTTGATCAAAACCTACGCAGATTTTATGCAGAAGCCAGAACGAGAAAGGGCGAAGATTACAGTAGATCTACTTTGCTGGGATTTCGTCATTCGATAGAAAGATACCTCAATGCCCCGCCATTTAGCAGAGGCCTGCAAATTTCAACTGACCCAAGATTTGCAAGATCAAACCTCATGCTAGATGCACAAATAAAAAATCTAAAACGAAGCGGCAAAGAAAATGTCTCGCACAAACCTGCTATCGAGGAAGAAGACCTCCAGAAGCTGAAATCAAGCGAAGTGTTGTTCTTGTCGTCACCGCTTTCCTTGCTGAGAAACGTTTGGTTTCATGTCGTCCTGTTTTTCTGCAGAAGGGGCCTTGAAGGGCAAAGAAGCTTGACAACGAACAGCTTCAAGTTTGAAACCGATGCGGCTGGAAGAAATTACGCAACCATGAGTCACGATGAATTATCAAAGAATCATCCCGGAGGACTAAAGGACTTTGAAAGCACAGAAAAAGAAGCCAGAATGTATGAGACCGAAGACCAAGGTGACGGCTACAAGGCCCTCAAATTGTATCTCCAGAAGGTAAATCCAAAGTGTACTGCATTTTGCCAGTATCCGAAGAAAAATAACATGGCTCTAGATGCCGTTTGGTATGAAGCACGACCGCTTGGAATAAACAACCTCGCTAAAATGATGAAGACCATCAGCGAAGAAGCAGCACGTTTATCCAAAATCCACACAAACCATTGTGTAAGAGCCACTGCCATCACTCTGTGGTCCAACGCCGGGATTTCAAACCGCTACATCATAGCCATTACTGGACACCGCAGTGAGCAGTCTCTGGTAAGCTACAATTCGCGGCCTTCGACCTCATAGCTCCATAACTGCAGCCAAGTCTTGTCGAGAGCCTTTTCTCCTTCTGCCAACAATCACAGCCAGCCATCAGAAACTTCTCAGCAATCCACGTCGTTCCAGACCAAACAAGTGGCAACGAAATCGCTCTTCGGCGACTGCACTATTCAAAACGTGCAAATTGTTTTCAACGGTTCATCCTCTGAATCGATCTGAAATTCAGTCCATTTAACTTTTAAATGATTTTGGACGGTTGTCTACTTTCTTCAGTTTGTTCATAATTCTGCTGAACTATTTCACCGGTTGTTGGATACAGACCTTAGAAAGAGGATTTTGATCGATATTTCAGGAAACGTGATTAAACTTTATCGAGTTGCTGGTGTGCAGTCGGTTGTCATGAATGAATAGGGACTTTAAGCACCGGGAACCGGAACGGCAACGGCGACGTCGAAACCGAGAAAAGACTGGGCAGAGAACGCGGTCTTGGCGCGAAGTTACAAATATTTAAGCAAACCAGCTACAGAACCGCAACGTTTGCCAAATGTGCAGCTCGGTAGAGGCGGCTCTTTTCCGAAATGTGCTCACTAAATGAGGTTAGGGAAATGCTTCTCATAAGCCGTGTCATGAAAATAATCAATGACGGGCAGTATATGCTCTTGTACGATTTGAACACGTCCAATAATCTTGGCCAGCAGTACGATTCTTACGACTGTTTTGACTTCGATGTTCTTGAGGACGACATAAATCATAAAATCAGACATAAATCTCACATAAATTAATCTTTCACGATTAGTACCCAGAAGCGCTATCAACAACAAACTAAAAAGGATTCTGAAGAGAGCATTGAGATTTAAACGAGTAGAAATGAGGATTAATTTTACGCAGACGGTTCGTACGGCACCCGTACGCGGACTTCGATTTGCTATTCGTACGGGAGTCCAAAACTTTCGTCAATTTTCGATGTTATTCTTCACTTTTGTTGATCCACAATATTAAATGCTCGTTTAGTTTTACAAAGCGCTTCTGGTAAGCGATGTTGATTTGGCTCAGACTAATTTGCTGAGTCTCTGTGTACTACGCGAGCGACTCATTTCGTGACACTTTAGACAATTTTCGATGTTATTCTTCACTTTTGTTGATCCACAATGAAGAACACTTTTTGCCGTACGTGAGTGATTCTTTTCGATTCTTTTTATTATTATATGTTTCATTATCAATAATTTGAGCGTACTGGGACATCTAACAAGTTAAGTGTCAAAAAATTAATTCAAATTGTTAAAATATATCTGGACATACATACCAGTTCTTCTCTGTTAACTGAACAACTTACGAGCAAGGAAAGGTAGTCTCAATGAAAGAAGCGTTGGAAACAAAAAACCCAATTACAAGACTCCCTTATGAATAACAATAACAAGTTAGCGTACGGGAGTACATGGCGGTGTCACATAAACGAGATTCCTTCGCCTAGCTGAATAAACATCGCTCACAAGAAGCGCTTCGTGAATTTAAACAAACGTACAATATTATGGATCGGCAAAAGTGAAGAATAACATCGAAAATTTTCGAAAGTTTTGGACTCCCGTACGAATAGCAAATCGAAGTTGGCCGTACGGGAGTATTCTTTGAGTATTCTTTCACGAAATGAGTCGCTCGCGTAGTGTACAGAGACTCAGCAAATTAGTCTGAGCCAAATCAACATCGCTTACCAGAAGCGCTTCGTAAAACTAAACGAACATTTAATATTGTGGACCAACAAAAGTGAAGAATAAAATCGAAAAATGTCGAAAGTTTTGGACTCCCGTACGAATAGCAAATCGAAGTCCGCGTACGGGTGCCGTACGAATAGCCACTGCGTTAATTTTAATAAATTTGAGCAAAGAAACATAGTTCTAAGTTTACAATTACCACCTCTTTCTCAAAGAGCGTACAGAAGCACCAAATTGACTTAAATAAAGCAATAAATATCGTTTCCTATTTCTGTATAGTCTTCTTAAACAACATTAAGTGTATTATATCAAAAAAAGTGTATTATATCAAAAAAGTCTGGATAAAACCAAAGAAAAATGAGGAATATATACTCACGTTTTCACACGACGGCAAACCTTGCTATCTGACGTCGGGCCCGGGAAGAGAACGTCTAGATATTTCCCGCCAAACATGCGCAATGCGTCATTTGGGTTTTCCCTGACAGGTTTCGCGTCGCCGTTGCTGTTCCGGTTCCGGTGCTTAAAGTCCCTAATTTTCGCGCGCTTGTTTTCTCTTGTCATGTAAGACTACACGAACATTTTTTTGTGATGTAACTCAATAAAAGGACTTCTGTTCTTCCAATGTCTCAATGTTATGTTATAAAACAAATGGTAAACGCCATAGGGTGCACTATTGAGTTATGGATGCACTTGGGAGGTTTGCTAAGCACTCAAGAAGCTAGAGTCGCACTCGGCTATCGCCTCGTGCGACTCTTACGCTTCTTTCGTGCTTAGCAACCTCCCGCGTGCATCCATAACTCAATAGTGCACGCTATGGCGTTTACCATTTGTTAATTATATCGACGCAAGTTCTATCTTAAATTATACAGACCAACCCTTAAGCGCGAGCTCTGCTTTACATTGTCGGTAGTTTTCCGACGAACGATAAACCCAGAAAGTAAACAACTGTGTTGGATAAATCTGGCCACGTTTGTGGCAGGTTTAATGGAATCAATGAACTAAAATTTTCAAAACAGCGTTAATACTAAAACAGATTAAGCTCTTGAATAAAAACGGGGCGACAAAAATCTGCCTAACAATAAAACTAACTAAAAAGTAAAAACCACAATCCGTTGGTGGGCGAGAGGGGAAGGCGGTGGGAAAGATTTTTCTCGGAACGATATCTGGCTGCTCTGATGGCGAAGGAAAGAAGGAAGAATAACTTGTAAAACCATGCCTATATCCGAGCTTGACACCGCCCTCTAACCTCATTGGTTAGATTTAATGGAACTCACCGTACCTGGTGCACACCGCCCAAACGGATTATCACGTGTACAATTTGCCCCGACATAAATGACATTATGTCTGACCATAATGTCTGCTTTTTTTCGACGCAAGTTCTATCTTAAATTATAAGACCAACCCTTAAGCGCGAGCTCTGCTTTACATTGTCGGTAGTTTTCCGACGAACGATAAACCCAGAAAGTAAACAACTGTGTTGGATAAGTCTGGCCACGTTTGTGGCAGGTTTAATGGAATCAATGAGCTAAAATTTTCAACACAGTGTTAATACTAAAACAGATTAAGCTCTTGAATAAAAACGGGACGACAAAAATCCGCCTCAAGCCACACCACTATGGCTGAAGCCCCATAAGGAAGCAAAGCTCGCGTGTAAACCGGGAGACATAAAAATATGTTAAAATATTATAAACCAAAGTTGTGAACGGCAATAACCACAGCCCATTTTCTGTACAGTCACTGAACGCCCGCGAGGATATTAGCTCGGAAAACCATGTTACGGATGTACTAAAATTACTATAATCCGATTATGGAGACAGCAATGTAACAGCCCTTGTCTGACTTACACCGCATGCCCCGAAATAACATTACTGACCTAACTGTACAACAAATATTTAGATGCTCAATGTCCCCCAAGCAGCAGCCCAATGACTGACCTACTTGACAGGCACAGCATAGCGTAAAATCATCTACAATGACTACCGAACAGCCTCAAAATCGGTACTGTCACATAATTAACATTAACGGCTAAGCAAAAAGTTAAAAAGGTATAAATACCCGCCAAGTAGCAGCCCATTGTCTGACCTACTTAGCACGTACAGCACCCCTTTAAACGAACAAAAGGAATATACATGAAATCAGGTCGCTTGAAGAATTTCTGAACGTAAGTAAACTTTAAATGCGTCGGTTTTCCAACGACCAAGAGCACGGATTTGCGCGTCAGAATAGCCTTGATCAGCAGCATGGCAAGCACCTCCGATGCGAAAACTATGACTTTTGTACCGGCTAATATCAAGACCACAATAGGAGAAACACTGCTGGAGTACGACAATAATGAATTGATGAACAGAAATTGGAGTGTGATTAGCGTGACAAAAAGCGGGCCAGCACTATTTCCGCGAACCTTACAATATTCCAGGAGTGCTGTCACTGCACTCCCTCTGAGATATAGGGCAAATTGCCCTATATCTCAGAGGGAGGTCTAGCTATTTTTTGGTTGCTAAGAGCGTCTGGCTCGTTATGTATCTTTTCAGAAGTTCATTTCGCATAAACTTTTCTAAAATAGGATAGCACCCCTCAAGCAGATATTACTATTGATCCCAGACGTCCTTTCAAATGGCTTAAATTTTGCGTAGCTTCACGGAACTGTTGATTTCACTCTGCAGTTTCAAAAATACTAATCACGTGATTCAAAATTTGAGCTCGCGCGCTCACCAAAATGAAACCCGCGGCAACGATATTAGACCGGCGGCAAACAAAAACCTGCTTCAGTTGTTTAAATTTTAGTTGTTTACATTTTATTCGTTTAGTTTTGGGCACTGACATTCTTGCTTGACCACGAAAGCAGATTCCAAGACCCTCGAAATTATCTGCGACTACAATGTATACAACCAGACTCGTACCCAGTCGCTTCTTTGCATTTGCGCTGTGATTTATGGGAAGGATTTAGTGAGTTCGCGGTGTATCAAGCGCTTTTGCGCGCGTCAAATGAAATAAATAAGTGACGACTGGGTACGAGTCTGGTAATCAACTGCAGCAAATTTTCGTTTGCCGCCGGTTTCATTTTGGAGGCCGCGCGAGCATAAATTTTGAGTCACGTGATTAGTATTTTTGAAACTGCAGAGTGAAATCAACGGTCCGTGAAGCGACACAAAATTCAAGCCATTTGAAAGGACGTCTGGGATCAATAGTAGGGAGCTTAAGCACGAGAGACTTTGAGGACGACGCCGCGGTCAGATCCGCGAAGGCCTGGGTCTGACGTCGTCGCTCTCCCGCCAAATTTTAATTTGTTAAGCACGGATGCTGTTTGACAGGACGCCAACATTCTCAGTTCTTGATACACTTTTGTATCTGTTCCGTTATGGCAAGTTTTAAAGAGTTTTGTCAGACCCTTCTTTTCTACTACGATGTTGATCTTACTACTGATGAGGATTTCATAATCTTGTACGAGTTGTTTTCTTCACGAAATCCAGATTTTGCTTATGATTCGTACGATCGCTTTGACTTGGATAACATGAACGACGACGAATGCAAAGCCGAATTTCGTATAGACAGGCAAATAATGAAATAGCGACACAGGTTTCCATTTATTACCCTTCTTTTAAAATGTTAAAATGCGGTCGGTGCAATATGTCTGTTTTTCTCATTTGCAGATAAAATATTTCATTCTACTTACGATTCGAGGGGCGGTTTGCTCGTTGCATCTTGCTCTGTGGCCATTTCTATCCGAGGCAAATACTGTTAAACTCAACTAAAAATATAATTGAGCATCGATTGAAATCGTTGAAATCGTAGGAACCAAAACGAAAAGTGAAATAAACCTACAAAAGCAATAAAATCTCATAAATCACTCACGTTTTCACTACGCCGTCAAATTCTTCAAACTCACGTCGCCGCCGGCAAGACGACGTCATTTGTCAGGGGTATGTCATGCGCAATGGACCTAGTCCCAGTCTCAACCGCTCATTGACGGCGGCGTCGTCTTGAAAAGTCCTCGTGCTTAAGCTCCCTAGTATTCAAGTGAAGTGTAGTTGCAAAGGCCAGTGCATTCTCGTCCCCAGAGCTCCACGTTTTTTTTTTAATTGCGTCTCGTGTAGCTCTGGTAACGGAAATAAATTTGGATTTTTTGATTGGCCGTTTAAAAATGAATGCGCAACAAGGTAAAAAATGTTACCCTTATACGCATAAGGTTTTACTTCCGGTTGAATTTCAAATGTTGACTATAACGACTACATCAACAAAACCAACGTTTTAATTTCAACGCGTTCAACGACCAATGTCACCCAATTTTTGGTTTAGCAGGTAAAGATACGGCTGCTAAATTTCAAAGTATAACGGGATCTGATTGTCGCTAAATATGAGCGATTCGTTTCCGAAAATAATTAGTATGTGTCTTGGAAGACGAAGCTATATTAAAGCGGCCACGAATATTAAAGAAGTATGTTGCTTGCTATAGGGACGAGTAAAGAGAGGCAGAAATCCTGAAGAAAGCCCAAGAGTGAAATGAAATATTACCACTAGGTTACCCATTTTAAATAACAACAACGCTATCAGCACTCTCGTAAGCAAGTTATATTTTCTTTATTTAATAGGTAGTACTCTTTGCTACAACTTGAAATACAAATCTAGGGAAACGAAGGTCACTTGAAGCCCAATTAAAATAACATAAAACGAATGCAAAACAAAAATTCCCTCGATATTTCTTACCATTGTTCGATGAAATAAGCCTAATCAATCACCACAACGTGTCCATCAACAAACTTAGGGTCCCAAACTTAGCTGTCCCATTAACTGATTTGTTCGGATATGATAGCGTTCAGTGGCGAAACGATAAATACACAGCTCCCAAACGAAAGAAATCGGTTGACTTGTCGAGGATTTTCTAAAACCAGTAGGCAAAAAGCAAAGACAATCTTTCTTCTAAATAACAGCAGCACGTAAAGCTTTTCTTCTTTCTTTTTCAGCGCGATATTTTCCTGTAATTGTTATTCTTGTACAGTCGTTTCGAACGCCATTCCACACACAACATTCTCGTCTCCTGAGCTCAACCAAACGAAACGAGAGCTCTGGGGACGAGAATGCACACACGAAAGGTTTTATTATTTCCGGTTTCTGGTATTGAGCAAGTGCAATAGTACATTAATGCATTAGGCATGCGCTAACGGATGTCGTGGATTTTACGATTTCCGGAAGGCTTTGGTCCCAGAGCCTTCGTTTTTTCCGCTGACCAAACGAAATGAGGGCTCTGGGGACGAGAATGAGGCCAGTGTGCAAGGAAGAAGGGCAATGGAGCATGCAAATGTCGAGAAGCTAATAGGAAATGTCACGAGCTGTGTAAGTGTGACAAACGAAAATGCAAAAACAAGGTAAGCCGAGTTATTGTGTCTTAAGCTGCGTTCACATTAAAGCCGAAACATGTTTAGAGTAAACATGTTTCAACTAAACAAGTTTCGCGTAAACGTGTTTGTTCTTGCATTGTTCACATCAGATGTCGGTTTCAAACACGTTTCATGCATGGTTGAATCATTTATGCTGTTTTGTGATGCTCGCATAAATTTCTTACACTTCAGCTGTAGAATGGAGCTAGAAATAACTGCAACAGTAGCGTTCATTCTCTGGTTTAGTGTCAACTTTCAAGCCCTCCGGAGGAGGAGGGCTATGCAGCGTTTAATGCGAAGACGAAATAATGGACAACAAGAATGGCTCTCGTTTTTCGTCTTGTTCTGCCTCGTGTTTCATTTGTTTCTCATCTTGCTCCGCTTCGTGCCTTGCCCTTCGCTCCTCTGCCTCCAAAAATCTCTTCTCAGATTCTTGTTGTAGGGTACAAAACTTGTCAAAGAAGCTCTCCATTTTGTCTGCAGCTTTAGGTGCCTTCCGCTTCTTCCCTTTATTCACTTTCCCGCTACGTGGGTCAGTCGTGGCCGCACTGGCTTGGCCTGACGTCGAAGGGCCTTCGTCAACACTAAACTCGTCCTTTTCTCCATCTGCTACAGGAGTGGCTGCTGCTGCGCCTTAGCGCTAGCCCCGGTGATGTTCTCATCCTCAACACCTTCACCATCCATGCATTGAGAATATTCGCCGCTTGCAACTGCACTGGCTTCCAGGATTAATTTGGGCGCAATGCTGGGCTTGGTACCAAGAACTGCATCCAGCTCCTCAAAAAATAGACATGTATTCCTGCCCTGTCCCGAGGTGTTGTTTAGATTTTTGGCTTTTTTGTACTTTTGCTCCAAGTTGTGGATTTTCGTTTTGCACTGCGATGCGGTACGCTTAAAACCATTCTCATTCAGTTTTGCGGCAATGTTCTCCCATATGTTTTGTTTCCTTCCCATTGCCGCTAATTGTCGTTGTATTTCCTCGTCTGCCCATACTTCGACTAGACATTTGGCTTCATAAAAGCTCCAATTTTGGTTCTTTTGCACACTCATGTCTTCTCCGCATCCATCCGCCATTTTGAATGTGTTCAGTCTGATCATGATTGAAACTGCCTCGTGAGGTAGTTTCAATCATGATCACACTAATCATGTTTCAATCATGATTCGCGCAATGCACTGCCTGATGTGAACACTTTTTATGATGAAACATGTTTCATTCGTGATCAGACTAATCATGTTTCGGCCTAGTGTGAACACAGCTTTAGTCGCTTGAGAAATTGTGCAGTGTAGCAAAAGTAAAATGACTTTTTTTCTCCATGTTAGGAAAACCAAGTTGAGAATATCGGAAGAGAGCGAATTGTGCCGACTGGTGATGACGCTGAACGATTCGAGGAAGAAATTAGAAATGCCGAAACTGAGATCAAGGTACATGTACTGTGATTGCTGCTTTTTACTCTGTAGTATTTTTGTATCGCAACCTCAAAAAATCTGACATTTCTCGAGGCTATCTGTCGAGTTTTCTTGCGAAATACCGTGACCGTGGCTATGATGGGGTTTTGTTTTGCTTTTGTTTTGAGGCACGTATAATTCACCTGTGTTACCTGTTTACTGTTTCAACCATGCACGTGTTTCTATTTAATGCAGAAAAAACGGACTCTCTCCTAAATAGATCAAAACCTCCCGCTCGTGCGGAATGAAAACAATACATACCACTCCATTATTGTTTGTCGTGTGCTCAGCTAGAGACCGCACGAATTTATTAGAGTTTCAAGTCAACTTATTGGATGAGCTATAACATAAATACATAATTTCTCTTCTATCTCTGGCACAATTAATTTCTCAACTGAATTTTCGGCTAAAATAGGAACGTATACAAAAATCCTCCTGTTTTAACGGGAAGTACGAGCGAGCATCCATAGGATGAAAAAACCCCGACGCGCTCACAACGTTAACAAATGGGGAAAAATCCCAGCCCTATGGATCGTACCCCCATGCCTGCTGGGCTCGGCTCTGATGAAAATCTAAATTCCTAAACTCTTAGATACTGACAACAACGAATTTAAATTGTCCTTAATGTAGCCATCTTTGGCATTTTCACTAGACCATCTTCCATGTCGTTTAAAAAGTCTATCTGGAACACCAGCATTCGCAGCTGCGGTAGCCCCTCCTGCTCTCAGGCTATGAAGGCTGATCTTGGAAGTGTCGGTAATGCCATCAAAGGCCTCTTTCACCAATTTCCTCGCACGCGTGTAGCTGATGCCTTGTCGCCTCCCTTTAGAAGAACTGCTAGGTGCTGCGATGGCGCGAAACAGAGGCAGCTGCTCCTGTAAGTCGATTTCTGCGGCGGCAAGGTACCTCTCTAGGGCCTTCACAGGACACGTCTCGTGGCCAGTCCGAGCAATCGGAACCCAGGAACCTTCTCGTAGCTGATCTGTTTTGGAAGTCTCTAAAAAGATAGAAATGTACGAAGGAAAAAATTTGAGATCGCAGGCTCGAATACCACAAAGTACACTAAAACGGAAAAATCCCGTAAAACCAATCAGGCACAAGGCAACTGACCGGAGACTGTAAAGCGAAGAGTTATCTTTGAATTTCGTTACAAGAGCCAGTAACATCTCCGGAGTGATAGGCTCTTTACGAGTTTTAGGTTTACCCAGGATCTTTTTGGAGGCAGAAAGCATAAGCGCAACGAGGGAGTGGTCTGATATTCTAGACAATCCCGCTAATGAATGAGCCCAATCAATGCTGTAAACAGCTGTGGACACTGGGGATGGGGACTGTGCTTTCTGTATAATACATTGGAGATAAACAGCTACATAGAATGGATTTGCGGGAAAGTGGCAAATGCTGTTTTCGGAGGCCCATCTCTTCCATCGATTAAAACCTCCCAAGTAAGTTCTTATCGTTCCATCCGCTTTAGCAGCTATAACTGTCTGTTTGACTTGGTCAGCGGTACTTCGCAGGTGAGCAGGCATGGAAGCGTCAAACTCGATCCACATCTGAGAGCTGAACACATCTGAAAAAATACAAAAGAAGAACACCACATACAGAAATTGGAGAGAAATAAGTTCTTCACAAAAGTCATGTGAAATTATCATGTATTTTCTTGTTTTTTTTTTTTTTTTTTTTAATGTTGATTAACATTCAACGAATCCACGATTTTAGCACAAATTTTTCTCGATAAAAATAAAACAGAAGGGCACAGATGGTCCCCAACGTTCTCACAGGGCACAGATGGTCCCCAACGTTCTCACAGGGCACAGATGGTCCCAAACGTTCTCACAGGGCACAGATGGTCCCAAACGTTCTCACAGGGCACAGATGGTCCCAAACGTTCTCACAGGGCACAGATGGTCCCAAACGTTCTCACAGGGCACAGATGGTCCCAAACGTTCTCACAGGGCACAGATGGTCCCAAACGTTCTCACAGGGCACAGATGGTCCCAAACGTTCTCACAGGGCACAGATGGTCCCAAACGTTCTCACAGGGCACAGATGGTCCCAAACGTTCTCACAGGGCACAGATGGTCCCAAACGTTCTCACAGGGCACAGATGGTCCCAAACGTTCTCGCAGGGCACAGATGGCCCCATCCTCCATAACCGGCAGCGCCAACGATTCCAACACACCTAACAAACAGAAAACATTAACATTAGAGGAAAGAACAGGGAAAAAATAAAAAGGGGGGGGGGGGGGGGGGGGGTATAACTCATGAACCGAAATCCGACTCAACTTTAACTTTCACGATAAAAATAAAAATAAAAATGGATGAGTAATGTGCGATACTGAAGCGAACACCAACAGGACGAAAGAAACCTCAACACGCCCTTATATACCTTATTCAAATCCCTTGATAATACATACCGTCGAGAGCATATTTTTTCGCTTATTTACAAACCGCGAAAAAATTCGTATATTGTTTGTTTGAAGCCTGAAGTGTCTGTAATGTACCCCTCTTTGTTCAAATTGTAAAATTTTGTAATTTGGAATAGAACGTGTCTCTAAACATTTTAATTTTTTTTCTAAAAGCAGTAAAATGCCTTACCTGTACATTTCCCCTAAATGTGGCCTTTTGTGTTTATAGGAGTTTGTATCCAGTCTAAGCGTAGAAAAGAAAGACCAGCTAATGGTAAGACTGCTGAGTATGGGCAGAGGCAGCCTCAATTTTGCAAAGAAATTATCCGATGGGGCACCAGAAGAACCACCCCCACCTGTCGATGCTCCACAATGGTGCAGATGTGGTGTGTGTCGACCAATGCCAGACGAGCAAGAAAATTTATGTTGCAAAAGAGTCACTTGCTTGCAACCTCGTTCCCAGAGCCTCTCTCTCTTCAGCTACGTCATCATCGGGAGAGACCCTGGTTGCGGCTGGTCAATATGTTAGGGGAGGGGTAGTAAAGGATATAACTGTCGCTTTAACGAGAAAGAGGAGAAGTGTTTTGAGGTATTCTCGGTCATCAGAACAAACTTATAGCCAAGCATTTCGTGATCACACAAGTATTTCCGACCTGCAACCGGTTCATGTTGTTGTCAACTCAGCCAAAACGTTTCTAAGCGACGGAAAGCACGTTAAAAAACCTCGTTTCTTCAGGGATGGAAACAAACGCCGCAACGGTCAATATTTCGCCGCACTGGCAAATGTCACGAACCGAGCTGAATTCGACATTAACCCAGTATCAGGTGCCTAAATATGTGAATAAAGAGGTAATCTTTATCCTTATGCTTTATTTTATGCTAATTTTTTACTGTCAGACGGCCAATTACCCGAAAAACCTAACTTAACTCAGAGAATAGGAATCACCGAGTTGTTGACAAGATCAATATATTACATTGGGCAACACTATACAGATTATATTTGAAATTGACTTGGACAAAGCATATCACCAACATTGCGTCGAGGGCTGGACAGAAACTGGGGGCCCTAAGGAGGGTGGCTAACAAACTGGATAGGAGAGGTAGAGCAACTGTCTATAAAGCCCAAGTTCGAAGTGTAATGGAATATGCATCACTTTCATGGATGAGTGCTAGCCCTTCAACACTTGGATTGCTGGACTCTATCCAGAGGAAGGCACTTCGAGTTATTGGTGCGGATGAGGATGAAGCTAGATCAGAACTCAACCTTTCTTCTCTCCACCAGAGACGTCAGGTGGCGGCAGCTACAGTCCTCTATAAAATGCAAACCAGCACATGCCCGACAGACCTTCGTGCTCTGCTCCCTCAGCCATATATCATTAGGAGAGCCACCCGTTCCAGCCTGTCAATGCCTTGCCATGCTCTTGCAGTACCAGTGTCGAGAACGGCTTCTACCGGCCGAACGTTCATCCACACAGCAGTTCATGTTTGAAACAGCTTGCCTAATAATGTAATTGGTAACATCACTGTAAATGGTGTCGCATCCTTTAAGAGCAGGGTGCATAAGTATCTTATGTCATGTGTATGAGGCTCTGCCCCTGCACTCCAGTTCTTCTTGCTGTGAACCATTAATTAGGCCATGGGGACATCTATCATAGTGCAATGCTGCATATGCTAGTTTTTCATTCCTCATGGACTATTGTTCACTTTAGCATTTTATAAAAAATATATATATATCTGCAAGCTAAGATTTAGACACGAATGCAGCACAAAAACTACAAGAATTATTACATGCTGGTTAATAAAAGCATCATTTTATAAAGCAAACGATGTGCTGATGTGTGTGATGTTATATTTTGTTCAGGCATCGATCAGGCAATGTCGAATTCAAATCTGGATGAATAAACATCTGGCTCTTTTTACCTTTGTTGAATTTAGAAGGTGACTGGAGAGGCTTTCAAAGGGGTAATAGGTCCATGATAACCGTCACGAATATAGAGCCTCCTATACACTATCATGACCATATAGTTTAGTAGCTGTAGTACCTGTAGTACCTGTAGTACCTGTAGTACTCGTAGTACCTGTAGTACCTGTAGTACCTGTAGTACTTGTAGTACCTGTAGTACCTGTAGTACCTGTAGTACCTATAGTACCTGTAGTACTTGTAGTACCTGTAGTACCTGTAGTACCTGTAGTACCTGTAGTACCTGTAGTACCTGTAGTACTTGTAGTACCTGTAGTACCTGTAGTACCTGTAGTACCTATAGTACCTGTAGTACTTGTAGTACCTGTAGTACCTGTAGTACCTGTAGTACCTGTAGTACCTGTAGTACTCGTAGTACCTGTAGTACCTGTAGTACCTGTACTACTCGTAGTACCTGTAGTACCTGTAGTACCTGTGTTACTCGTAGTACCTGTAGTACCTGTAGTACCTGTGGTACCTGTAGTACCTGTAGTACCTGTATTACCTGTAGTACTCGTAGTACCTGTATTACCTGTAGTACTTGTAGTAACTGTAGTACTCGTAGTACCTGTAGTAGCTGTAGTACCTGTAGTACCTGTAGTACCTGTAGTACTCGTAGTACCTGTAGTACCTGTAGTACCTGTAGTACCTGTAGTACTCGTAGTACCTGTAGTACCTGTAGTACTCGTAGTACCTGTAGTACCTGTAGTACCTGTAGTACCTGTAGTACTCGTAGTACCTGTAGTACCTGTAGTACTTGTAGTACCTGTAGTACCTGTAGTACTCGTAGTACCTGTAGTAGCTGTAGTACCTGTAGTACCTGTAGTACTCGTAGTACCTGTAGTACCTGTAGTACCTGTAGTACTCGTAGTACCTGTAGTACCTGTAGTACCTGTAGTACTCGTAGTACCTGTAGTACCTGTAGTACCTGTAGTACTCGTAGTACCTGTAGTACCTGTAGTACCTGTAGTACTCGTAGTACCTGTAGTACTCGTAGTACCTGTAGTACCTGTAGTACCTGTAGTACCTGTAGTACCTGTAGTATCTGTAGTACCTGTAGTACCTGTAGTACCTGTAGTACTCGTAGTACCTGTAGTACCTGTAGTACCTGTAGTACTCGTAGTACCTGTAGTACCTGTAGTACTTGTAGTACTCGTAGTACCTGTAGTACCTGTAGTACCTGTACATGTAGTACCTGTAGTACCTGTAGTACTCGTAGTACCTGTAGTACCTGTAGTACTCGTAGTACCTGTAGTACCTGTAGTACTCGTAGTACCTGTAGTACTTGTAGTACCTGTAGTACCTGTAGTACTTGTAGTACCTGTAGTACCTGTAGTACCTGTAGTACCTGTAGTACCTGTAGTACCTGGCATGTAGTACTTGTAGTACCTGTAGTACCTGTAGTACTTGTAGTACCTGTAGTACCTGTAGTACCTGTAGTACTTGTAGTACCCGTAGTACCTGTAGTACCTGTAGTACTTGTATTACCTGTGGGTACTTCAGGTACTACAGGTACTACCTGTAGTACCCGTAGTACCTGTAGTACCTGTAGTACTTGTAGTACCTGTGGGTACTACAGGTACTACAGGTACTACCTGTAGTACTCGTAGTAATTGTAGTAACTGTGGGTACTTCAGGTACTACAGGTACTACTTGTAGTACCTGTAGTACCTGTAGTACTTGTAGTACCTGTGGTATCCGTAGTACCCGTAGTACCTGTACTACTTGTAGTACCCGTGGTACTTGTAGTAGTTGTAGTATTTGTAGCACCTGTAGTACCTGTAGGTACTTCAGGTACTACGGGTACTACAGGTAGTACCTGTAGTAGTTGTAGTAGTTGTAGTACTTGCATTACCTGTGGGTACTTCAGGTAGTACAGGTACTGCAGGTACTACAGGTACTATGGGTAGTACCTGGTATTACAGGTAATACCTGTAGTGCCTGTTGCACTTGTAGTAGTTCGTGTTGTTCGTGTAGTACTTGTAGTACCTTTAGTACCCATAGACCTAAATTATAGTTGGTGAATGAGCTATTTCTATTGTAGTTTGTCTTGTTTGTAAAGAGCCTAAGGGGCTTAAAACGTACTATTTCGCACAAAGGCAAGACTAAAGGAAATTTTTACGGATAGGGATATTTTGTTTGCAGGTTATTCGTTATTAAGTTTATACTACAGGTACTACAGGTACTACGAGTACTACAGGTACTACAGGTACTACAGGTACTACAGGTACTACAGGTACTACAGATACTACAGGTACTACAGGTACTACAGGTACTACAGGTACTACGAGTACTACAGGTACTACAGGTACTACGAGTACTACAGGTACTACAAGTACTACAGGTACTACAGGTACTACGAGTGCTACAGGTACTACAGGTACTACAGGTACTACAGGTACCACAGGTACTACAGGTACTACAGGTACTACGAGTACTACAGGTACTACAGGTACTACGAGTACTACAGGTACTACAGGTACTACAGGTACTACAGGTACTACAGGTACTACAGGTACTACAGGTACTACGAGTACTACGGGTACTACAGGTACTACAGGTACTACAGCTACTATGAGTACTACGAGTACTACAGGTACTACGAGTACTACAGGTACTACAGGTACTACGAGTACTACAGGTACTACGAGTACTACAGGTACTACAGGTACTACAGGTACTACAGGTACTAAAGGTACTACGAGTACTACAGGTGCTACAAGTACTACAGGTACTACGAGTACTACAGGTACTACAGGTACTACAGGTACCACAGGTACTACAGGTACTACAGGTACTACGAGTACCACAGGTACTACAGGTACTACAGGTACTACAGGTACTACGAGTACTACAGGTACTACAGGTACTACAGGTACTACAAGTACTACAGGTACTACAGGTACTACAGGTACTACGAGTACTACAGGTACTACAGGTACTACAGGTACTACAAGTACTACAGGTACTACAGGTACTACAGGTACTACAGGTACTACAGGTACTACAGTACTACGAGTACTACAGGTACTACAGGTACTACAGGTACTACAGCTACTACAGGTACTACGAGTACTACAGGTACTACAAGTACTACAGGTACTACAGGTACTACGAGTACTACAGGTACTACAGGTACTACAGGTACTACAGGTACCACAGGTACTACAGGTACTACAGGTACTACGAGTACCACAGGTACTACAGGTACCACAGGTACTACAGGTACTACGAGTACTACAGGTACTACAGGTACTACAAGTACTACAGGTACTACAGGTACTACAGGTACTACAGGTACTACGAGTACTACAGGTACTACAGGTACTACAGGTACTACAGGTACTACAAGTACTACAGGTACTACAGGTACTACAGGTACTACAGGTACTACGAGTACTACAGGTACTACAGGTACTACAACTACTACGAGTACCACGAGTACTACAGGTACTACGAGTACTACAGGTACTACAGGTACTACGAGTACTACAGGTACTACAGGTTCTACAGGTACTACAAGTACTACAGGTACTACAGGTACTACAGGTACTACAGGTACTACAGGTACTACAGGTACTACAGGTACTACAGGTACTACAGGTACTACAGGTACTACAGGTACTACGAGTATTACAGGTACTACAGGTACTACGAGTACTACAGGTACTACAGGTACTACAGGTACGACAGGTACTACAGGTACTACAGGTACTACAGGTACTACAGGTACTACAGGTACTACAGGTACTACAGGTACTACAGGTACTACAGGTACTACAGGTACTACAGGTACTACAGGTACTACAGGTACTACAGGTACTACAGGTACTACGAGTACTACAGGTACTACGAGTACTACAGGTACTACGAGTACTACAGGTACTACAGGTACTACAGGTACTACAGCTACTACAGGTACTACGAGTACTACAGGTACTACAAGTACTACAGGTACTACAGGTACTACGAGTACTACAGGTACTACAGGTACTACAGGTACTATAGTTACTACAGGTACTACAGTACTACGAGTACTACAGGTACTACAAGTACTACAGGTACTACGAGTACTACAGGTACTACAGGTACTACAGCTACTACGAGTACTACGAGTACTACAGGTACTACGAGTACTACAGGTACTACAGGTACTACGAGTACTACAGGTACTACAGGTACTACAGGTACTACAAGTACTACAGGTACTACAGGTACTACAGGTACTACAGGTACTACAGGTACTACAGGTACTACAGGTACTGCAGGTACTACAGGTACTACAGGTACTACGAGTACTACAGGTACTACAGGTACTACAGGTACTACAGGTACTACGAGTACTACAGGTACTACAGGTACTACAGGTACCACAGGTACTACAGGTACTACAGGTACTACGAGTACCACAGGTACTACAGGTACTACAGGTACTACAGGTACTACAAGTACTACAGGTACTACAGGTACTACGAGTACTACAGGTACTACAGGTACTACAGGTACTACAGTTACTACAGGTACTACAGGTACTACAGTACTACGAGTACTACAGGTACTACAGGTACTACAGGTACTACGAGTACTACAGGTACTACAGGTACTACAGGTACTACAGCTACTACAGCTACTACAGGTACTAAACTATATGGTCATGATAGTGTATAGGAGGCTCTATATTCGTGACGGTTATCATGGACCTATTACCAAAAAGGTGTGCATATAAAAATGTTAAATGCCTGTGTGTTTGAACGAATGAGCCCCTGACAGGCATTTCTTTCGTCTTCTGTTCGTTCGAGAAGATCAACGAAAGTAGTTATTGACCCTACCTCGATGGAACATATTTTGTCACAGGGTGGCACGTGACCAGCCGCAACCAGGGTCTCTTCCGATGATGACGTAGCTGAAGAGAGAGAGGCCCTGGGAACGAGGTTGACTTCCTTGACCTCATATATGACATTTTCAAATATTTGTCTTGACAGGGACATACTAGAGATATGTATAAAAGCCCGTAGTGATATTCAAGCCGAGGAGTTTAATTTTAGCATGGAAAGTTTTAGAAAGGCTGCATATCGGCAGTTTGCCCTTTGGAGATATGGCAAATTAGGTAGGGGTAATAGGCGTGTAATACCTTCTTGTGCAGTTTTAAAAATAAGAGATACTTATCCTGCTCCTGATGGCAGGTACATGGGTTTCATGGCACACTAAACTAAAGAGATGGGTAGTACTATCCTCCAAATACATCCGTATATTGTTGACTTTGTTTTCTCTGAAGAAGGGTGGGGGGGGGGGGGGGGGGGGGGGGGGTTATTAATTATCCATACTCAACTGCTTTGATGTATTCCACTATTCCATTGCCCACCCTTTGCACATCAGATTGACAGACACTGCGGTTTTTATGATGTAAATTAGATTGCATACCAACACCATGGTAACCAGAACAATGCCAGCCAAGTTTATTTGTCAAACGTTTCCACTTAGCCACTTTATGGTTTGTACTGTCGTTTCCCAAATGTGATCCAGTTGTTTTGTTTTTTGACAGTGAATATTTTGTCTAACAGAAAAAGCTATCAAATTTGATGGGTGGGATTTTGTTGTCATCCTTTTGAATACTGTTAAAGGCCCATATTCACCCAATCCGCTTTGCGTGCTTGTGTTTTTGTTTTGAAACGGTTCAATTGTTCAATGTAGCGTTATGATTGGCTGGCACGTCAATTTTTCGATTTTCCGTCTGTGCGAAAATCAGCCCGGACGCGCAAAGCAGATGGGTGAACATGGGCCTTTAAAATTATTTTATACATGTAAAACCTAAACATATTAGTAATAAACATAATTGAAGGGGTGTGTGGATAGGGCCCTAAGAGACTTTTGATGTAATGTCAAATTCTCCCTGTGTTTCACAAAGGAATACAAGGCATTTTGGAATGAGAATCTGTCAGTTTATCAGAAGTCACTTAGGGCTTTTTTCCAGGCACCACTTCATTATTGTCATATATATACAGAAATTTACCTCTCCATTTTCCTGTTTTATTGCCTAAATGTAAACATACAGTGCAGTTACAATGGCGATTAAAGTTTTTGTCTCAAAACGGTCTTGTGTACATGAAATCCATTGGAAAATCTCTTCAAACTACCAACAAGTACTGTACAATATAAGATTGCCTTACCAAATAATAAACATGTTTATTTTCTTTTAGTCAGATAACCAAACTCTTGATCTTGAGGTATGTTACGCTATTTTCGAGCCAAAAAAACCCTAAGCAATTGCTTTTCTGAAACACACCTCAGCTAATGCAATAATCGATTAAAGCTAGATCAATAGCCATCAAATTAGTGGGCATGTTGCATATCACACTCACGAGGCGTACCTGGTCACAACTAATGACGAAAGAAATGTCATTTGAACTTTACTTGTTTTCATTGCAAATCTCGATGGAGCTTTCATTAGTTCTGCTGTTGGTGGAGGCTCCTTCATACCAAGTGTTGGAGCAATTTGCTTAGGGTTAAACTCGTCTACATCAGAACGGTTAGAGAAACTGCCCTCGGATCCCTTTTGCACCAAAAGCATTCTTGCTGACATATATGGGAAGTAGGAGTACTGCTTTTCCTCTTTGACCACTTCTGCATGATATCGGTCTGTTCTTTTTGAGAACTTCCGGTGACCAGCCTGCTTGTCCATCTTTTCTAATTTTGGGTCCCCTAAACAGATGCATGTTATGGTCTATGGCAGCTAAAAGAATCCTCATAAGGAAGTAGGGGTACCTATTTAAAGACAAAAAGCCAGAATTGGCCCATTGTCCACACAACAAATTGCATGACACAGATACCTTACACCTAATTGGGGTACCACTTGCAAATTTAGGGCTATAGATGTCATGAATTGTATTTTAAAGTGCCTATGAAATGAAATTTATTTTTTGATGTATCGAAAGTTTCACCTTTTTAGACCTTGGAATAAAAGGTTTAAAGTGTTAGGGACGATGCGAAATGCTTTTTTTATGGTCTCAATGTTAGGTTGTTGGCGCAAAAAAGTGGCTCCAATTTGTGCGCGGCCAAAACCAGTGTCATATTACACTGTGACGTAAATAGTTGTACAAACTGCTGCGGGAATATAGAGAACAAGAGAGCTGACAAGAGACGTCGCTAGAGGTGGACCAATATTATGTGGCGAGCGGCCTCAAACATACGAGATATCAGAATTCTTCGATAACAGAGGGTGTAACAAAGCTTTATTTTGCTCCAGAGGAAAATAGGCCGGCGAAATACACGAAATTTGTTCGTCGACATCGGAAAGGGTACGTCAAGCGATGTTGTTTTCAATGAAAGCGCTTATTGTTAAGATTAATATTATTTTGCAAAAGAAAATAACATTCCGGCCGGTGAGGCCGTTTAATGAAGCATAATTTTCCCAATCCATATCCTGTTTGGAAGTTCCTTCAAGCCTCGGCTCGACTGGAGAGCCGTCGAAGTCAGTGAGGCCTACAAAAATATACTGACTCGATCGGCACTGACTGGCGAGTAATATAAATGTTTATACCGTATTCCGAATTATAAAATTCAAAGTGCAGCGACGCAAGTGTTCACTGGAAGGCGTCTATTCTACGGAACATCTATCAAAAATCTACACGTACAAATGCTATTCGAAACAAAATACATCGCTGAATCATTGCGTGTTCGATCAGATCAATTTTTATACAATGAAATATAAATCAGACATAAATGTAAACACGATACTTTGAACTCACTTACAAGCCGCCAAGTGGTTAAAATTTCCAGAAACGATCAATCGCTGGCAAGACACTGAACTAAGAAGCATAATTATTACGTATATACTTGAGTTCAAACATTTTGAATAAATTAATAAAAAATACGCTATCAAGGCACCTTGCCGCTAAAAATACACCATTCACATTCAATTCAGCAAGCCGCCTGAAAAACACCACCTCGGATATGCATAACATATCAGTATAATTTAGAAACTTTCAACTAGCAAGCCGCCAAGACATATCCTTCGCATTGAAAAACGAACTTTAAGTAGACGAGCGGATTGCCAAGCCGATAAAATAAGTTCATAACCTCCACGCGCGATCAATGAACTTCAGAGAAGACCGGCCGTGTCGCTAATGCGCTAATATCATGATTGTTTGTACTACAAATATATCGTTCGCGTTCGATAAACGCTAGTCAACGAGCCACTAAAAAGAAATAACAAAAACGCCTCTGCGTTCAATAAGCTTACAACTCAACTGGCGAACCACTGAGACGCTGTGCTACTGAAATGTATACCTTTCACGTTCAATAATCTAAATGATCAAAGTCCGTCTTCTTCATGTTCACTTCCTTCGCTCAAGCGGCACAGTCGGTTCGTCTCGCTACGGCAAAACTACAGTGGACACGATCATTTCAGTTGATCAAGAGTGATCCGAAACTGATCCTCTTCACCTTCAGAGGACAGTAAAGAAACAAATTAGGCGCTGTCTGACATTTTTGTACAGCCAAAAACGTTGGCAAAATGACCATCACGCTAAAGGATTCCAAGGGAATTATAGTGTAAACAAACCAATGTGTCATACTATTTACGTAATTTACGTCATCACGCACGCCCACTCGCCCCCAGGCTCTCCAAAAATTGGAGCCACTTTTCAACCGAAGTGACGCATCTTCGAGGGGCTAAAAAACCGATTTTCTTTCTTTTCCTCGGGAAATGATTATTGTTTTCGTTCTTTGCACATAATAAACTAATGAAAAACGAAGAAAAAAAATTCATTTCATAGGCACTTTAAATTAAAGAATGTTCAGGGATGGGCACGTGTTTAAGAATTACTGCTGCAGCATGTTTAATGTAACAAGAGGCTACTGACACTGGTAGCCTGTACTCATGCGCTTGCATAAGAACGTTTTATGGTTTATTTTAACTGGGTCACGAACCCCTTCCCTCTCAACAAATTTTGCGTGTCATGTACAATGTAAGTCTTGTTTTGCTTACATAATATCAGATATCATTTATCACGACTGAATTTACGACTGAATTTAAACACGGTTTATAAGCATTTCTCCAAAACTAGCGACAACACAAAGAAAAATACAATCACAAATTGATATCGACATAAATTCCCATCGAAAAATGTAATTTCTTTTCCGGTAAAGTCTAAATGCTAGTGACATTACTCGGCTATTTGAAAACAAGAACGTGATTACAGGCATGCCGAAATCACAAGGTCGCGTGTCAACCAATCAGACCAGTGAAAGTCGTCCCGCGGGATACAGAAAACTTTAAAAAAAAGTAAGGCAATTTGTGACTACAAAAAGAAACCTTACCGAAACCTAGACTCATGCCGCTATGCGCATGAGTAATTATGAAATGTTGAGGAGTTGATAGCATGCTTGAAAGAATCCTTATCATTGACTATAACTTACTCAAATGCCATCCGCTTTGGTGCATACTTTATCATCATGCTGTTGAAGTTCTCTAAGTACCCTGTATGCCTGAAAATAAACACTCATTTTAGCTCATAGAACACGTGTTGTTTTAAAATAATGCTTCTACAAGTGCGAGTGGAATAATTATTTTATTGAAAACACCCAAAGATATACTTCAAAATCGGCGAAAAAGACAAGTACACTAACGTGTGTGGTCCATGGTAAATGAATACCATAACCTGTAAACCAATTAAAATTCAGGATTTGCAACATACCATAGCTAAATTTTTATAACAACATCAAAGAACACATTACCTAAAGCGGACAAAAAAATGAAGATTCTGGAGCCATTTCTTATCAAGAATAATCTTTCTGAAGGCAGCCATTGCCTTAGAAGACTTTGCCAGGGGTGTCTTGGTGCTCTCTGTTTCAACATGGGGTCCGTGTTGACAGGAAGATTTTGCCCATAAATGCTCGCCGCAAACATGGGGAAGTACCCCTTGCCACCTTTCCTAAAAAAAATAATAAAAAATATAAAAAAAAATCAATA
Organism: Dendrophyllia cribrosa; assembly: GCA_024195265.1. Taxonomy (NCBI): domain Eukaryota; kingdom Metazoa; phylum Cnidaria; class Anthozoa; order Scleractinia; family Dendrophylliidae; genus Dendrophyllia; species Dendrophyllia cribrosa. The sequence goes on from JAJLRJ010000010.1 coordinate 21,901,237, forward strand.
TACTCATTTCAAACATACACCAAAGAAATATCACTTGTTGATATACTCTACAAATATTTATTATTAGTTGATCCAAACACTGTCAGTATTGATTATGTTTGATTGGTGGATGTAGAGGATGAATGTCCATGAATGTTCATGGGCATAATAACTACCATAAGCCATCTGACAGCAATACCAGAAATGGCTTACAATGGGGTCTGTCCACTCTTTCAGTGCCTCACACTCTTTGATTCTGGCTGCCTAAAAATACATGAAAATAAATAAATAAACTAGTAGTAATCATAGATTATAGTGCGTCTCCTTATCCCGTGGCACCTCGTCTTGACCTAGTACCTCAGTTTCATGAATTAATTCAGCCACTGTTTAAAAGGGCTATGTCGCGAGATATGTCACGCAGGCAAAAACGTTGGGCCGTCATCAAACAAATTCACGCTATCGCCGTGGAATCGGGCAAAATCCTGCCGTGCTGTGTACCCCAAAAGGTCTCAGATTTTTCCGACATATAAATAGTATATTTGTCTTGATTTCATTTCGGTTATTTCTCCAATTCTGAAATCATACTCCTCAGTACATGTACTAATACCGGAACCGGAAATGTGAAATTTCTGAGAAAGCCTGTTCTTGGACACCGCGTTAATGGAGCATGAAATCGACGTTTAAGTCACGCAACATTCAACGTGAATTTCGCAGGATTTTTCGGATAAAATTACAACTACCAATTGCAAGTAAGACACAAGACTGTTGAATATAATTCCTTTATTAGCTAGACAAATTTTAGTCACAAAACTGCGAAATCTTTAGTCGCAAATGCGCCCGATACAGGCGCAATTTCGAGCACTGTAAAGTTAATCTGCGTTAGCCTGGCGCGGCCGGTCAGTGAATTATTGCTACAAGACATAAGCGAATTGCACCGTACCGTAGAACATCGCGAAGAACGACGTCGGTATTTAGGTGAAAGCTTCCCAAATCAGGCACAGAACCACAGCAAAATCAAGATAGAACATTCAAAACATACCAGAACGGTAGCGAGGAAAATCTGTAACTTCTTGCTTGATTCCAAAGAGACCCACCAAAATCGGGAAAATATCCGAAACTAAGACAAGACAAATATATTATTCACATGTGACATTTCGGAACCCCAGCTCCCCAGGATGATGCCTGATTTCCACGCGATGCTGGATACTGTTGTGACGTTTCAAGATGGCGCAGATTTGGTACCGACACTTTTCTCGATTCGTTCCGCCTAGCCGACAAGATTAGGAAGCGTCTCCTTCGTCGACGCAAAAATCTGTTAAGTCAAATGAAAAAATATCACCAAATAATATAGTCAATATTTTATCAAACAATATAGTTATTTTAACAGTAGAATATCGATGAAGTCTTTTAATTGTTTGTTTCTAGATGTCCTCTCCACGAACAAATAATATTTACATGTATTACATCAAATTTTACAACATGGTATTCTTTACTACAACAGTATTCAATACTTGATGCAGGGCTTTAGTCAGTTTTTTGGCTTTATGCCATATATCAAGAGTATGAAACAATTCAATCAGAACGGGAAATAATGCTGCAAAAAAATAAAAGAACTGAATGTTAACATATGCATACTGCTACTAACACTTCATTACAAATAAAGATCATTATCAATATGTTTAATCTTTGTATGGTTACTGAAAATATCTTAATTACCCCAAATGTGGTCATTAGAAATTCTAAGGTGAAGGGAGGGTTTCAATTGCCAAAGTTCTTTTAGGACAGCATGGAGCTAAACTACAAAATCCAGGTGGATGGGTTGCAAGGGTTCAAACCAAACAAGAGGCTACCCGGTAGCCTGTACTCGTACCGGTAATGTACGTTACTTGCGGGGAACACTTACGTGACACAACAACAGGCAAATAAAACCAAAATTAGTTTCGCTTCTGCTTGCATGCGTGCGTATTCTCGTACCCAGAAATGTCCCAGATCTAATGCGATACACAAATAACAGACGAAAACAAAAATAATAAAATGAAAAATGGAGAGCAAACTTTACCTCGTTGCCGTATCCGTCACGAGTAAACAGCAACAAACAATAAAACCCAAATTTGTTTCGCTTTTGCTTGCAAAACGACACCACCGAATCCCAAGTATCGCAGGCTCAAAATTTTCTCGCAGTGCATGCGTACGTATTCTTGTACCCAGATCTAACGCGATGCACAAAAGTAGACACGGAAACACGGAGGAAAAAGAAAAATACGAAGGCCAATCCTTGACTCGTTGCCGTACCGGCACGAGTAAAAAGCATCCTCCTGTAAGTTATGGACATTATTGTGGAACCACAAATCATTGTCATTATCATGATTGTTAGTGTTGTTATTATTATTGCAAGTGTGGTTCCAGAAAATATCCATACCCACCCCATGGAAGGTCACTGGAAATTTTGAGAGGGAGGGGGGTCTCAACAGCCAAAATTTATAAAGGAAAGTATGAGGCTTAATTGGAAATTCCAGGGGGGAGGGAGGGTTCAAATGAAAAAACCTTCGTCGAGGGAGGTATGGATATTTTCTGGAACCACACATTTTTAAACAGTAACCCAATAAACAGGCAGCATAGATTAGTAGAACTCAATGATTGCTTGGTAATGCCATACCCTTCATATCTCTGATGAGTTTTATGATGGTCGATGACGCATCGGTGCAAATTTCATCAACAGGTAGCTTGTCCATGAGGCGATGTAAAAGCCTACGAAGCCCTTCTTTCTCCATCGTTGTGGAATTGCCACCAGTTTCCCTCTTGTCTAGGACTTCTAAGTCGACAACAACATTTGTGATGTGTTCCATAAGTGTATACACACAGTAACGAGCACTGTGCCCAGGTGAATCATTTCGCCCATCACCACATAAGCAAATCTGTTCATAATGACTTAAAATTCAGAAAGCTTGTCTTACTAATGGTACACAGATTCAAAACTTTGCAAAACAACTCAAACTTAGCATAATTATTGCCGGACAGGACAATGGCAATAGGAATCATGGAGTCATTCAGATACACCTTAAAGGTGTGGTTTGTTGTGATTATTACCGATGATTCCCATTTCCCATAGTGCCCTTTTCCACACCTCCACTCAATGTCTACGCGGGAGCCAACATTTGTAGTTGAGTGGGTTAGGCTTGCTCCACAGATGCTCTCGTTAACTTTATGGCGTCAGCTACTCCCCGATAGCTCTACAAGCTTCTCAATGGACACAACTACTCGAAGTCGGCTGTGGAGTGCAACTAGATCCTCTAAACTGTCAGTATTTGTCAAGGATGAAAAGGCTGTTTCTAACGACTTCGACTTCGACAGAAACTGCAGAAACATCTGACACCCTAGAAGAAGTGGTGGGTGCTTCCAAATTTCTAGCGGCAGGATAATCCTCATCTGCATCAGTGTGGAAGTGTGGAAGTCCTCTACCATCGTGAGAGTTGCCTCCTCATCAGCTACACTGACCTCCATGTCCACAGGCTCCATAAGGGTGGAATGCACAGTTCCGCCAATCTCACTATAATAAAAACGTATTAAAATATGACTGTAAATTACAAAGCTAACTAATCAGAACAGTCTTTTTGTCTCCATGTTATCAAACACACAATTAAGAAATAAGAATGATGAGGATTAGTTATAACTAAGAGTTTGAGCCAGGATTTGATGAGTGGAGGCCAATTTGTCCCTTCAGCGAAGGTTTTAGGGGACATTTTACATTTCAGAGGGACAATAACTGTAAACCCAATAACAACCACCATTTTGAATTTTCCCTGGACAAAAACCGCAACCTCGTTCCCAGGGTCTCTCTTCTTCACGCCCCCTGGAGCGAGAGAGAGAGAGAGAGACCCTGGTTGGGGCTGGTCACGTGTCTCTTGGACAATTATAATCCTAAGAAGGGGTCGACAGTATTTGTAACGTTGTCTTGTTTTCTTTACAGTGGCTAGGCTCGTGCTGTGCGCGACGGTTTCAGCTATGGCTGTGAAATAAATATGGCATTTGTCTACATGTTCCATAACCTCTTTTTGAAAATAGGAATATTTACTGCAAGATATATATAAAAGACGTAAACAATTCTCTATGATTATAGCAAGACCCGGAATAAAACAGATAAAACATCCCAGGCTAATCGTCAACCGAATAGGGATGTTACTAACATATCTGAGTCTCTGAGATATCTCTTTGGCTGTGAAAAGTGCTTGAATTTTGCTGTTCATGTTATGCCTGCTGTTTATAACTGAATAAATAGGGACAAAAGATCCTGACAGCTTATAAGTTTCGAACTGAACACAATATGAACAAAGTCCTAAAATTGAAATAACGCCGGAAACGGTTGAGTCAAACGATTCAAACAAAAGCGAATAAACAATGCGCAAGGATAAAATTGTTGTTGCTCAAAAATTCACAAGTATACAAATGAACAATGTATAGACATTCAAACGACTGGAACTGGTGAACATTGAACAAAACAACACGCCTCACACACGAAGAGTAAAAGCTATCATTAGCTGTCATTGTCTTCTCTACCTCGTTTCTTGTTATAAAAGTGTACTGTTGATCAGCGTGGCAAACATTTGGTCCGTGGCGGCCGCTTCTTCCTTGCTTTGCCATCGCCCGAGAACAGACGGCAACACTTTAATGTGCCTTTCGAATGAAGCTCGAAGATCGCCTGTTAAGCAGTATGTAGCGATAATTCATCCCAGTCCGGAACAATGCCATAAATCAAGAGCGCGGGCTTAGCGGCGTCAAGTAATAACATTGGATTGCATTCTGTAGCAAGTTCAAAATTAGCTTTACTGCGGCAAATCTTCAAGCGCCATGACAATTCCTCTGATCCTAAAGCAACTTTCACTCTCAGAACCAGACTATGTGGATATGTTTTCGAAGTCTGCGGATGACCGCCGCTTCACATTGCATTTGTCGCGAGCCGCCGAACGCTTTTGCATTTGTTTCGCAATGCCCAGCAAGAGCAGACAAATTTCACACTTTGCCACCCCTCCCCCGTGTCCTTTGATTGGAATCTCCCAGATTCTGGGAGACACGTGACCAGCCCCAACAAGAGTCTCTCTCTCTCTCTCGCTCCAGGGGGCGGGAAAAAGAGAGACCCTGGGAACGAGGTTGCAAAAACCGTTAGCATACATGACGAATATATTTTTCAGTTTGCAATGCATTGTAGGGCGATTTTGAATCGCATGGCTTTTTCTAAATTTTCTCGATTTGAGAGAGAGCCTTTTACAGCGAAATCAACAGTACAAACAGCAAAAATTGTTTTCTTAATGTTTTTGGAATCAAAGACTTTCTTGTATCTTTTTTATAGGCCATTTTCTGAACAGATGTTCAAGGGGACTGATTGTCCCCTTATTCGTTTTTCTAAGGGACAATGTAAATTGCAGTGCGGGATTGGCGCAATGGCGCGGCCTGGGTCAAACCCTGAAGTTATAACATGTATGTCAAACGTACCCAACATTCTCATAAACATCACCATCTGCACCATCATCATCTATGCCATCGTCATCACTGTCATCATCATCGCTTTTCCCAGGTCTTCAAGGCCTGGATTCAAGTCTACAAAAAAGTGCAATATGAGTATGGATACAGTTATTGACAAACAAATCTTGTGTTATATCCAATTTACAGTGTGATTACAATATACAATATTCACACTTTGACATGGATTGCACTTTTTTATCTATCCTTTTGCTGTTTTAATAGAAGAAATAAGGACAAAAACATGAAGTAAGACTGTACGTTAATTTGTAGAATTGCCGTTCCCTTTAAATTTATCTTGCTTATCATAGTATATGTGTAATTTAATTATATCTCAGTACTAACAACTTGTAAATGATATTGACGAATCACTGAGCATTGAAAACATGACTACACAATTAGATCTTAGCAGCTGAAAAAAATATATGTTGTACCTATTCCCAAAGTGAAACACATCATCTTCAATACTCCAAAAATTATCATCACTTTCTGCTTCATCAGAACCAGATCTTTCACTTAGATTACAATCATCATCTTGGAGGGAGGAAAAGGGATTTCCAGGTAATGTGTTGAAAGTGGTCTGCATCCCACCAACTGAACGGTCCAGCACAGACAATAATGGTTCATCTGCATCCAAGGGATGATATCACATGAGCTTGTGCCCGTCACATCTACATCCCTTCAACAAAATAAAAAAATGGCCATGTTTCTTAATTTACACATTATTATTGTAGTTTTACCCCATTTGATTTATTTATATTTTTTAAGACTAGAAAATTGACTCCACTTCCACTCCCCCTGTATCTGTGATGGAATGGGGCTCATCTTTAGTGTAAGAACCTATGAAACTCACCCGTGACGTAACACAAAGAGCGACCAAGACAACAAAGAACCTTGAAACCAGATAGAGCACGAAAACAATGGCTCCCAAACAATGAACAACTTCACAGGTTCTTTCCCCAACCTAAATCCCGAAATGGGCCTTTTCTTTTGTATGATATTATAATTATGTCCATTTTGCAAGGAGAACAAAACTTACTAGATTAAACTAGAATACAGGTCATTATTTACAGCCAATTTTGATCACTTCAACTGGTCAATGAAGCCATCAAAATCTGCACTTATTTTGAAGTCATTGTTTGATAAACATAAACAATGCCATAGAATTTTAGCTCATTATTGATAATAATTATCTCAATGCATATGCAGTCACAACTGGGACTGCTACATGTATAGTACACACTTTCTGTAATAATGGTAACTTAATTTAATTTATACGAGTTGAGAACCTCGATCTCGCTATCCAAGAAATCAGGTAGCACTCGGCGCTGTTGGTGTCGAATGGGAGTAGAAGCAAACTGTGGTGTTCCTATATGTACGAGCAAATTGGAAAATGTGAGAAAATTTAATTATAACACTTGACTCTGGATGTACAAATGCAGACTTACGAGAGTCAACAGCTTCACTTGCTTCCTGCTTGCCATCTCGTTCAGGCTGACTACAAGAAAACAAAAATGTGGTTAAAACATATCCTGATATGTCATATCATGTCATATAATATAATAATATATATATAGATAGGCTGAGCCTAACAGCGTAGCACTTTGAACAAGCTTATAAACTAAGGTGAAACTTAACTAAGGTGAAAGGTCGGAAACACAAGAATTAAGATTGACGACCGGGCTATTTTTCAATTTTAGCAATTCTCAAAAACAGTAAGGTTATTACCCGACCGTCTGCAGAGTACATTTAGACCGTACAAAAGTTCACAAAACAACTTTTTCTCTGTCTAGAATAACTATTACGACTATTTTCCGAATAAAATACAGTTGTTGCTTGTCAAAAAATGCCCGAGAAACTGATTTGGAAATCAAAAATGAAAAAATACACAAACATAAGCTTATTTGCATAAGGCGACGCGAGTATAAAATCTAAGTCTTGTTTTGTTTACATAAAATCGCTTTTCAATCTATGAAATGAATGAACAAACACTTAAAAATGGACAACACAATCTTCTTTCGAAAAATTTTATTGAAATCTCCATTAGTTTATGTTTAAAAGCAAAACGTGTACATTTATAGCACATCGAGGCCGAGCCGTGTCTTCGATGAAATTCAGGAAATTAATACAACCGAATTAAGCTACACGTTTATAAACAATTCTCCAAAACTAACGAGAACACAAATAAAAAGTCCATCACAGATTGATATCAAGATAAATTCCCATCGAAAAATGTAATTTGTTTTACCTTTAAGTCCCTCGCTTGCTTGAAAATTCTTTAAATCTCCGCGTTGGTTCTGAAATCCGTAATAAAAACAAACATCTCCCGCATTGATATAAACGTATGAAGGTCCTCGAAGCAAGATTTTATCCCTTAAAGCTCTTCTTTTTCCACTAAAGCGGCTTCTGAGTATCCCTTATTTAGTATCCCTGTCTTGAGTAGCAAACCGCGAAAAATGCAGGGAAATAACGACTTTACTGCTCCACTAAACCCCGCGAAAGATCCAACTTTTAGAGCGTTTACCGAGCTGAAGGCTGTGTAGCCGCGCGTGTGGCGTCATACGCGCATGTTTTGCGACGTCATACGCGCCCGCGAATTAGCCCTGCCCAACGGACACACATGTCACGGAGGCGCGCCCGCGAAACATTCCGCTAGCCATGACCATGAAAAATGACGGGCACAGGTTCTATGAGCATGGGGCTGCGCAGCCGGGCCTTCGGCCCGGCGAGTGCTCCGCTATAAAGCATAATAACTGTAAGTTACAATTGTGCTTACCTCGATAGCCGGTGATCCATTTGATGCCGGAGAAGATACTATGCAAAGACAGAATGTGTTGTACGAGAATATCCAAGGCTTTGTTTTCTTTCCTTCCACAGTTCAAATACAGACGAGCGAAGCCTTAAATAACAGACCGAGCCAGATAAACGAGACCTTCCTTTACGAGCGAGTCTGTCCGCCACAGTGCAAAACGTCACTGGCCTTGTTTGATTACATATTTTTTCCAATCAGAAATATCACTGCATAAAAATTACAAAATTGACACAGAATAGGAAAAACGCAATACTTTAGCGAAAGAACCGCACAGATAAGCCAAGAAAACAGCGGATGGAAACGGATTGCTCTTACTCTCCGACTTTTCGACTCACATAAAAGATGGCGCCGGACCAGTGACGCGCGCAATGCATAGTGGTCCGTCGTGGGTTTCAGAAATTTCCGAAGCCGTTTTACTTTTGAGTGGTTTCAGAAATTTCCAAAACCAAAAATTGGCTTCAGCAATTTCCGAAACCAATCGGTATGTTTTAAGACGGATAAAATGCCTTCTGTCAGAAATATATGTTTGCTAGCCTGATATTGGCCGAAGTCAGTGGCGTAAAATTTGGTTTAAAACTGGAATTCTTGCCGAATTTCGCAATTCGTCTTGAAAACGCTACGAAAGTGATAAAATTAGCCGATCAAAAATAAGGCTACTTTTAACCTTTGAGAGCTTAATTTCAGCGAACAATTTACAATTCAGCAGAAAAGGGATTAAGGACTGTAATTTTCACCGAATTTGACGCCAAATTCTGATAAAAAGAGGCTATAAAAAGCTATTTCAGCCGAATTGTGAACTTTGGAATATCCCCCAACGGTGTGGAACATGTTATTACATGTTTTCTTGTTAGTTTGGAACTGTTTTACCATTTAACAGATGTTTACATTTTGTGAATAAAGCAAGAGATTTCTCTTCAATTTGTTAAAATTCCGTACCAATTTTTACCTCAAAAAATTTTGCCCGACCCCTCCTTTATCTTCATTTTTGTGGGGACAGCCCCCCCCCCCCCCCCCCCCCCCCCCCCACCCCCCCTTTACAGCCTTTTTTTTTCGCATGGCCCCCCTCAAATTCACCAGCCCCCCCCCCCCCTCCCCCCCACCTCATAAAAAATGAACGGTCCCTAATTGGTAAAATATATTGGTACGTGGATCTGCAACATAAGGGAAGTAGTCATAACATGTACAATCTAAGAGGACCCACCTTGTGTAGGGTAGGAAAAGGTCCGATAGTTGTTTCATATTCACGACTTGGCTCGCAAGGAGCCTTTGATTTTAATGTAGTTTCTAACGAAAGGCATTGAAGTTTTTAGCCCACAAATCAGGTAAAGTTGTGTAGTAAACGTAATATTTTCTTGCTTAGCTTTCAAAATAAACAAAAGCCGAATCTTCATTGGTAAACATTTTGCACGTAACACAGTGTTTCGGGTCCGAAAAGTTTTCGGGACGTTTTCGCACGCCAGGGTGGAGTGAAGACCGTGAAACGGGAAAACTAACTCGTTGGCCAAGGTTATTAATTATAACAGCTGGGCTGGGGAACTCTCAAAACTCTCAAAACTCTCAAAAAGCCAATAAGATTGAAACTAAATATACGACAAAAGAGTTGCGTTTTCAATGCTCTTTTATTTGATACCTTAAAATTAAACCCTTAAAATTAAGTTCTTAAGATCGCCTTAGTTGATCAAACTATAAAAGCAATGGTCAACAACTGTTAATTGCTGGTTGTCATTTTGATTAATTTGTCATCCCATTTTTATGTTAAACCCTTTTTAAGTTACGATTTCCCCAGAATTTCTTCGTTTGTGTCCAGTAGCCGTGTCCATGGTATCACTGAAACCATTTCCTATAGAAAGACAAAGGAAGCATACTGAAATTAATTGATCCCTCGCTTAGACAGATTTTACTACATTTTTTGTGGGCGTTGTTACTGCGCAAGTGAGTAAATTAGTAAGTCAAATACAGTTGAAACCACAGGCTTACCATCCCCTGTTTGCGTGGTGTGCTGTGCAACCTTAATGGCCATATCAGTTTATAAAATTAGAAAATTAGCCTCACTTAATGCAAAATTTACGGCTCTTAAAACTAATGAAAATAGAATAGAAACTCTCGAAATCACTGCCATGTTGTTTAGCTTTGTTTTTCTGTGTTTATTTACTTTGTTTTTTCTATGTTTAGTATTCAGTTTGGCGATTTGGACTCTCTAAAGCGGTGAATTTTCAAAATAACGGTCAGACACACTAAAAAGAAGAAACAGAGAGCACTTTTGACCGAGTCAGACCGTTGTTTTGAAAACACCGCTTTCGCAAGTCACATATCGCCAAAATAAATTACAAATATAGCCGTTTCCGTTTTTTTTTTTTCATTGTAAGCGACCACCCCAATACATTTAAAGGTTAAAATACGTTCGTGTTTTGATGGAAGCAACACTTCATTTTGTTAATGGGTGTACTGTAAAATGGTCAAATATACTTTGTCATCAAAGCCACCGTATACATTCACAAGCTTCTGACCAGGCGTCACTTTCAGTTGTTGCTTAGGAGAGCTACGACGGCATTCAATTCATCAACCTCCCTCCAACCACCCCCTCCACCTCCACCCCAACCCATGCCTCGCACTCTCGAAGGGGAATACTATTACACAGCACATTTCAATACAGTAATTTTACACAGCTTTTACTGTTTCAATTAACCCTGACCACGTTTTAAGAACGCGTAGGTATAAGTTAACTAACATCTACTAAACCAGTCGCTCGTCATTTTAATCTCCCCAATCTTCCTAAACAACACAGGGCGATCTGCTGCAAATATCAAGAGCGAAACATTAATCGTATCTCCAAATCGGCCCTCTTAATCTCCACGAATAAACGAACGTTTTTAATTCAACCAATTTATTCTTGTTTTACGCTTTACCATGTTTCCACCAATAGCGTAGCTCCACCGGTAACGTTTGATAGTATGGACCACACACAACCCACAATTCTTGATACGCCCTGACGAAGGGCTGCGCTCAGGAAATTATATTTTTACCGTGGCCAATTTACCTTATCAATTCAGTTGATAAAAACAAATGTGTAGTCGTATAAATATCTACGATTGTTAGAACATCTCACCTCATTCCAGCTGGTAGACAAAGACGTCCCCGAATTTGCTTCTTCCGTTGGCATGGCCTGTGTTGGCCGTACTGAATCTGCACTCATCGGAGTTACCATAAATGTTGTAGGTATCCTCGGCGTCATCTCCTGACCAGCAATTCGTTTCGTCTGCTCCAAACATCGTGTATCCAAGGGAGGCGGCTTTTGCTTTGCAGTAGTCATAAATTGCATCCGGGCCTGACACACTGTCCACGTCGTTGTCCAATACATCCGGAAGGGCCTCGTTAGGAGATTTGTTGCTGTAGCACCCAAGGTATTCCCAAACATCTTATCAACGGCAAAGAGATTAATTAAGTTTCTTGCATAACGCCAATATTTAAGGACCTCTCTTAGATATCTTGGGTATCTGCTTTTGGTGCCATAGAAGAGCTCATTAACATTAATTTGGCACTACAATAGCTTTCGTTCACCGTGGTAAACAATGATGAGGGAAATTTGTAATGGGAACAACGAAATGTTGAAGGATAATGTGCAATACTTCCTGATTAATTGCAAAAAGAGCTATCTACGAAACATGCCCGGACATGCATGTAAAGCGACTACAATTAGCGCATTTGAATGTGACGATATGAAAATCATATATTTGAACCGCGGATAAACATGAGTGAAATTTGTGATCCTCGCAGTGTGCTCTCGACTTAAGCAGTTGAAAAAGCAACCCGAAAAAAATTCAGGCTTGAACGGGATTCGGACCCATGACTTTGCGATACCGGTGCAATGCTCTATCCACTGAGCTATCAAGCCACATGGATAGTGAACCATCTTCATTCATTACTTATGCCGCTCATTGTCTGGCGTGGTTAAGTTATGGGAAAAGATTGTGGCCTTCAGCTGCTCATGCATCTTGCTACTTCAATCTTTTAGTTATAGAGTCCCCGCGACCATAGCAAAGAAGACCCATGGAGGACACCTTTTCCCAAAACACAGAAACCCCTCAGACCTAAACGTAAACTGAACATCCGAAGAAGGGTATTTTTTTCCCCCCAAGATCTTATTTTTATGTGACTTTCCCACTGATGAAGGGCTAAGGCCGCAACGTTTGGAACTCTTGACTTAAGTTAAACACAATGACACTCATTACTAAGATGAGAAAACTTTAGTTACATTTTTTGTTTCTAAGGAAAGGCTAAGGAGAGGGTCGCCATTTCATTTTTCTCAGAGAAGGTCTGGGTAAGCACAGAGGCGAGCGGGGCTCCTCCTTCTGGATTGGAGCGGGGATGCGAAAGCTCGGTCTCAGCAGTAATTGAAGGACGGGAGCAGCCCAGCCCAGCTAGTGGGGTTAGTTTCCCTGTCGCACCATGAGACAGATTTTGGACGGAGCTTAAGGTGAGAATGGCAGAATCTTGAAAACTCCTACGAAAAGGTAGATAAAACCTGTAAGGCGATAGAAAGAAACTAGTCCTCCAATAGAAAGGAAATATAAAAACCAAAGGGGAAAAAAACCCACTAGCCGGACCGGACCAGGGATTCGTTGTAAACAGATCATAGGGCGTAACTAAGATTACCCTTCTGATCGCGGTCAGGCTAGTGGAGAGGGCGTAAGGTTATCGATGACACAGCAGAGCAAAACTAATGGTATGATGACGCAGTATGGTATGGTTGTACATATGTATGTAAGTATCCGGAAATATATCTTAAAACGAGCGGTACTGGAAAATCCGAAATTAGCGAACAGGTGGGAGATATGAATAAATGAGATAATATATTTTGTAATCGTATACATATATAACACGACCAGTATATCCATAACACTGAAGAACAGTTTTATTCAACCGAAAAAGGGAACATAACATTCTTCTTCCTCCGCGGTTCTTACGAAAATTTTGTGATTCCAACATGACAAAGCGATATGCCCCCGGCGGCCACAATTGAAACATACAATGGAACCGGCTTGACGAGAATCACTGAGACCCAGAGGGGGTGCTGAGTGGTTTTTTTATGTCGAACCCCGGAGGCAGGAATCTGCTTCATCGCTTTCTGTATTTCTTTGGCTATAGCAACCTCTTCTTCTGAGCCAACTAACTTAAGGAGAACTGATTGAAAAGTAGGAGCTCTAATAAGAGGTCTTGATTGGCGAAGAATAATGGCGCAGCGATTAGCACGCTCGTGACCTTTGTCTCTGGCGACACCACTGAATTGCTCTAAGGCTGCCGAAGTTGCAAAGGCATCGAAAATTGAAGGAGGGCAAGAGAGAAGTAGTCGGACGTATCGGAGAGCTGAATCCACCGACTTTTCGCTATATGAACCTTCCAGGCCCTGAATTTTTCTTTTCTCTTTCAGGTAGAAACAAATCTAATATCTTTGTGAGCGTAACTGTTAACAAACCATATCCATACACCACGCAAGCCGAGGTGGAAGACAAATAGGAATATATAGAAACGGGCTAATGGTACTTTGCGAAACGAAACGAAACGAAACGGTACTTTGCGACACGAAATGATAACTTGAAAGATACGCTTAGCTGTAAAGCGACGTTAACATAAGACCAAATAGCGCTGCTTAATTGGTAAGGAATTCCACTGTTTTACGGCAAAATAGCGCCAAGTCTTATACTATCGGCGATATTTCACTATAGAAGGTCACTTTAGTCGATATTAGTCACTTTTATTTATTTACGTCTAATGTGAAGTCCTATTAAAGACTATCGCTAGTTAACTGAGAACCCAAAAGCTAATGACCATATGCTTGTGATTTTGCAGTTTTTGCGAAACAATACCCAGTCGTACTTGCCAAGCCTTTCCGGTTAGAAAAGGATATTAAATCCTGCGGTAAACAAAAACAGTTCTTATTCAGTTCGATGTCATTAGATTACGTTAGATTTGTGTCGTTTCGCAAATAACAGATCCGTATTTCGAGAAACGAGCTTTTAGTGAATTTATGCGATATATGCTGCCCTTTGCAGTGGAGTACGTTACTTTACTGAATTTTGCCGCAACCATGCCGTGCTTGCCAAGCTCTTCCGCCTGAAAAGATGAAATTAATGAATCCTTCGGTAAACAAGAACATGTCGTTTTGCATTGTATAAGAAAGGATTGACTGAATGTTGCTTGTGTGCAAAAAATCAGAATAGGTCACCGATCAAACTTTCGACAAAAAGAGGATCGTTTCTTGCACGTTTTATTTCCGGTTTGTGCGATTTTACGCACATTTTCACTTCCGGTAAGCTGCGCGCGCGTGCACCTTAAAACGTTTCGGGCCTCCTCAGTTAGCCTCTTCCGAGATCAGAATGAACGGAAGACAAAGTGAGCATACCTCCATTGTTTTTCCTTCGCGCAACTTTTTTTTATTGAGTTCTTAAATTATTCTTATTTTTAGTCTTAGTTTTCGTGACAAACCGCGAAAAAATCTTGTAGATCGAGTGAATAAATCGAGTAGAAATGAAGTGAAATATCACCGTCACAAAATGGTGTAAACTCAGAACAACAAACTTGAAGTTTGAAGCCCGACATGCTGTAAAGCTAGTTTGCAGGTATTGTACAACATAAGACAAAACTAAATGTCTAAATTTCGCTTTATTTTCCGTTGGAAATCTACGTTATTTTTTCCCTATACAACGTCTTATAAAGCGCTCAAATTTTCAACGGCCGCCGTGTAATATCGCTTTCAATACCGCTTTCATTGAAGGGTCACGTCCCGACTCACACACCGCTAATAGTTTAAAATTCTTTGCTTTTCCGTGACGTGAGCAATATTCCAGCGACAACAAGTGCACTGCCATGCCATGACTTTAAAATTGTATCCTCGAAATAAACATGTTTATGGGATTTCAACCACTCTTTCATCGCTCTTTTCGGCGTACCAAATATCCGTTTCCGTCTCGAGTTTCTTCGTTTTCCACGTAACCGCCGCCACTAGTCGACGCCATTTTGAAATTGACGGTTCAACTTGAAAAATTTAGGCTAAACTTTTCAAGTTTCGATTCGAAAAACTTGCGCATGCGCCCTCGTGACAGTGTTCCTTTAAACAGATATATATTAGACAGACCATATATCATATTTCAGATCATATTTCATCTTCTAGAACGAGTGAATAAATCGAGCAGTGAAGTGAATTATCTATGGCGCGTTTTCAGGGTTAAAATTAGATATATGTGTAACTTCTGCCTTTTGACTTTCTAAATAAAATCTTTTTATGCATTACTACTTTTAAAAACACGTCGTTCTTTGTAAAGTAACTTTTGAAACAAGTTAACAGGCTCGTGCCGACTTTTAAACCCGCTACTTTGTGCATTACTACTTTTAAAAACACACTAGTACTCTACTCTTTGTAAGATGACTTATGAAACAAGTTTGTACGCTCGTGCCGACTTTTAAACCCGCTACTTCTCTCGTTTCATATTTGTAAAGCCGTATGATGTCACGCAACACTCCATGATTTGCGAACACTTCATGATGACTTGCGAACACTCCATGATGACTTGCGAACGCTCAATGACTTGCGAAACACTTTTCGCCAGGCGTTCCTTGTCCTACTTGATCACGTGATCGATAAAACCCTCGATCTCGATTACGGTAGCACATCTTCAGTTTTTTTAAATGGCTTCAAACGTTCTCAGAGAGTGCGCTCAGCGCCTCATTAAAACTGCAGAGCGAATTACAAATTCTTCATCGCCTAATGCTGCCGAGTCTACTACGACAACATCAACTGAAACGCGGCCGAGTACGAATACGCCAAATCTGACAACTACCTTTATACCACTATCTATGATTTTTTTGACAGTGCTCCGTCCCGCTGCGACGCACGAGATTACATCTGAACGCATGTGGCACAACACTACTACACGAGGATCACACTCTTGTTGTACAAGATACATAAATAATGTCTTATTTATTGAGGCATTTGCGAGACCACCTCTGTATAACTCTACAAGAGCTATCCTTTGTGTCAAACAGTACTGTACATACACAGAAATCACAAAAAAGCCTTCTGAAGAAACACAATACAGCGTCGGATCGAAAGTACAACAATCCTATTGGCTCAATTACAAGAGCCAATGAGAAAACGAAATATTCGATCCTCCCCAGGAATACAAAAGCGACAGACATTACATTAAAACTGAATGGTTTCATATCATTCTACGAGACCTTAACATGGTAGCAACTGACAAGGTTCGCCAAAGAACCGACACCCGAGTCATTAAATTGTGTTCATTCCTTGTTTAAGGAAAGGACTCAAGAATTTACTGGTCTTTACTAGCATCCGTGAGATTTACAAAACAGCAACTACCGTGTAGGAGTTTAATTTTGCGGGAGTTAATTTTTGCGGATTTCCTTCGATCCGCAAAAAAAATCTCCCGCAGAAAAAAACTCCCGCAAAATTTACCTCCGCAGAAATATACTCCCAAAGAAAAATTAGTAAATCTTGTTTTACAGTGAACACATTCAGGCTCTCATAACTCTGAGGCGACCGGCACAACAGTCATCTGTATTCCCGGCGATTCAACTACAGACACGTCCTAGAACCAGAGACTGTTAGCATAATCGACTAATACGTTTTTAAAAGAACGTACAATAATTCACTCAGGTTTTCTCGTTGTTTATGTTTATGTTGGCGCTAGAACAGCAACCGTAACTATGGTAACTATAGAAACCTCCGGTCAGGAAGTAAAATTACAATTTAATACCTGCCTTGAATTTTATTTATACTTGACCAGAAATCCGCAAACATTTCGTCCTAGCAGAAATTTTAGCTGTCTCGATCCGCAAACATTTCCTCCCACAAAACAAATTCAGTCGGCAATCCGCAAAATTTTCCTCCCGCAAAAATTTCCTCGTACACGGTATGCTGCAGGTTATCTGTTGGATGCCAAATCAAACGTTGTTACAAAGCAACTGAGGTTTACCCTAGCTCCACTAAGACACACTACGCAACTACAGAACTAACTAAGGAACTTAAAATTATTGCAAGAATTCGTGATTTCACTGCAGTGGAATTATAGACTACGGTTTTTTGAGAGTCAGATCTAAGACGCCTATATCCGTGATGCCGGAAACACTTTTTCTCGAGTCTTGCACGCCGCAGACTTTAGACATTAAATCACGGCCTGAGAAATTTAACGATCCTGGCACTTTCAAAGCGATAACAAACTTTAGCCGATAAGCATTTATCTTGCAACAAAAGTGAGCCAAAGAAACCACGATCAGTGTATGCCAATAGAGCTAGCACCGAATAATGGCATAAAGAAATAAAATAATTCTAACGGCTCTGGACAGCATGTATCCTCCTATCAATCTGAGAGATAATCCGCCGAGATCAAAAGGTTTATATCACCGAAGAGAACAAATTATTTACTGTGATCTAAAGGTACAATCCTCTCTGAAGTCTTACTGGGAAAGCTTTATACTTTAGGCATTTAAAATACTTTTTTGCGACGAGTAGGAGTCGTATTTAGCCTGTTTTTTTTTTTCAGTGTACCACTAAATTGACGCCATGTTTTTACACAAAAAGTCGGTCCCAGATCCCTGTGGATCCTTGATCACGTGATCAAGTAGGACAAGGAACGCCTGGCGAAAAGTGTTTCGCAAGTCATTGAGCGTTCGCAAGTAATTGAGTGTTCGCAAGTCATCATGGAGTGTTCGCAAATCATGGAGTGTTGCGTGACATCATACGGCTTTACAAATATGAAACGAGAGAAGTAGCGGGTTTAAAAGTCGGCACGAGCCTACAAACTTGTTTCATAAGTAATCTAACAAAGAACGATGTGTTTTTAAAAGTAGTAATGCGTAAAAAGATTTTATTTACAAAGTCAAAAGGCAGAAGTTACACATATCTAATTTTGACCCTGAAAACGCGCCATAATTATCGCCGTTACAAATCGCCGAAAACAAAAACATCCTGACCAGGCAGCAAACAATACATTAGGCAAATCCGCATGCGGCATTTTGATAGTTTGTAGTACATAATTTTAACTAAGCGTATCTTCATATAGTATTAAGTACCATTTCGTTTCGTTTCGTTTCGCAAAGTACCATTTCGTTTCGTTTCGCAAAGTACCATTTCGTTTCGTTTCGTTTCGTTTCGCAAAGTACCATAAGCCTTTCTATAGAAACGATTTGTATAGCTTAAGAATTTTGACAAATGAGCTAAACAAATCCCGAGACTTCTCGAGGCCGACATACACCTCTTGTAAATAAACTTGACACCTAAGCCCACGTTTAATAAAAACCAACACACGGCCTGCGCCAAATAATTAATGCCAAACACAAGGGTAAATATCTAAGTTAGGGCTGACACACAGCGTTCTTGCCGATTAATGTTTCGCACGCGAGCTGGCACCATAAATAAAGCCGACACACGGTTTAAAATTAATTAACGCTTGATACACAAGCAAACATTTTTTAATAGCTTAAGCAGACACCGTCGCCTGCCAATCGTGTTCAACCGGCGTTTACCAAATAATTAACACTTGACACACAAGCGCACGTAAGATAAACCGACACACGGCGTCTGAAAATTTTCGCTTGACACACAAGCGACCGTTTAAGCTGAAGCCGAAACACGGCGTTTACCAAATAATTTATATGCTTGACACACAAGCGACCGTTTTAGCTGAAGCCGACACACGGCGTTTACCAAATAATTTATATGCTTGACACACAAGCGACCGTTTAAGCTGAAGCCGAAACACGGCGTTTACCAAATAATTTATATGCTTGACACACAAGCGACCGTTTTAGCTGAAGCCGACACACGGCGTTTACAAAATAATTTATATGCTTGACACACAAGCGACCGTTTAAGCTGAAGCCGAAACACGGCGTTTACCAAATAATTTATATGCTTGACACACAAGCGACCGTTTTAGCTGAAGCCGACACACGGCGTTTACCAAATAATTTATATGCTTGACACACAAGCGACCGTTTAAGCTGAAGCCGAAACACGGCGTTTACCAAATAATTTATATGCTTGACACACAAGCGACCGTTTTAGCTGAAGCCGACACACGGCGTTTACAAAATAATTTATATGCTTGACACACAAGCGACCGTTTAAGCTGAAGCCGAAACACGGCGTTTACCAAATAATTTATATGCTTGACACACAAGCGACCGTTTTAGCTGAAGCCGACACACGGCGTTTACAAAATAATTTATATGCTTGAGGGTGTGTTCCTTTCCGTGAATCCAAAAACGGATTTTCGATCCTAAAACGGATTTCGCGTTCCTTTCGACAAATCCAAATCCGGATTTTTGATCTGGCGAATCCTTTTTGAAAAAGGATTCACTGGATTTGAATCCAAAGAATCCAAATCCAGATTTACGGATTAGTGATCTATGCTGTTCCTTTCACAAGGGATCTGAAATTAATCTGATGAACCAGCGGTGATTCCAGACAGAGCACAGTCAGGTCGAGACTTTTTGGTGCCGCCATTTGTCAAACATGTGGGCAAACGTTCCAGGTACAGTAAAACATTCATATATTGACCATATGCCGTTAGAAATTGCTTAGAAACTCAAATAACAACGTAAAGGTGTAATTTGCTATGTAAAAAGGCCTTACATTTAGCAGCCTGTTCAATTCGAGTTCGCATTTCGACCAAATTTGTACGGCTTAGTTTGTGTCAGAGAATTAAGCTTATATGAAAATTGCGGTTTGTTTACCATAATAATCCGGCTGTAACTTTTCAGCCATTCACTTTGTGCAAATAAACGCGCTTTTTTACTCTCTTACTCTGTAACAATAAAGTTTTTAGTTTTTTATTTTGCTTTGCGAAAGGTCACCAATGTTACAGATCCAAAACCGGATTTCGCGTTCCTTTCGACCGCGAAATCCGGCAAATCTCGGATCAAAAATCCGTTTTTGGATTCTCCGAAAGGAACACACCCTGACACACAAGCGACTGTTTTAGCTGAAGTCGACACACGGTGTTTACCAAATAATTTATATGCTTGACACACAAACGACTGTTTTAGCTGAAGCCGACACACGGTGTTTACCAAATAATTTATATGCTTGAAACACAAGCGACTGTTTTAGCTGAAGCCGACACACGGTGTTTACCAAATAATTTATATGCTTGACACACAAGCGACTGTTTTAGGTGAAGCCGACACACGGCGTTTACCAAATAATTTATATGCTTGACACACAAGCGACTGTTTTAGCTGAAGCCGACACACGGCGTTTACCAAATAATTTATATGCTTGACACGCAAGCGACCATTTTACCTAAAGCCGATACACGGCGTCTGTAAATTTACGCATGACCCACAAGCGACCGTTATAACCAAAAGCCGACACACCGGCGTCTTAAAATTTGAGCTCGACATACGAGCGAAAATAGCAAAAGAATCGACACCCGGCGTATGTAATTAATGCTGGACACCGACTTGCGAAAGTGCAACCAAATAACCGACGCTAGATAAACAAAGCTAGACGTATCAAAAGAGTATGAATCGAGCGAAGGCTTTGCAAATACCTCGTTTAACTGTACTTGTTGATTCGCTTCCGCCCCTTCCGCGGGCTGTGGCCCTACGGCTGGCGGAAATGGTCAATGGCAGGGACTGGTGGTGGTGGAGCCGGATTAGCCAAGGCTTGTAACTGAGCAGCAGCCGGTTCTTGAGGCACAGCCATAGCGACAATCCAACTACTTTGGCTTGAGCAAGTAAAATTGAAAACACGAAACACGCGGTTGGGCTTCGGCGACGCGACGGAAGAAAATCGAAAATTCCTTAAAACTTACCGGCTTGGGTACCTTTTTCGAAATGCCACGAAACTAATCAGCGGGATCTTTAAATCAAGAGATATTGCACATGGGAACTTAGCATCCTATTACGTAACTAGCTTCCCACGAGCAGGGTTACGTAATCCACACCCGCCGGAATTCTGCGGCATATTTATGGATGAAAATAGATGATCAATTACGAGTTAGTAATATACCCGATGATAGTGAATATATTTGAATGTGAATATATGAAAATCGTAATTTATCCTCACTGCATACAATTGCCACATCGCGGTTACTAAGTTATGGGAGGAGTCCGCGACTACTGTGGCAGCTAAAGTATGCAGCGGGCAACAAGGGTAGCCCCGTCACCGGCACCAGGGGAAGAGGGTCGGGCGACAAAGGCTTCCTCCACTGGAACGCCGGCAAAATGACACTGATCGAGGCCAAAACTGGGAATTTAAACAAAGAGACCGCAAAGCATCATGCCCGCCCCGAGACATGAAAGCGTGGTGGAATTTGAAGGATTAAAATCAAATTCCGCGATGCGCTAATTATGTATGCAGTTACAATAGTCTATAGAGCGTTTTCACTCACGTGACCTTCAGTCCCGTGGGACTCAAATGACAAAAGCCATGGCAGCCATGTTGGTGTTCCTAACAAAAGAAGTTAATTAAAATTCTTTTGTACGGGAACACCAATATGGCGGCTATGACGTCAAGTGAAAACGCTCTATTTGAACTGCGGATAAAACTCGACTGCTTAAGTTGAGAGTACACTGCGAGGATCACAAATTTCACTCATGTTTATCTCCAGTTCAAATATATGATTTTCATTCCTCGCGAAACTAGGTTAATAACTTTGTCGTGCCTCGGGAGCTAAGCTGCCCGAATTCGAGCGAAAAAAAAATATATATATGTATGTATATATATATATATATATATATATATATATATATATATATATATATATATATATTATACTTGATGGTGTCCTGCAGTTGCCTGGCAACAATGTGGTACTACTTCATGTAAGCCTATATAGGAGCATGGAAAACAAAGATGGCGGACGGTAAACGGTACGCGAACCATCGAAAGGACCTTTTACCAACGTTTTTGGTTTCAAAGAAGACGAAGTGGAATGGCGAAAAGACTCATATGCAAATCGAGAGTTTCGACTCGCGGTGCACCCTCCCCCGAGCTTCGCGAGGATCTGCGAGACACGTATTTCTAGTATATTCACATTCAAATATATTTACTATCATCGGGTATATTACGAACTCGCAATTAACCATCTATCCATGTGGCTTGATAGCACAGTGGATAGAGCGCATTTTGATCCGTGTTTTCTTTTTAATTTCTTGTGAAGCGGGGTTCGACTCCCCGGCGAGTTTGGCGGGCCGTCATCGTATGAGAGGGCCCCCTCACTTTTGGCGTTTTTCTTCTTGCCTTTCCCCCTGTAGTGTATCCATTTGTCGTTTTCTTTCCCCCTGCTGTTTTCATCCCATCCTCGGAGACCCAGGGGCAGTTAGTGGAGCGAGGGAGAGTAGAAAGGGCGAAAAAAATCGGCGGGAGAAAAGGTAAGGAAGGAGAAGGAGCCCCTGGGGACGAAGTCTTATCGGACCAGTCTCAAACGGCCTCGCCAATGCTGGCTCCTGATTGGGCACAAAAATACAAACGATTTTCTGCCCAATCAGCAAGCAGCTAGTCTGGAGTCCATGTCGTGCGTTATTACACGAAGCAGTGCAGGAAAGCAAGCCGTTCGCCATGTTCATCTCGCTCGTGTGACATGGTTTTGCTCGAAGAGGAAGGTTTCAGTTACTATGAGCTTCAAAGATCAAAATGTCGACCTACAGTTGCTAAACATGAAACCCGAAGGGAAATTCGCATTTAGCATCGTTCTCAGGTATTGCTTCAATTTTTCTGGATCGTATCTATTTTGTTGCCATGCATCGCTTATACGTTGTTACTGAAACTTTCTCATGCTCGTCAATTGTTGGTCGCACGGGCCAGATAGGTATGTCGAGCGGCCCGCACTTGCTACGCACGCAGCAATTCAAGTTCTTTTTGCGTGCCAAACTCAAATCGCTAAAGCTTCAATCAATTTGTAACATGTCAGCTGCAAATTTCGTAAACGACCTTCATCGTTGTTTAAAACAAAG
The DNA here is from genome assembly GCA_024195265.1 of Dendrophyllia cribrosa. NCBI lineage: Eukaryota > Metazoa > Cnidaria > Anthozoa > Scleractinia > Dendrophylliidae > Dendrophyllia > Dendrophyllia cribrosa. Next base: position 21,924,518 of record JAJLRJ010000010.1, read on the forward strand.
TTTGTTGTTATTTCCTGGAGTGAAGGAATAAAAACCTCAACAGCAGATTGTAATTAAACAAGTTTTACGTAAACGATGTGTTTTTGGGCAGTTGCCTTAATTATTAACTGGACAGCAATACAGGCTAGATATATGTTATTTTTTAAAGATTTGTTTTGCAATGAACTTTATTTACTACTCTCCACCATTGCACAATACATAACATTACGTTACATTACATTGCATTACCAGAAAATATACTAAAGCTAGATAGTCGTTGGTTACCAAATACACTAATCATCGCACTACTTGCGGTACATATTACAACCTTACACAACTTTCCAAAAGACTTAAAAATTCCATATGCTGTGCCACAGAAAGTTGATTATTGGCTTCCACTTTTCATTGTGAATGCTTAGTCTATTGTTCTCAAGGGCAGTTGAGCGCTTGATGAATTCGATGTATTTTAGCTTAGCGATGACTTGATTCAAAGAAGTTCAAGCGATGCATGTAACTGAAACTTTTCTCTTCGAGCAAAACCATGTCACACGAGCGAGATAAACATGGCGAACGGCTTGCTTTCGTGCACTGCTTCGTGTAAGAACGCACGACATGGGCTCCGGACTAGCTGCTCGCTGATTGGGCACAAAACTCTTTTGTATTTTTGTGTCCAATCAGGAGCAAGCATTGGCGAAGCCGTTTGGAACAAGTCCGATAAGACTTCGTCCCCAGGGGCTCCTTCTCCCTCCTTACCTTTTCTCCCGCCGATTTTTTTTTTTTCGCCCTTTCTGCTCTCCCTCGCCCCGCTAACTGCCCCTGGGTCTCCGAGTATGTTTTGATTCCCCCTCTGTAGTTAATGACCCAAGGGCATTGCACTTCGTCCTAGGGAACGCCAAAAATATAAAAAAAAGCTCAGTGGATAGAGCACTGCACCGGTATCGCAAGGTCATGGGTTCCAATCCCGTTCAAGCTTGAATTTTGTTCAGGTTGCTTTTTCAACTGCTTAAGCGAGGATCACAAATTTCACTCAATCAGAGCATTGATAATCACCCCATCGTGAATCGATGGGATGCTATTTAAGCACTTCATTCGCCGATAGAATGGCAATTCCATTATCATTTTATGTTCACATATTCCATTTAATTAAGTTAATTCATCTTTCTAATGACTTTGTATATTGATCGATTATTTTATATCACGTTTTAAATGTAAAAATTTTAGATAGTGAACAATTGTAAATTTTAAACCCAACTTAGCATAATTTATATTTATATTTACTTATTTAGTGTTCACAATTTGCTAAATACTCTGACTCTTAAACAAAGTTTATTATTATTATTTTTATTATTATTATTATTATTATTATTGAATGTTTACAGTGCGACGTGCCTTACCGTGAAAAATCCAACAAACGTTTTTACAAGTTAGCCAATCAGAGAGCGCAAATTCAATCAACGGTCAAGCTTCTTCGCAAAGTTGAGCGCGATGAAATGTAATCTTGTCGCTTTGTGTTGATCGCAGAAGTGTAAAGTCAGTTACAAAATAGGAAGATTTAAATTACTTTATTGCTTACCACGTTTCCGTAGTTACGAAATGATTATAGGAATCCAGCTGGTGATATCATGCAAACTTATAAAAACGTTTGTTGGGTGCTCACGGTAAGGTGCGTCGCACTGTAACAATGAATGGTCCACTTTTCACACACGTATTGTTTAACACTTTAATCAGTCTACAACTCGGTTAGAATAATATGTAAAGAGACTTGAATTTGGGCTATAAAAAGAACTGGTATATACTCATTGCTTGATTCTTTTATTAGGTTAATGTATATTTTAATGTACAGGATCGATACTTACCGTTTTCATTCGTTTTCTTGTAAACAGCCATTGATCGTGACGCTAAATAGCCAAAGGAGCCAACGTTATTAGTTTGACACTGCCCTGATGATCCATAATCGTCATACGTATTTACGGCATCATCACCAGTCCAGCATACGTTATCATCCAGACCGAAAAGAGTGAATCCTTCATTGTTGGCCTTCTCTTTGCAATATATCAATTTTTTTGTTATCCCAACAAAAGCTACCCTCCTCAGGATATCTGGCAAGGCTTTTCCACTGTTATGAAAACATCCTTTGGCATTCCAAGTTTCTGTAAAACAATAAAAAGAATCGTATAGCTGGACTGGACACCAAGGATTTGGTACAGTGGAACCTCCATTTGAAGGGGACACGCTCGGGACAAGACGAAAGGTCCCATTATTAGACATAAAATGGGCTCCAAAAAGTGAAAAAGTTCACTTTTTTCAAGTCGTTTATAGCCTGAAGCGAAGTGTTAGTGACGTCATATCAGTTGATATAGCAACTTCATGCACATGGATGATTGGATTTATTTACAACGTAAGAAAAAGGAAAATGACGAAACAAAACATATCAAGTAAAAGGAACTTACATTATTGCCGGCTTTGGTGAGAGTTCCATTCGATAACGATTTCGTTTTCTTTCTTTTCGAGCAAAATATAAATGGGAGTATTAAGTTGACCTTCCATGCACGAGTAATTGCGAAAGACTGATTAAAGGTTTCAAATGACGTACAGTGAAGTAACGTTTGTGACAGACAGGCGCGTAGCCAGCCTTTAAGCCATTAAGCCCGGGCTTAACAGGGATTTCTGTGATTTTTTTTTTTTGTTCAGTAGCTGTAAGGCCGCAATTTCTGCTACTGTTTCTTTGAAAAATAAAATCATGACCTTCGAAACATGTATGAAAAATGTATGAAAAATGCCCGAATGTTATGCAAAAGAAAGCAAAGACTGTGGTCTAAAACTTTGATTAAAATAGCCAAGGAGTCAAGGGTAGTGACGACCAAATGGTTTGGAACGAACTGTTTAATAATAATAATACTTTAATACTCGACTTTGGCTAAAAGAATTACATCGAATTTACAATTAAAAAGATAACAAAAAGCAAACTTTACTATACTATATACAATATACTTGTATGCCTTTATACTATTTACTTGTGCAGCCTTGCCCCGCGCGTTTGAGCGTGCAAAGGAGTTGGCAGCAGGTTGTGATATCGAGCCCAGCATGCCAAAGAGTGTCTGCCGTCCAGCGTAACCGACCCAATGTTCCTGCAGCCACGCCACAGCAGTGTTGGTACAGAGCCCTCTATTGGCTTGCCCACTATCGATCATCTCATCCAAGAACTCAATACAGGCTGCTTGTGTACCATGACCGGTTCCTGGGCCAATACCTCATACCTACCAAGCTCCGATCACTGAACAGAGATACCACAAACAAGATTTACAACACATACTCCAACGACTTAAGCTCGTTAACAACCGTTAATTATCTTTATATTTCATAAAGTCGGACAAGGAATCAGCTGTGCTTTTGTATAAAGCAAAGGATTAGGTTTTTGACTGTCAGCGGTAAAACTGCCACCTGTAGTTCAAAAGTTGATATACTCAATTTTCGCTGTGGCATAATAAAAAATAATAAAACGTACAACATAAAAACTGAACATTGCGCGCACGATTTCTACGCTATCACAAGATGGCGCGCCGCCAGAAGAATTCCTCACATATTGCAATCGATGATCAATTCCTTACCAGATTTCATCTTTGCGCCGATATTCCTCTCTGCACACCTCGAGCTTTTGTAAAACGTTGTTTAGTGTACTAAGGCCACAATATATATTAAGTTAACAAAACCTCGGACATCTTGCATAAGCACTAAAAATACCTGTCGTTTTTCACTGAATCAAGATCGATTTTTGGACGAAATATATCGTGGAGAATGCTCAAAATAGCATTTCCGAGCCTCCAGATTTCTAAATTTCCTGGGGAAGCATGCCCCCAGACACCCCCAGAGGCTCGCGCCTTCGGCGCTCCTATTTTATACCACAAATAAAATATGTCGGGCTTAAACAGAAAAAAGGTCTGGCTACGCCCCTGACAGATCACCTAGTGTGACCGGAAAAGCGACTGTACATGTAAAACAAATCATAACAATATATTGAATTAATTCTAGTACCTTAGGGGCACTTACAAGACCCTTAAAGCTTCTTAAAGCATGACTTCACCACTGGAAGAGTTGTTGTTCTTGTTTATAGAGGTGTCCCCTAAATGATGGTTTAGCTGGTTTGGTAATAATTAACCACTCGAACACTCTTAACTTGGGATGCCGCCATTTAATTTATCAATTGTGAAATACATGATTCGAATTGCAACTGCAACCTTAGACTGTTTAAATTGTAGTTTACTATTATAACCTCCCATTAGGTTTTTATAGCACAAACACATCGTTATTTGATTTTATTAGAAAATTAATGCAGGCAAACTAACAACAACTGGATAAGAAATAGCACTGTGCAGTTATTTATGTCATCCAGTGCATCAAAAAATATAATTAAAAGACGGGGTCACAATGCCTGTTTTCACGTTATAGGGCGGTAGTAAAAACAAAATTTGCTGGCTTAATTGTGACGGTAATAATATAATTGTAAATCGTTACCTTGAGCGAGTGGTAACCATTATTTCCAGAAATTTATGACTAGAAGTACAATTTTAGTATTTTTCTTATGTCTAGCATAAGAATGTTTCGAAAAGCGCAATTACCGAAAAGTAAAAGTATTTTCTGTATCTGCACGCTCCCTGTGAAACGCCTAAAACTAGATTGTTAAAGCGATTCCATAAAATATTAAAAAATCGAATAATAAACAATTCTTTAAACTTGGATATATCGTCACCATGATCATATATTTATTTAGCGAACTGACTCCTCAAAGGAAACCCTCTTGGTTCAAAATACTCTTGCGCTCATGCACGTGCAAATGACGCAAGTATATTATTATGCTCTGTAGTAATGCGCGATGCAATACTAGGGAGTCAACTTAAAGTGCCACTACGACGAAAATGTTTCTATTTCTTTTCCGCTTTTTTTAACGCAAATGTATCTAATAGGTTTAGACAAATGCAAATTGCTATAAATTAGATTGATATATTCTTACACAGCTCAGAAATAGCTGGCCGAAAACCCACGAAAATCACGTAAAATCCGTCCGCCATTACTCCGTTCATAAATCCAAGGCCACGTTCTACTGGTTTGCGATCTGGTACACGTGACTTAATTTGTGACGTAAATGACTCAACGCGATTCCCTCCGGGTTACAGACAACAAAAGCCAAAAAGCACGTGTTGAGTCATTTACGTCACAAAATCTTTAGGCTAACTCGATCCAACTCTCAGGGTTCGGTCCCGGTCATTTTTTAATTGAGTAATGGCGGCAAGCCGAATTCGAAATGTAAAGTTAAAAAAAGGGCACTTCCCGTACGAGTTTTGACTTGAAACTTCGCAAGGTAGGTAGCAAGTACTTATATTTTCAAAATACGAAGAGAACAGAAAATGCATATTTTTGATCATAGTGGAACTTTAAAGAGCAATTTACACAAGAAAAATTTTTGTGTTCTTACTTGGGCATTCATCGGTGTTACATGCTACAGTAGACGAAGCAGGTCCAAAGCTACTGCAATCGTTGCCATCGTTTTGTGGTGGTGGATTGGTGCACGTTCTGGTTCTTGTCTTTGACCCTCCTCCACACGTCTTTGAACAAGGTCCGTACTGTCCCCATTCAGAGTAACCACCGTTTACTGAGAGAAACAAGTTGAGAAAATGTTAGTTACTCTTGCAGTGGTAGTTGTACTGTTAGCCGCGCGTTACGAAGGTTTCAAACACTGTACGCAGTTTATTAAAGGGAGGGTTTCACGGTTCGGCGCATGTGCACAGATTAAAATGCTTTATTCGCTTGCTTGCCAATGAATTTTATCGGTTAAAAAACCACTCACATTTACTTCAATAATCACATACTATAATTAGTTCAAACAAAGCAAAGGGTGACCAAAATTCACAGAAAACTTCAACGGATTACACGGCCGACAAAGTCAACACTGAATAAAACCTTTGACCCGAAGGATTTATTCTACGCTCTGGTGGCTTTCATGGCGCACATTGGTATGTATAATCATCCATTCAATCAGCGACATTTTCACGGGCAAATTTCCCGCCAGAGTTATCTACTCGCTTCCGATTGGTCTAAACAATGAATTTAAATGGATTACGGCATAGCTTGCACATGCGCCGAACCGTGAAACCCTCCCTTTAAGTCATTAGATCAGTTGATGTACAGATAAGACATGTTCGAAATCTACAAACAGCTATTAACAGGAATAGTACAAGTAGTCAAGTAACGACGTTAAGAATGTCAGAAACTAAAAATATTTACCCGTTGGTATCTCTCAAGGTCTGCGACTAGTAATTGCGTTAATACAGATCTTACTAATTCATCATTGTTACGTCACAGTTATATTACTCGATCATGTCATATAATTAAGTCAAGCATGAATTTCGTGTCATAACGAAACAGTAGTTACTCTCTCGTTTTTCTTTCAGTGAAGAGAAAGATACGCTTAGTACATATATCGCTCATAAAAAGTCGATGAAACGAAATTGAAAAAAAATGCTTATTGCTGTTAAACTCACTTGGGCATGGGTCAATGTTGCATTCTGTGGTAGAAGAAGCGGGTCCCAGTCCACTGCAGTCCTGTCCTCCATTACCTGGTGGTGGATTGGTGCAAGTTCTGGTTCTGGTTTTTATCCCACCTCCACAAGTCTGTGAACATGGTCCGTAAGATCCCCAAGCAGAGTAACCACCATCCACTACATAAATACCAAGACATTATAAAAGTTGTGTAATACAACTGGGATTTTTCTTGTTATATTTTAGTCTTTTTAGCCATTGGTAAAACAATTATAAACTGCCGACTAAAAATAATTAGTACTCTGACACAAGGTTCTGAGGAATCAATTGTTTATCATACGTCATGCCATCTTTCCTAAAATATTTGTCTCGACAGTATTTTTCCTAGCGTGTAGTCAAATCAGTCTCGGTCATACTCGTTGTTTCAAACATCAGTTTTGCGCGAATTATCATAAAAGAAAAAAATATATATCTACAAAACTACTGCAGAAATGATATGCTATCGCCAGTTTAATACTAACAAAAAAAAACATATAAAGAGGCACAAATATTATTTCATTGGCTGTTTATTTTTTGACTTGTTTACCTGGACAATCACCACTGTTACACTGCTGTGTCTCACTGTTTGGACCCAAGCCTGAACAGTCCGCTCCTCCGGAACCCGGGGGAGGATTGGTGCAGGTACGGCTACGCGAACGTGAACCAATTCCACAACTTGAAGAACACTCGGACCAAGAACTCCACTCAGAGTAGCCCCCGTTCACTTTAAAAATAAATATAATAGGCCTTTATATTGTATTTTTATGGAAATGAAACTTGAGAGGTCATTCTTCTGAATGTTTTACTTCGTTTGGGTTTGTCAGGAGTGGTTTGGTTGGATAGCTAGATGGGTTGGTTGGTTTCGTTTGATTGACTACAGTTGTTTGAGTTTGGTCAGTATTGGATTGGTTGGATATAGTTAGTTGGAATGGTTGGTTTTGTTTGATTGACTTGATGGCGTGCGTTTTGGGTTTGGTCAGGAGTGGTCTGGTTGGTTTGATTTAATGTTTAGTGGAGTTGGTTGGGTTAGGTTGGTTAACTTGATGGTGTTGGGTTGTTTGGTCTGGTCAGGAGAGGTTGCTTTGGTTGGATGGCTAGTGGAGCTGGTTGCTTTGGTTTAGTAGACTTGATTGGTTGGGTTGGTTCGGTTAGCTGATTGGTTGGTTCATTGGTTGGTTGGTTGAGTTTGGTCAGGAGAGATTGGGTTGGTTTGGTTGGATGGTTAGAATAGTTCTTGGCCGCTAACTAAAACAAAGGCTTTGTTTTAGTTAGCTTAATTGTTTGGCAAAGTTGGGTCAGTTTGGAGGTTGGGTTTCTTTGGTTGAATGGTTAGTGGAGTTGGGTGCTTTGGCTTAGTTGACTTGATTGGCTGGCTAGATTAGGTTGGTTGGATAAGTAAATTGATTGGTTGCTTGGTTTGGTTCGGTTCGATGGTTAGTGGAGCTGGTTAAATTGCGTTGGTTTAGTTGACTTGATCGGCGGGTTGGGATGGTAGATTGGTTTGTTGGTTTGGTCAGGAGAGGTTGTTTGTTTGGTTACATGGATAGTGGAGTTGGGTTTCTTGGTTTCGTTGACTTCATAAGTTGGGTAGGTTGGGTTAGTCGGTTAGTTGGTTATACATGGTTGGTTGAGTTTCGTCGGCAGGAAAGGTTTGATTGGTTTAGTAAGTTGTGAGTTAAGATGGTTAGTTGGATTGTTTAGTTAGAACCTTTAAAAATAAACGCTCTTACTCGTTTTGCAGCCGTAGAATTCCACTCTCAAAGCTTCGTAACGATACCAAGACTCAGGGATGATTCGTATGTATCTTGCACTTATTGCTGGGTTCAGCTCATGACTGACGATGTTTATTCGGTCTGAGTTTGCGGTAAAAGTCTTGAACAGAAATGTGATAAATCAACATATTAATAGTATTGACTTTCCACGTGAAAACAAGGAAAAAGGTGAATACACAGACACGCAAAACAATAACAGTTACGTCTAATTGCCGTATTTTCTAGAATAATAGCCGTCCCTTGATTAATCTCCCCCTCAAAAAATCGCTTTCTTTTGGTGAAAATATGTCAAATAATCGCCTCTTTCAATTAATCGCCCCAAATCCCTTCCCCTTTCTTTCTCATCCTCCCAAGTTAAAGTTTAAACTGACCCACGTCTTGTATAGGAAACAATCGTTACAATTACGAGTACGAATCCGAATTACACTTATAAAAACTGTTCATCATTCTTCGATAAACACTTCTCACTTTCAACAGTTAGTGCTCCGAATTTATTCAAAATGACAAAACACTTCTTCCTTTGTTCACTACACCGTACCGAGTGAATACAAAAAAAGGTTTATGCTGCACCCAGACTATTACTTAACATGGACGAGTTAGCTGTTGCAATGAATCCTGGATTTTTCTTTTGGTTGAACACTTTCAATAAATAAATATTCTTAACAACTCAAGCTTAAGTTAAAACTAAGATATTGCGAAACATCGCAATATTTTCAAGAACCGTAAAAAGAATATAATTCTTTCCCGCATTTCTACTTTCACAAATGATCAAATTATCTTTAAACATGTCGGTAACCCACAATGTAAACATCGACAAAACTGTTTTCTAGCCTCGGCTATCGGCTGCTAGGTGCGTTTGCACACAATGATTTTATCTTTCCGCTGTTTGTTTGGTGTGTCTTATCAAACGCGTGCCATATTTCACGTTAGGCGTGACATGTAGCACACTCCTTGAGAGTGATAAGCTTTAGCGAGCGACACTTTCTGTTTTGCTTACTAAATATGCGCAAATCCGTGTCATGGCACGCGTACCGGTGCATTCGCCATTTTTTTTTTCTGTTTCCTCGTGTATATATTATGAACAGAACTTACTCGTAATCAATTTCGTTAGCTATTCTTATGTCATATTGTCTTTTTCTATTTTGTTTCTGTGAAATGATTTCCGGATTTTATTTTTACAAAAATCATCTGTGTGTTCTTCACCCGGGGAGCATTAAGAGCCATAGCGGCGTTACAACGAGTAGTGCATAGTAAAAAAATACCAATATATCTATCTTCGAAAATGGATCGACGGCGAGAGACAAGAACTGTACCTTAGTATATCCGTCAGGCTGATATTGCTGGAAGTTTGAGTCTGAAGAACTGTATCTCAATGTGAAACTCTTGACCCAGCGGTCTGCACTATAGTAGCCCTGTGTCGAAATGCCTGAAACTTGTGTTTCAGTTCCGAAGTCGACTTGAAGCCACTGGTTGTGGTCTTGAACTTTCGGAATCCAAGCTCCATAACGCCGAGTTGCCCCCTGGTAGTTGAGCCTGGCATTCGGAGGTATATACGCTGTACTCAGTTGGGAAGAGGCCGTTATCGCAGAATTTGGAATATCTAAGTTTTCCATTCCTAATGGCTTCCTGCAACTTGGCACCTCAGGGATTGGAAAACCTGTTAAATGCACAAACATCGTAATTTTTTTAAACAAATGACATTTGACAAAAACCTAACATTTTTGCGACGATGCAAGCTTCCTTCGTGTTGACGTACAAGCGAATATGTTTCGATTACACACGACAAACACAAGAAACTGCCATTATAAATAAGGTCATGGAAATATGTTTTCGCTAAGAGCCAACTGTTAAAGAAAGAATTCTCAATGCTATAAAATGGTTACGGCATTAAACTGTAGCCCTACTGCGACCAGTAAGAAACGTGCGGAAAGAGGCAGAAATATTCGCTTATGTTTTCAACTTACAGAGTTCAATTATATATTTAGTATGGCATAAATGCATGGGTTTGTTGCATGAGACTTTTGTATTATATTTAAGTTATGTTAAAAATTAAGCCATGATTGATCTAGTCAAATGTTTTTCTTGGTAAACATTTGGTACTATTTGCCACCCTAGGAGAAGTAGAAAGGAATAAATAGTACACTGGACAAAACAATTGAGGATTGGATTAAATGATGATTACTTTCAAATAGTTTACCTAAATTCCATTATAAACGACAACATACGATACAAGGAAATTCCACAAGTGGAAATTTTTTTTTTACAAATACCTCTATGACTATGAAAAAGGCGGAACAGCAGGCGCGATCGATAGATTTTGGCGCCAAAAATTCGTCTTCGTTGTGTAATGTTATACTTTCACGGTGGGGCCAAACGCCACTTAAAAGAATCATTAACCCTCAGACGTACAAGGTGGGGTGGGGGGTTTTTGCCACCCCCACCCCCCCCCCCCCCCCTTAAGGTTTTTCTCCGATATTTTCAAGACCATTTAAGATTATCACATGCCGTTTTCAGTAGCTGTTCAATTATCCTAGAGACACATTTTGATAAAGTTTGGAGACAAGATGACGTCACGGACCCCCAGCAGCGCCCCAGCCCATAATATTTAACTTAACGGGTAGAGCACATCGCGGGCTATCTATTGGATGTTAAATATTTCCGATATATTGCAACATCGCAAAAACCCAAGGAGGGGGGGGGGGGGGGGGGGGTGCAACAACTCCCCCCCTTGTACCACGGTTGGGGTATAAGTTTGGGTGTACGTCCAAGGGTTAAGGCCGATTTTGCCTCTTTTGCATATTTCCTCATCAAACTTCGTGCATTCACTTGGGTTGTTATCCAAATTATTTCAGTGGTAAAGATATGCCAAAATTGGTTCGTCTCCCCGGTTTCGGAACATGCTAACAAGACCGGTCGTTAAATTCTGACGTCATAATTGATGACATCACAAAAAACAGTGGTACAAAGTTTCTAATTTCATACCAAGAAATATACTTGTTGGAAATAGCTTGATTGGCGGATTAATATACAGAAAACCGTAACTCGCTATGGCAATTATTTCTCGAGTAATAACAATTTGAAGAAACTTCAATGTCCCCCCGGAACCATAATTTTATATAAAATCAATTCCAATCGTATGTTTTTTTTTAAGTAAAGCTACGAGTTTGGTAAAGTAAAATAAATAGTTTTAAAAAAAGGATTTGGTTTTAGATTTTATTTTTATTTTATTATTATTTTTCTCCCCTAAACTATAATTTAAGCACCGAAATAATTGTGACGTCACAGAACTAGGTTTTTGGTCTGATTTTATTCAATTTTTCTTGTTCTACTCATCTAGGACAATTAATCTGTAGCATAACTAGAATTGCTAACAAAAAAACACAAATTGTGATACTTTTACATAGGGTGGGGGCACCCTTTACTGTGGACAAAGCGTTCTTCAAAATTCAAAATGTCATATCTCAACTAATATTGAATATTATAGTATAATATAATAAAAATGAACTGTGACGTCATAATTTAATATCCCCTGATATAATTTGGCGCATGTCCTCTGTTCAGTTGTCCAGTTTGGTGACGAAATGTTTAGTACATTTAAAGATATGCTTAAATAACCAAAAAATGCCACCCCTTAGTGATCCCTTGGAGAGGTGGTTTGGCGTGTACCTAAAAAAATAATACATGGTTCTCAATAGTTACAATTATCACGAAAAGCCTTTGGAAAGGTAGATAAAAAGAAACGTAGTTCCAAAAAATTTGTACCATAAACAGAGGAAAAAGCAGATAGAAAACATATATCAGCGACAAGCAATCATGAAGAAAACAGTTCTTGAACGTATTAAAGCTGTTGTAGCGGTAAACGGTGCACTTATAGAAACTAGAACTTCATAAATATAATGTAAAAGGATCGAAAAGGCTTTTGTACGACATGCATATATGAACCCTTTGAAATATGTATATGAAGGAAACAACAGGAAAGCTCATTTGAGGCGCAAAATTACTGGAACGACTCGACAAAGACTCTCATGCCAGTGCCAAATTTTTTGTTTGCCGACTACTTCACAAAATGGATGAATGGATGCAAATGTAGAAATTAGTTCAAGGATTACCAATTGAGGCCTCTATCAAATTCAAGAGCCGAAGAACGATTTTCGTTACAGGTTTCAACAAATTTTACAGCGAAGCAAACTCGAACGCATTGTAGATATTCGCTAACACTGGTATATTTTAATAATTTTCCATGTGTGAAATTTTCTTGTCTCTTATGTTGCAGTTTTTAATGGAATTTAAGTAAAGCATTTAAAAGTTATTGACATTTAACCCATTTGTTTTAAAACTCCAGACAAGAGTGTAGTATTGTAATAGTATCACACTATTACACTATTTTTGCACTGTATAGGATTAAAAGTGATACAGGGTACAGGATATGTTGTATTGTCTGTTTCTCCTTGTTTGGGCTGGATTTTACCTTATCTTATTTTGTGTTTTTGGAAACCAAATTATTTTGTCCACTGAATAAAAAACAGTCACCAATAAATACAGTGATAATGTCTTACCTGATGAACAACCATAGAAGTCAGCCCGCAATGAAGTCCAACCGTAATAATCCGTTGGGTGGATTCGGATGTATTGGCAAATAATGGGATTTGCTAGCCTGTGACTCACAACTGTGAATCGATCAGTGTTACCATCGAAAATCTTAAAATGATAAAAAAAATACATTGTTTTGAGGACATAATAAACAGTTACAGGTAGTGAATAACATGTTCTCGCATCCAATTTCACTTCACTGCGTACTAACGTATAGGGACCTCTAATCTATATATATATATATATATATATATATATATTTAGAAATTAAACGAGACTTACCTGTAAGTTGAAGTTTGATAAGTATTCTACCAAATCCGCAGGGGTACTGAGGGTTAACATGAGATGTACATGCGCCGCCGTGAGTCAGACTTCAAAGGTTGTGGACGCAATTAACAGGAAACTCTGTAATTCTCGGAGATCGAACTAGACGTCCAGAGACTATTGGTGTAATATCGAGGCTCCCACGAGGATAGAAGAGGGGAACAATCAGGGAGGGCATGTTAACCCTCAGTACCACTGCGAATTTGGTAGAATTCTTATCAAACTTCAACTGACAAGTAAGTCTCGTTTAATTTCTAATTCTACCAAATCGCAGTGACGTAATTCCGGTAAACATAAGATTTTAAAGCAATTGTGGACTCAACTATAAAGTCACAAAAACATTTATTGTAACACAGCGTCTTGAAAAGCATCATCAGCTACAACAGGTCTGTTGTAGAACTTGCGAAAAGTTGAGTCCGAAGACCAACCTACGTACTTCAAAATGGTATCTGTAGGAATAGTTTGACTAGCTTTACTTGTACTGGCTGACCGCGTACTATGGGCCTTAAATTTAGTAGTGTCAATATACCACTTAAAGTAAAGTCCTCGGACGTACACGCAAACGTATACCCCAACAGTGGTACACACGCATTTTTCTTCAAAAATGGGTTGACCACATGTTACTTATGACGTCATATCTCGTTACCATAGCAACCGATTATCGCCAAACTTTACCAAAATGTGTCTCAAGGAAAAATGAACAGCTACTGAAAATGGCATGTGCTAATCTTAAATGGTCTTGAAAATATCGGAGAAAAAAATCTTAGGGGGCGTGGCAACTACACCCCCCCCCCCCCCCCCCTCCCCTTGTACGTCCGAGGGTTAATCCACCGTCCAACTGTGCTAGTTCCGAGCGGCGCATAAGGCTTAACATATGATACTAACAACTTCGTACTTCCCGGCCTCTTGTCTAAGAGGTAGGGTATGTACGAGGTAACTCTCCAGTGTTCTGTAAACACATAGTTCTTGTTGTTGGTATTTCCTGACATAAATAGAACTGAATGTGTATCCTGGCCTGTTCTGTTCCACGTGCTCATTAATATGAAACAGATAATAATCGTGGGCTTTCTTCAGAGATTTGATGTCCATCCATGCTAACACTAGACACCTTTGTCCTGAAGCAAGCGTAAGTAAACCTACTACAAGGCTTAAATGTCAACTCTTACAATGAGAGCTTTTCAAGCGGGTACATTAAAGGCAAATTAAATGATGCAAAACAACATAAACATCCCAAGTTTCTGAATATTTCGGCACAGGTTTCCTAGAATTGAAGACACCTTTCATGTAATGGATAACAAGTGGATGACTGGAAACGGTGTAATTTGTTCCGGTTAAGGTGGTTCCCATAAGACATTAGATAAAGCCGAGTGGGCAGTATTGATTGTTGGATTGGATAACCCCTTCTTATAAAGGTCATGAAGAAATTCTAACACATCATTCACAATGAGTTGCATAGAATTAATTTGTACACAAAACTGGTACCACTTGCTGAGGTATACATTGTACTGTTTCTGGGTACTCTCTCTAGCCAGGAAGACATAAGGACTTCAGTAATGTCTGGATAAATGCCTCGGTTAACAACCTCTTACCATGGGTCTGCTTTCCATTAAACATACAAATGAACCTTGTGATTTAGTCTATTTGTAATGAGGTCAATGTCTAGCTTACCAAAATGCACTGCTATATCATCGAATGTATGAGAATTCAGCTCCCATTCCACATAAGGGTTGAACTTCCGCGACAAACTGTCTGTAAAGATGTTCTGTTTACCAGGAATGTGGGCTGCAGGTAGCCAGAGGTTTCTCATGACAGCCCATGACCATTTTTTTTTTGCTTGAGTGTCACAAGCATGGCCTTACAACCCCCATAGCGTTAATGTATGTGACTGTTGTCATGTTGTCGAAAACAATCCGAATGTGAAGGTTCTGGGCTTTTGAAAGAAGAGCATCTAGCCCTAACTTTCCGCCAAAAGCTCTAACACGTTAATGTGCTGAGATCCCTCGTGGAGTACACAAAGTCCCTGGGTGTTGGCAATTCCTGTTGTAGCCCCACCCCAATTGGGAGAAATCGATGGCAAGCGTAACATCCTGGACTCCGTGATCAATGTTTCTGTACACTGAAGGGAGCAAGAAAACCCACCATTGCAAATCTGACTTACTTTCTGAGGACAAAGACATAACCTCTTCAAAATTCTCTGAGGCAGCTTTTAATGCAAAATCTTTCTCTCTCTCTAAAGTCCTGTAATGCAGGGGGCCCAATTGAACCCCAGGGAAAGGTTGAAATGAGGGTTCCAATATGGGAAGCTACCTGACGAATTATCCTCTGTGTAATAGGAGTCATCTATATAACACAAACATGAATATATGCCCAAATTGGGTTCGTAAAGTAGCGAAAGCAGGCTTCAGGACTTAGGTAGAAATTCTTTGACTGTTGATAAGCCCCATAGGCAATGCTGTAAACTGCAAAAATCTATCACGCCAAACAAATTTGAGAAATTTTCTGTAGGCTGGTGCAATAGGCACACAATAATATCCTCTTTCAAATCTATGGAAGACTTAAAACAGTCTTGCAGCTTCATGAGTCGTATGGCTGATATGATAGTATCCATTTTGAAATTGTGATAGGTGACTGTTTCATTGAGTAATTTAAGATTAAATATAACCTTAAAAGTTCCTGGTTCTTTATGGCCTCACCAAAATTGGTGAAATAACCTCACCAGGTTCAGAAGCTGTCAGTTCAATGATCCCTTTTTGTAACAAGAGGCTACAGTGGTAGCCTGTACTCATGCGCTTGCATAAGAAAGTTTTACGGTATATTTTAAATGGTTCACGAACCCCTTCACCCTCAACGAATTTTGCGTGACACACTTAATAAGAACACGTCAAGACACGTTTCTGTACTCGCCGTGAATATCTAATTTATTGATTCCTGATCAAATCCACACTCTTCTAATATTTCCCAAACAGTGACTTCTTTCTGTTACATTTGAAAAAGGCTACTTTTAAAAGCAATGAAATCAGTAAACGACTGGGCTATTTTTCAATTTTAGCAATTCTCAAAAGCAGTATTACGCAACCGTCTGTAATATAAGACTGCACAACTGTACTCGCTTTGAATATTTAATTTATTGATTCCCGATGAAATACACTCATCTTTTATTTCCCAAACCATGACTTCTTTCCGTTACATTTGGAAAGACTACTTTTTAAGAGCAATGAAATCAGTAAACGACGGGCTATTCTTTAGTCTTGTTTTGTTTACATATATCACATATTATTACGACTGAATTTGAGTGCGTTTTATAAACATTTCTCCAACTTACGAGAACACAAACAAAAAGTCAATCACAAATTGATATCAACATAAATTCCCATCGAAAAATCTAACTTATTTTACGGTAAAGTACCTCGGCTTGACTCGGCTGCTTGATAATTCTTTAAAATTCCGCTTCTTCGAAAGAAACAGCCCCGCATTGAAAAAAATGTATGAAGTTCCTCGACGCAAGATTTCGTCGCTTAAAGCTCTTCCTTTTGTCCACTACAGCGGCTTCTGAGTATTTTTTAAAGCCTTCTCTTTCCATTTTGAATATTTTAAATGTGTGTTATTACTCCGATAAGACAAAACTATGGCTTTGAAAACGAAGCTTATACCGAGCGCGGCAGCCATTTTTGTAGAAATTGTATGTAACCTGACGACCCGGTTAGTAATAATATATGCGTGCATAAATTTGCATGCACAAATGTGACACCAAAAAAAAAAATGACGAAGAAAAACAAAGCCGGAACCTTACCTCATGCGCGCTATGCGCATGAGTAAAAAGGTTTCAATCTCTTTATCGATAGTCTGCTGTTGAGTTGGCGGAAACTTGTGCTCATTGGTAATTGTGCTTCTGACATGAGATGGCTCACAATCAAATTCAATGATGCAACCAGTTACACATTGTAAAACAAATGAATGAGGAAATTTGTTGCCATTCGTGCAAACAATATCTCAATTGCCCTGCTACAAATGGTTGCTGAACATTCAAAATCACATTTATCATGCTGATATGACTAACCTGTTGAAAGGTTTCTAATTGTGGCTCGTCTTAGTTTGTGTACGAGGCAGCTTTTGATTCCGCGTTCGCCCAAAAAGGCTGAGATCTAGTAAAGCTTCTACCAGAATAGCGCCCTCTAACCATAGTAGAAGCAGAACCTTTACCCTGGTATCCACCATAAGAATGGAAACGCGAACCACGGTTTTTCTTTGGGGTTGCCAATTTTTTTGACCAGCTTGTTGGCCTTTGAGACGTCAATTTCTTTGCTAACATCCTCTCCAAACAATTCTGCGGTGATTGGTGTCGAAGCATTGCATAATGCACTGTATTGCGTGTTAAGATCTGGTCTCAAGAGCTCTCTGCGTCTTATGTTGCGCTCTCTATTTCCAGATAAGGATAACACCAAAAGCATGCACGAGGTTGTCTCTCACTGCACATGTTGCCACTTTACACGCCTGAAGAATTGCATACATTGAACTCATGGCACTTCTGCATTCCATTATCCGTCTTTTTGGTGTTCTCTCGAAGCTGGTTCCAAACAGCCTTGTTTGTTTTTGGAGCCACTAAAACTCACAGATTTCTGGCCTGGAATATTTTTTGGTGAGCTCATCCAGTTTCGTTTTCAGTCGGTAATTTGTCGTTTATCGGGCTCATAACAATTTTCGCTAGGTTATCGTCGACCGAGGGGCTGGTTTTCTCTGTAATAGAAAATTCTGAGGCACGATCTTTAAATTCGCCAGAAGTCGAAGCTCCTTTCTACACTGACTGCGGTGTAGCGGCATGAAGAAATTTATCAATATCATCGCCCAGTTGCGAGTTTGAACACTCATCGCTAAGATTCTCGCTATGCTGGCTGTTGACCTCATCAGGGTGTTCCACCGCGGAAGAAACACAATTTTCCACGTGTTTTATAACATCGCCTTTGATATCTTGCATTAAACTGACAATAGAGGCTTTCAAATCACTCGGGAGCGCTGGTGGTTTTGCGCCTCCCAATTCCTCCACATCGCTAATTGCTACAAATAAACAATACGTGTCGACAATGTTAGTCGTAATTTGCAGACTCGCAACAATGGCGGTCGCAAAAGAATAACATATCCTTCGCTGATACAGTATAAACAGTGTTCGGTTCGTTGACCGTTTAAAGGGAAACAAGCATTTACTTTCCCAGCATAACATCTATATCTTGAATGAAGGCTATTTCTTGCTTGATTTGAAGGGAAACTATCACTTACTTTCCCTCTTGTAGCAAGACACGCAATAGCGGTCTGCACATTTCAGCTCGTTTTATATCGATGCGTCGAGGGAAACTATCACTAATTTTCCCTTGTGTAACAAGACACACTAGACACGCCGTAGCGGTCTGTACATTTCAGCTCGTTTATCGAAACGTCGAGGGAAACTATCACTTACTTTCCCTTGTGTAACAAAACACGCAATAGCGGTCTGTATGCTTCGATTCGTTGCTCGAAGTAAAATGTAAAATAAGATGTAAAAGTGTATCCGGTTTCGCCTTTTACAAACCGTCTTCTTAAAGCAACATCACCAAGAAGTGTAATCTCTGTCTTTATGAAAAATTCATTACCATTTGTAGAAAGGAGCTTTGTAGCCTGAACATGCGAAACGAATTAGCAAGTTCATGCCCCCACAGAAAACGATACGTACTTCAGAACTTTAGCCGAATAACGTAATTTAATGGTAATTGAGCCGAGTGCGTATGGGGTTGCACGCGAGGTTTCGGGAACAAGCGCGCAGTGTGATATCGCGGATTTCGGACCGAAATTGCGCTCCGCTCGATTCAATTACCACTTTATTGCATTAATTTTTGGAAAATCACACAATTTAATTTTTGGAAAATCACACAATTTAATTGATTTTAGTCAGTGAGGTACCATAATTTTATTGACGCAGAAGACGGTTTGTAAAAGGCGAAACCGGACACACTTTTACATCTTATTTTACATTTTACATCTTATTTTGTCAAACGGCACGCATTTGCTACCTAACAACCATTTGAATTTTTGAATTTTCGTATTTTACTGCCAGCATTTCATTTTACCGGTCATTCGTTCAAGTTGCCTGATGAGTGTGGTCCTTTTAATTTTGGACCATACGAAACAGAGCTGTCGCAATAAAACGATGATTACTCCTGAAGTCTGGACTCTCATGAAGTTATATATCCTCCATATGTGGCGTCACTTTACCCAGTCGTTCAGCGATTCACAGTCCCCTAGGAAATTAAAGTGACGCGATCCTAATTGCAGAATTTGTGTGAATGTCTCCCAAGAGCTTTCCACTATGAAGCCACAAAAATGTGTTGTTTGTGTTTGTGTAAGTGTGGTTGTCTCAGTGGCCTAGTGGTTAAGGCATCTGCCCGGTCATCAGGAGACCGGGGTTCAACTCCCGGCTGAGGCACTTTTTCACTCATAATCTTTGTTGTGAAAATTTCCGTTCTCAATTTAACTGTCTATGTATATATTTCAGAAATCGCTGTGAATCGCCTTCCTAACGAGAATAGGTTGGTGATCCAAAGATTATGAGGCAATTAGTCGTATATATCTCCCTTCCCTTGCGTATGTATATATATATATATATATATACGCAAGTCTGGATCAATTAGTGGTGTAAAACTTATTTTAAATTATGCACAAAGTAGTGGTATCTTGCTGGATGGAAAGAAGAGCCTATTTCACATCGTGTGACATCAATTAATTAACAGCAAAGATGACTGCGTATTCTATCACAAAACCAAGTGTCAGTGCAAAGAGTTGTGTACTCACAGCGCTCTCATAATCTGCTATTAAAGGGGAAGTATCACGGGGATTTGTTGTCATTTTAAAAAGCAAAAAATGTTATTGTATGATCAGAAACCGAAAAATAAAGTTCCAATGGTGTGATAAATTATCACAAAATATATTAAAACTGTCGATTAGTGTCTCTGGTCATAGACGGAGTGGGTCTCATTGAAATACAACTTGAAAAAACTTAGCCTAATCTTTTTCAAGTTACCACATTTTCGTCTCCAAATGGGCTAGAACAGACCATAATCTGTCCCTCTTTCAAGAATTGGTTGATTTCACTCTCTTGGTGTTTTAGTATTATTTTGTAAATAAGTAAATGTAATTTAAAATGGCATTGACCAAAAAACATCAAAATTATCGTGATACTTCCCTTTTAAGAGCCTGAAAACTAAAATTCTCAAACTCATTAATAATTCATCTAGTTTGAACAAAAAAATTCATAAGCGTGAAAGTGGTTTGAAATTCCGTTCGTAATTAGGTTTAAGTTTTTGGCGAGTTTATTCCTTTGTTTTCTTTGTAGTACACTGGACAAAACAATGGAGGATTGCACTAAATGATAATAACTTAAGTAATGGTCCTGGTAAGAACTAGGCAACCTAACGGCAAGGAATGCAGAAAGGTGTTAATTGTGATATTGTTGAAACCGTCCACCTCATTGGCTAAAACGTGAAAATCTACCATAACTTAACCAGGTATGCATTTATTTCTCTCTAGTTTACTAATCGATTCCCTTTTAGTGAAAACTATTCTGAGTTTTAATGCAACCAAAATTCTATGTGGGAAATATGCAAAAGTAGAAGCCTTTCTTGGCCATTGTTTTGGAATTTCACGATTGGATGAAACCTTGTAGCACAAAAGAAACATCACTTTAAAATAAAGTTCCAGTACATTTTATTTAAAAAACATGTTGTCCATAGGTTGATGTATTCTCAGTAAGAAACACCTAAACAACCTTATGCGGGGAAAGCGAAATGCCGCGGAACAATAGAGCATTGCCTACTTCTTACACGCATTGTTACGTAATGGATCACCTAAATACCATTAAAAATGGCGACATAAGAGACAAGAAAATTTTACACATGGATTTTTTTAAATGCCTCATTGTTTACATTGAGACCATGAAAAAGGCAAGCAAATACGCATGACCGACAAGTTTTCTCACCAATATATTCGTCCTGGTGGTGCAAATATTTATACTTTTTATTTATCAGTAAATCGATTCATTTTACCTAGAAAATAATACATGATTCTCAATGGTTACAATTATCACACAACGCCTTATAAAAAGATAGATTTCAACAAGGCTTTCTACAAACAGAAAGGTAGTTCCAAAATAGCTGTCCCATAAACAGAGAGAAAAGAAGAGAGAAATAAAAAATTATCCGCGACAATAAATCATGAAGAAACAAGTTCTTGAACGTATCAAAGCTGATGTATCGATATGCGGAGCACTTGCAGAAATTAGAGTTTATTAATGAGATAAAAATACTGCTAAATGATCGAAAAGGCTGTTTTATTAAAACAAGTATCGGGGGAGATGAAAAGAAAAGCGACGGCAATCCTCATTTTCGGGAGTGAAATTACTGCAACGACTCGACAAAGACTCTTGTCCCAGTGCCGAATATTCCGCCTACCGACTGCTCCACAGAATGGATATTAGTGTAGAAATATCTATCAAATTGAAGAGCCGAAAAACGATTTCGTTGCAGGTTCAAACAAATTCTGCAGCGAAGCAAACTCAAGCGCATTGTAGATATTCGCTATAACATATAGCTTATTTTTGACGCGAAAACAAATACGGTCGCACGCGTTTTTAACCCGTGAATACGTGCAAGCGTAATGAAAGGGTTATCGGTAACGGTGGCTAATTCACTCACTCGCTCACTCGCCCACTACTTCCATCAGCTATAAATTTAGTGACGTGATGCTTTGTTACGAATGTGGATTATTTTTCAACCGAAACAGGCGCTTCGATGCGTATCTACCTTGAAATGATAAAATTTTATCTTAACTATAAAAATGTGTCCTACGATGGTCGAGTGGTTTAGTGCCGAGAATGGCAGTCGGGAGGCGCGAGTTCAAGTCACTTTCAGGATCCTTTTTTTACTCTCTTTCTTTCTTTCGGATAAGATATTACTGCGGTTTTTTTTTTTTGCGTTCGTCAAAAATGCTTACGTTTAATGTTAAAAAAAAATATCGAACCGCGTCTTTGAAAACATAAGATCACCGCAATATTGCGTTACGCGTTAGCGTTTCTTATTCACGGGTTAGCTCTTAAGAGCCTTTGATTCCACTCTTTTTCTGCTCTTATGGTTAACACTCATGTGTTTTAAGAAGATTTTCTTGTCTTTTATGTTGCCGTTTTTAATGGAATTTAGGTCAAGCGTTTAAAAGTTATTATCATTTAACCCAATCCTCAATTGGTTTGTCCAGTATACTATTTAAGCCACTTCAAACACTAAAAATGTGTTTGATTAGGTTTCCAAAAACCTCTCTTAAAGTGCATATGAAGTAAAAAAATAATTTCCATGGTTTGATAGTGCTTTACTTTCTTTATCTAAATTTGTGGGTTTCATCGAAAAGATCCTTCCCATTGTGAAATTATTCGGCTTGAAAGTTTTGAATTTTCCGCCAGAAAGTGTCTCTATCGAGCGCGCGGCCAAAGCTATTGTATTACAAGGCTGTGACGTAGAAAATACTTCAACTCATGAGTATCATGGCGGCAAAGGAGAAGTCTTCCACCTCGGCGTCTTTCTGTCTGTCTGACAGAGACTCTGTAGAAGACATAATTTCATCACAGTCTGACATTCTTTTGAAAAAATGGAACGAAACACACTGTGAGCATACAAAGGAACGAATCTCAAGTATTTTCTACGTCATCAACACTGGATATCGACAACTCGTTCCCAGTCTCCGGGACACTGTTTTTTGCAAATTGTGCTACTTTGGACGGCAAAAAAGAGGCCTTAAATTTTTTTCTGACAAATTTCTTTTATCATTTCGAAATAAAGACATAATAGCCTCCACAAAAAAGACAAAATAAAACATTACTTCAAATGCACTTTAAAAGCTTGTTTGTATTTAGAAATCCTGTTGAAACACTCTTCCTCGGTTTGATATATTACATCAAAGCCCGATGCCTAAAGATCCATCTATTTTGTAGAAACAGTTGCAAAAATGAGAAAATTTAATTTCGGATATGTCTAAAAAAGATAGAAGCAAGTCGCCATTGGCAGAGTGCTATGTAGCTACCGCCGCCCGCATTACCCATCTCTCCAACCATTCTGCTACACACAATGGAACCACAATAGAATGCACAACAAGCCTTTTTTTCAAGGAGCAATTATTTTACTTTTATGCGATGAATACCTTACGATTATCTCCTTCCATGTAGTCTTTGAAGAAAATTCCGTCGTAAGAATATGAAACACGATATTCAGTAACCCACTGTGATTTATCTTGTCTTCCCTGAGTAGCGATTATCGTCACTTTTCTCCAACTTCCAAAGTCCACCTGGAACCAGCTGTCCTTCGCAGTCAGGTAATGGCCGCCTGCAGTTATCCAAGCACCATATCGTAATGGACTTGACACTTTCTGGAAGTGAAGCCTTCCATTTCCCGGTTTATAGTAGATGTTATACATACTAGAAGCTGTCACGGATGAGTCTGGAATGGCATAGCTCTCCATCCCTAATCCCGCCTCGCAAACTGGGGGTTCCGGAGTGGGAAAACCTTAAAGATAAATTTATATTTTTGAGTCTGTTGATTGCCATTTTTTTACTACGGGTTTATTCAAATCTACGTATACGAGATATAATGTTTTCATGTATTGTTCAGACGAATTGAATAAAGGACAGACAAGACAATAAAAGCATCGCAGTTAAGGATCTTATCCAGATTAACTCGTTTAAAGGAATGTGATTTTAAGATGCACATTATTATGGAGTTTTTCAGGTGGGCATAAGAAATTTATTAAATATATCTACAGAGATTTGCTTGCTATTATAGTTTCAGTTATTTGTGAACTATCCATGCACTTCTTAAAGTGAAGCACTGCCTTACCGGAAGTACAGCCATACAACTCCATTCTCATCGCCATCCATACGTAATACTTAACTGGGTGAACACGGATGAAGCGGGCAATGATTGGTGGGTCAAATGTATTGTAAACGATAGTATTCCTATCTCTATTTCCAGTAAACACCTAAATTCCATAAAAGAAAACAAAGAAACATCCTAAGATATGGTCTTAAAGAAGCACTGATAAAATCGTCTAAAAGACTTGAAATATATTACGTCTTTTATTACTGCAATTTACTCCTCATAATTTATAGAAAAAGAAAAAGAAAGGGAGTCCCTTAACAGTTTCTATTTATACCAAACTGAGACAAGTAAAAAGGAAGGATATAAAAAAAATATTGCATCATTATAGTCATTTAATTGAAGAATAACAATTTTGTTTTTAATTTTTATTATTAAATACATGTTGGTCTTAAAAATTCACCATGTCAACGTTAGAATTTGCCTGCTGGAAAAAATGGTAAAAGCCTCCATCCAAGCTGTAAGATACTTTGTACTGAGTGACCCATCGAGATGCTAAATGACGACCCTGTGTTCCAATCTTTGTCACTTTTTCAATGTCGCCCAGATCCACCTGAATCCACTGTCCTATATCGATGTATCGAGGTGACCACGCTCCTGCTAGGCCACCACCTGCCTGGTGATTCAGTCTAGCATTGGTAGCCGCGTATTGGGCATTATACTGAAAGATAAATTGATTGGTCAACTACAGTTGAATAAACCATTTTTAATTGTGACTCTTTGAACACAAAAAAATGATATTGAACGTTTATTTCATAGGAAATTTAGTAAAGAACGCCAAGATGCTTCTGATGGTCTTTCCAATAAAATAATATTTTAACCTACCTCTGTGGTCGCCTTTATGTGAGAGTTTGGGATTGTCCCATCTTCCATTCCCAGAGCTGAGTCACAGCCTGAAGATGTAATCATAAGTATAATTATTTCTGGTTGATGTGTGACGTCATCACTTATGTCCAGAAATGCAGGTAACTCGGACCTTGGGTACTTCATATTACACACAATTATTTGTAATTTCCATATGACTTCATGTTTGACATAATTGCTTGCGTTTAGGTGAGAATTAGGGCTACGGGACACTTCATGATGTCTATCATAAAGAGCATGAATCTCATTAGCCTGCATTTCTGGACATACCTCGACGTCATAGATGATTTGCATTGATTTTAAACATAAGACTTTTTTTTCAACGATTTGACCTTTCGCTGACAGACCTTGGTTCATATGACCTAATAAATATTGCATTCTTTATTTTATTTATTATGGCAGCGTTTTGTATGTTCTTTCATTTTAACTAAAATAAGTTGAAAAAGTGAGGATTACGCTTTTCTCATGTTCAATCTTCCTGTCCAGCGTAGGTATAAAATGAATCAAAATATAGAAAACCTTTTAAATTAGTTTAAATTATTAATATTACTATTGATATGTTAGAGCAGTTTTCAATTGAGTGTGGTAAAACCAAAACCAAAGTATTTTTTTTGTAATTTATTAACTTTTATTAGTTTTTCACACATAAATAATAAATACAACAACTACGAATTACAATGTTACAACAAATTACACTAGTAAATTACAGCTCAAAAAAAAACTACCAGCTACAAAAGGACAATACTACACACTGTACACTATCATAAATCAATCAATACACACTCTATAACACTAACAAAAAGGTGAATATAGACATCAGTAAAACAAAAAAAAAAGATAGAGAGACACACATGCGGGACACCCCAACTATGAGCTAACAAATGGCACAAGCTTCTCCCATTTCTTGAAATGTTTAGTTAATTTGTTCCGCCTACTTGCTATTGTTTTCTCCACTTGATATACAGCCTTAATCTTGGCTTTAAAAACTCTAAAAGAAGGATGCACATTATTCAACTTACACTTATAGATAAACAATTTAGCTGTCAATATCAGATGATTTAAAATAATGAAATCATCTTCCATGTTGAAGACTCCAAACAAAATATCCGTTACTGTAAAGGGTTGTAGCATAACTTCACATTTAGAAAGCCAAGAGCAAAAAGCTTCCCAAAATGTCTCCGTCACATCACAATAAAACAATAAATGTTCAATGGATTCCATTTCTCGTTTGCAAAAGGTACATAAGGGCGAGTCGATCATTTTTAACCTTAACAACTTTTCATTCGTAAACACTATATTGTTCAATAATTTATACTGGAATTCACGTATTTTAGTTTCAATTGTCACTGTAAAAGGTAAAGAGTATATTTCTTTCCAGTCGGCTTGAAGTTGGGGAAATTTCTCCTGAAACTTCTTTTGGGCAGTTGGAGGAACTTGTTTTTTGTTTTTTTTCACAGCAGTCGTAAACAATCCAATGAACCAATCAGAGCTCGAAGCAATTACATGTCGGCGGCGCCAAGCAATGGAAAACGCGTGCGAGCAAGTCACGATTGGTTTTGGTTTTACTTCTGATTGGTCGACAAAGTGGCGCGAGATTTTTTAGCCAATCACAAAGCGTAGCAATGAAAAACCAAAGCAATTGTGTAATTACTTTTGACACTCAATTGAAAGCTGCTCTAATATTACTATTGATATGTTATCATCCGTTCACTAAAGGGGCTATGTCATGAGAATTTGGCTGTTGTTTGGTCAAAACACTATTTAATTTCCGACAAGCACGTACATTCATTGAGCCCAGTATTTTCTGTGAATTTAGAAATTAAAGGAAGATATAAAATGAATTCCAAAAGAACGAGAAGACAATTTTCAGACACGAAGGAACAACTTGAAATATTTAAGATCACAATTTATTGAACACCGGAAATAAATTTCAGTGAATCAACAACTCTTGTTTGAGCTTTGTACTTTGTCCAGTGACCTTCTCATGTGACCTCGCGTGAACCGAACCCTAGGGACCCTCTATTCTTTATTGTCCAATCACGTGGCACTTCGCCAACCAACCAGTGAATATCCCAGCCGATCTAGTCGACCTTGAGGGAATGTATGTCAAGGACTTAAGAACTCTGTGCAACCGGCTAAAGCTCCCTACAACCGGAGTACGCGCCACACTTGTTCAACGGATAGAAGAAGCTCGGCGAAACGCAACAACTCCAGCAACTACAACCACAATAACTCCAGCAACTACAAATGGCGTTCCACCCACTGCCCAGTATGGCGGCGACCACGCGGACAATCTCCAACAGCAATTTGTACAACTACAACAACAAGTTCAAGGCTTGCTGAAGCGCGAATCCTCCGACGAGAAAGTGCCGTCTGATAGCCAGTTAGCACAGGTACAATCCCTAGTCCAAGCCACCATTAATGACACATCGAAAGAACAGCAACCGCTGCTGCTCAAGCTGCAGTGAACGCTTTCAATGGAGCTTCGCCTCCCGCTGCTGACGTCCCTGACAGAAACGCGTCGAACGAGGACACCGTTTCCCAATCAGTCCAAGAACACATTCGTTCCATTGCACCGGATGGCACTAGCCGGATCGACGTGGCCATTGCCTCTACGTCTCAGCAGCGGCCTTCGGATTCTGTACACGAACTCCCAGCCAAGCTAGTGAAGGAAATCCTCTCTGGTGAGTTTAAGGAACTTTCAAAGTTATTACCGAAGAACTTTAGCTCGTTGCAGCCTTTCTATGATGAGCCTCTTACCCTGACTCTAGAGAACTCTGTAATAAGGGTAAATAAGACCAAAGCCACTTCCATTACTGATATTGAGGAATGTACCTCGGCTTTTACAGCATACATGAGCGTTATTATTAGCAAATACCGACCTCATGCTGCAGAGCTGCTTGAATACCTGTCATTAATTCGCTATACAGCAAAATATCATTGGGGGGTTGGGTTGGTGTGTGTATGACATCAAGTTGCGCCAAAAGGCCGCTGCCAATAGATCCCTTAAGTGGTCGGCCATAGATAGCCAGTTATGGCTTAAAACTTTCAGCACCCTCACTTATGAAGGAGGAGATAAACGTTTCCTGTTGTAATCCATTTCCATCCTAGCCATCCGCATCAATAGTGTTAGTGCACTGATACAATAATTGTTAACAAAACAAGATCATTATTTGTTAGTGTCCTTTGATACTAATATGTCTTGGCTTTTTAAATTGATACCAAACTCTGGTGCCTTAGCCACTTTAAGAAGAATTCAGCTACCATTGAAGATCAGATCATTATTTTAACTTAACTAAACCATTAAAATGTAAGTATGAATATACATACCCTCCAAGGCATATCCTACAAAATAAATTATAAAATTCATTAATAATTCATAACAGTTATGACAAATCAATAGGTGGTATTTGAGTCACATGTACACCTCTGTAAACCCCAATACAAATCAGCTGAGTTGATGAATTTTTAAACAGTAGAATTAACTTTCGATACAGATCTCTACTCATTGTTTCATTTCATAAGTACGATAAAATATTTGCGTCCGATCTGTATGGGCGTTTACAATAGCTCGCCTTCGGCTCGCCATTGTAAACTCCCATACAGATCTCCCGCTCATATTTTATCTACTACATAAAAATTTGACAATAAATACAATGTTTACTGCTTTCATCCACAAACTGTTTACATAAGATTGTGAAAGTCATCTTCAACTTGACAATGAAAATAGTTTTCCTTTAGAAAGATTTGTAAGGTCCAGAAAAAAGATAAGTTAACATTTATTTAATATATAATTGACAAAATAAATTATGATGAAGATTCACAGTTCAAAATTTGCTTTGAAAAACTGTGCAAGGTTAGTTTTTTGGCGATTTTTATTTTCAAAATTATACAGATTTCACTCCGGTAAGCTTATTCCAGCGTAGATCAATTTCTGCCCACTGTCGATTTTTATTAGGTCCGGATCCTCAAAGACAACTCTAAGCCTTTTCAAACAAACACCACACCCAAATAACCTCATAGATAAAAACCCTCTCAGAAGTCAAGCATCATGAAAGAATGTCGGCTTTGAAAACAAAAAAAGAAGACAGACAGAATAATATATTTACCGTTTGTAACATTTATTTACCATTCTGTGCCAAATTAAAAAAAGAGCAAATGGTATATTATAGAAAGGCAACCATCATTACTGAGAGAAATATTGAAGAAACCGTCCATGACTTCGTTGTAGCTCACAGGAAGTCATCGTTTTACTTGAAATTTTGCTAAGAATCGCATACGTCAAAGAAAACTCGCATTCTTATTGGCTAACGAAGCGAGGGTATTTAGCGTGGAACTGCATACCTGAGAAGTGATATTGCATGGCATCTTCGAAGGACGATGTTTGTGTACTTTCTTTATATAGCATGTATACTTTCTTTTGAAGTAGTGAGCTTTGATTTGAAGCGAAAAATACAGACGTGCTATTCACAAATGATAAATTTATCTAGAGTGAATTCCTGTTCTTTCCAATTTTAACCAAAATGTGAACTTTGTAGAGAGTGAAGAAGCCATTCACACTGCAGTCCTACAACTGCTACAAGAAAAAAGCGAGCTACTGGCAAAAACCGATATTTCATGCTTAGGAAAAAACATGTCTAAATCAAACAAAGACGTTTGTGAAAACAAGCATACTGTACTGAGCTAATAAAAAGTAATTTCTATTATACACCGAAACGGCCGTTTCGGTGCATACTTGCTTTCAAAATAAACAAGATGCTGTCCGAAGTACGGAGCTTTCAGCGAACTTCAAAACCAAAACTTGTATTCCAACTCCTGTCTTGTACAGTATCAAAGAAATCCGGTGTAATAATAGCATAAGAGGTACAAAAGGCAATAATGATAGTTAATAATCTGCTATTCTTAGAAATGAGTCGCGAAAATAAGGTGAGAATAAAAATAGTCCTGTTCGAGGACTTCGAGCGGAGATGCGCGTCCGGATCCTTTTGTCGGCAACTTATGAATTAAAGTGATCGACCGCGATAAGATACAAAATATATATTTTTTTTTACGGAATGTTTAATAACTAATCCATCAGTACTTACAAATTTGCCTTCTTTGTTGTCCAAAGGTGTTTCCCCATTTAGCGTGGTGTTTACTTGTCGCTGTGATGAAATTCTTATTTGCCGACCGGCGATAACAAACTTCCGAAGTCAGTTTTAAAAGACTAATGTCCACCACAAACGTTCGCAGTTCGGCTCCACAGTCCACATTATGTACTTTAGTGTACAAACAGCATCAATTTCAGTCATAAAATGTCATTTACAGATAAACAAAACTAAAATTTGTCTCTACCACAAGTTTTTCTCCTGACCGCGCGTGATTCACCGTGATTTTGAATAGCTTTGAATCAGTCTTGATTTCTATTCACCAGCTCTTGACAGTTGGCTTTGAAATGGCTTTCCCGCTGGAAACGTTGTTTTTCTTTGACATATGCGATTCAAGAAAAATTCATTGCCAGACTCGTGAATTCCACGTTAAATTTCACTTGAAAAACCGATATCGCCCTCATCGCTTCGCGATTCGGGCGATTTCGGTTTTTCGCGTGAAATTTAACCTGGAATTCACTCGTCAGGCAATGAATTTTTCTATAGAATGTATTCCTTTTAAAGAAACGTAAATACGTTAATTTTTCAATTTTAGCATTCCTGAAAACTAGCAACTGAATAAGAACTTCTCTTTAGTAACAATGTTTTCCGTTTGTAACATAATACTCTGAATACTGTACCGCCATTCTGCGCCAAATTTAAAAAAAAAAAATGAGCAACTGACATCTTTTAAGATCTTTTCATGCTTTTAAAAAGAAAAGGCAACAATTATTGAGATAAATTTTCAAGGAATCTCCCATAATTTCCTGTAGAAAGGGAAAGTCTTTAAAAGACAAACTCGTTAGAGCTAAACTATGATGTGAAGGTCATAGATACAACGTATCGACCAATAGGAGTCGCGCTTGGCCTGTCATATTAACAATCATCGTTTTAAAATTTCGGTTGTCGAAAATACTTCATAGTCTTCGGAAATATCGAAAGAAGGTCATCAGTATAAATACTCGCATGAACATCGGATAATTTTCTCGAAATTAATTGCAATTACTGCTGAGCTATTAACAAGTCTCCGTTGTTCAATTATTTTTTCTAACCCAATTCCTGATCTTATTCGTTACAAAAACGTTAAACACTCGCATCCATGACAGCTATCATTTTTCGATATACCTCTATTTCAAAAGAAGGGAACGATTCGTGTCTGTACCCGTATGCTTTATTCAAATGTACATTTTTTCACGCTGCTATAGAAGCACTTTCTCAACAAATGATGACCGGCTATTACTATTTTGGTTCAGTCTTAAAAATATTTTTTTTTTATATTCTCTGTTCTGGTAAAAGCTAATTCTTCCTGTCAATTGTTTCAGAAATCGAAGTTTTGAATGGTCATTGTGTTGGTTTTACTGGGCAAGAACACCTGTAAACCTTATATGAATTTAAAAACGCGTTATTTTATTACAATCCCACTTTAAATTATAAAACATTTTTGGGCGATAATTAAGGAAACGATGTAAATTTGAATGGCAAAATCGTTAAGACAATTTTGTTTTCCAACCAATTGCTAATTCTCCTTAAAGGCCAACCTTCACCCAAAAGACGTTGCGGTCGTTTGTTTTTGTTTTGAAATGCTCCATTGTTCATACGGGTGATCTGATTGGTTGATGCTTTCAAGCGTGAATTTCGTGTTACACGAAATTCAGCACAGAAAGAGATCATTGCGCGCACAGCATTTTGGGTGAAGGTGGGCCTTTAAATATTTTCACTTACTCCAGCATAAAATAATATGACGTGAAAAGCGTCTATCCGTTTGTTTGTTGTTGTTGGGTGTCTATTGTCAATAAAGCACTAAAAATGTAACCCTAACTTTTAAACAGCTGAGAGATTTGGGCCTGGTCACAATGCCGTGCGGACGTGATTACTAAGGCTCCGTTCGAAATGGATATTTTCTCGCCTAAATAAGTAATTACAGTAGCACTTTCGATCGAGAAACTGGCTACAAGACAGTAAGAACATCTCTCGTGACAGGAGTATATTTTTTTACGTCCATATGGGTAAAAAACGTCCTAAAGGATCGAGCTCATCCGTAGACGAAGAAGAAGACATGGCCGCCTCGAACTACAAATCTCTAAGACTTTCTGTAGATTGTCTAAACAAAACGATGACAGACGGCTTCACAAACATTCATGCTGCTATTGATAACCTTCGTCTTGAATTTAAGACTGAATTAGATGGAATTAAAAGTACAATTAAGGATATAGAAAAAAGCCTGGAGAGCACACAAGAAGAGGTCGAAGGAGTAAAGAAGAACGTGAACAAAGCGACCGAAGATCTTTCAAAGAGCACCGAAACATTGAGCGCAAAGATTGTGGAACTCGAAACCCAGCTCAAGGAACAGATGGAAAATAACATCAGACTCGAACAGTATACGAGAAGAGAAAACCTCCGATTCAACAACATACGGGAAGCGGAGCAAGAAGACTGTAAATCAGTTATTCAGGGTATTATTCAGCAGATGGAGATAGACTCCTCCACAATAAGATACCATGCTGTGCATCGAGTCGGAAAAAGGTTGGAAGGAAGGCACAGACCAATAATTGCGCGATTTGTGAGTCGCGAGGACAGGGAGCTTGTGTGGTCCAAACGAGGTAAGATTAAACAATTACATGAACACGAAGATGCTTACATAACAGAGGATTACGCCCGGGCGATACAAGAAGAACGGAAAATTCTAATCAAAGCTATGATGAAAGCTCGCAATGAACTAAGTCTGGACAACGTTAGAGTGGTAGGACGTTTTCTTTTATTGAACAACGAAAAATACGATTATAAAACAATTCCAGATAACTTAAAATAAGTTATGTTTGACTAGTTGAGAAATCGCCTAAATTAAAACATATATTAGTTTATGTAAATTACTGGATCGGTTGTGTGCAAATCTAGTTTTTTTTACGAGAAAAATCCATTAGGTGTGACGTCTAGGTGACGCTTTTGACTCTTGAACACCTGTAAACCCTTAAGGGGAAACGGCCCAACAATAGCAAATTTTAATTGTGTTTTGTATGTGCTGTTTTCTTTCTATGTGTACAGTTCA
Source organism: Dendrophyllia cribrosa (assembly GCA_024195265.1). Classification (NCBI taxonomy): domain Eukaryota; kingdom Metazoa; phylum Cnidaria; class Anthozoa; order Scleractinia; family Dendrophylliidae; genus Dendrophyllia; species Dendrophyllia cribrosa. Next base: position 21,957,729 of record JAJLRJ010000010.1, read on the forward strand.
ATTTGTGTTCATCTTATTGCTAGCTACTTTCGTCAATTTGTACAACTACATGGCTTTAGGAAATCCGATCTTTTTAAACAAAAATGAATCTTCAAATAGCTTCTCTTAATGTACGGGGCATAGGAGACAAACAAAAAAAGAAGAGAAATGTTTAATTGGCTCAAAGCAAAGAATATTTCTATCTACTTTCTTCAAGAAGTACACTGCACTGAGAATACAACCTCTATTTGGAAGGCGGAATGGGGTTACAAGACTCTGTTTAGTTGTTGTTCCAGCGCTAAAGGGGGAGTCGCTATCCTTTTTAACAACAATTTTGCATTTGAAATTGAACGGATTTTTCTGGATACAAATGGTAGATTCATTATTTGTGATATTAAAACAGAAGGAAAATACATCACATTAGCCACTTTATATGCTCCCAATACACTGTGTTGCCCAGTTTCCGGCCAGTACCAGTTTCCGGCCAAAAAAAACTTAAGTCGGTTATGTTCGTCGGAGTTTTAAATTTTCGTCCACCGAAGCGTTCCGAAAGAAAACCGAACATTTTCGCTATACATTGGTGGTTTTGGCGCTCTTTCTGAGCAAGGAACGGCCGAGGAAGGACAGGTTTTGTCCAGGTGATTAAACGTTTATCGATTAATTTTGGTTCGTTTCACTGCACATCAAAACTACCGTAGATAAACAAATAGTTCGTTTCACGGGAAATATCTCAAGGAGCTTCATAATTTTTAGACAAATGTTAGATTAAAGATGAAAGTAATTAGGGAATCTATCATCATCAGCTAAAATACAGCTGTTTCTGAAATTTTAGCAGTCAAACTTTCAGCGAAGATTTCGACCTAGTGTGCCAGTTTCCGGCCACTAAAGGACACATTGCTCAAAACCTATTTCTTATTGAGTGAAAGAACCGAATTTTAAAATTTCCTGGTCGAGAAATTAAAGATACATGTTTAAGTGTAAGAAAGATTACGAATTAACAACAGCTAATGCATGTATAGCGTGACTAAAAGTACGAAAGTCATATGTATTTGTTTAAGTAATCTGTCAACATACCGCGGAAGACACGCTTCCGGGTCACCGAGGTCATACATATTTTGAATATTGAGTAAACGGTAGATGACAAAGCTTAATATTGAAACTTGCCTGATATTTATAACTAGGCGACCACTATTATCAAGGGGCTTACAAGTCGGTTTAAGTCGAGAGGATTCAAGGAAAATTTACTTTAAGTCGGTGGCCGGAAACTGGGCTAGCTGGCCGGAAACTGGGCAACTTACTTGTTTTGCGAAAAATGGTTTTATTTCTTTAATACTTGAGGAAAGCCGCCAACCATTGAACATTTTAAAGGTAAGTAAATGAACTGTCTTTGAAAGGAAATTGAGAAATTTTCCGTACAAAAACAAGAAGTTATAGCGATTACAAACTAAAGTGGCCGGAAACTGGGCAACATACTGTAATGATGAACCAATTTTTTTTTCAAGATTTCTTTGACCATCTACTTGATTTTCGATGTGAGGATCTAATAATTGGCGGTGATTTTAACCTGGTTCTAGATCTTGATAAAGACAAAAAGAGTGGCCGCTTTAAAACACATACAAACTCAGTTAAAATATTGCAGAAATTCATGACTGAACTGACTCTGACAGATGCTTGGAGGGTTTTAAACCCAGATAAAAGGAGATATACTTGGCGTCGAAGAAATCCTGAAATACACTGCAGATTGGATTTTTTTCTTGTAAGCCAAAACATGATGTGTAATGTAATACGTGCTGATATCTTGGCAGGGTATAAAACGGACCATTCCCTGATAGTTATTGACACAGCTATACACTCAAACCAAAGGGGACCGGGCTTCTGGAAACTAAATACTTCATTTCTTACAGACCTTAATTACGTGAATCAAATTCGAACAACAATTAAAGAAGTTAAGACTGAATATGAACGGGATGACGATGTAAACCTGCAGCCTTGCTGTGGGAAATGATAAAACTAAAAATTAGAGAACAGACTTTAAAATATGCCAAAAATAAAAAAGCGAAAATACTAAAAATGGAAGACGAATTAGAAAAACGCATTAATCTGTTACAAAACGTGATTGATTTCAATGGCACCGGAGAACAGGAAAAATTGGATGCTACTAAGGAACAGGAGCTCAAAAAGGCAGAACTGGAGAGAATAATAGAGTATAGAACGAATGGTGCGATTTTGAGGGCAAAATGCAGATGGCATAATGAGGGCGAAAAAAATACAACATATTTTCTAAATCTCGAGAAAAGGCACTATAAGAACGGCGTTATAAATCAATTAAAAACCGGAGAAAATGAATTTGTCACCTCAGACAAAGCGATTTTAAGCGAATGTGAAACCTTCTATAAGAACCTCTATAGTTCTCAATTGGATGCCAGTCGCAATGACTTTCAGAATGATAATTTTTTCTCTGTCGATTCAAATACAAAAGTTCTAGACGCTAGGGAAAGACAAACATGTGAAGGCCTTATAACCAAGCAAGAATGCCTGCAAGCACTAAAAGACATGGAACCAAATAAAACTCCGGGGTCGGATGGCCTACCTGCAGAATTTTACAAGATTTTTTGGAACGATATCTCTGATTATCTGATAAACTCAATTAACCACGCATTTGGTATTGGACAGCTTTCGGTGACTCAAAGACGAGGAATAATTAAACTAATACCGAAAAAAGATGCAGAAACCAATCTCATTAAAAACTGGCGTCCAATAACGTTGTTAAACTGCGATTATAAAATAGCAGCCAAGGCTATTGCAAACCGAATTAAAAACGTTCTACCAAACATGATTAATAGTGACCAGACGGGATTTATCAAGGGCAGATTTATCGGAGAAAACATTAGATTAATTGATGGGGTAATACAATTTGCAGCTGCTAAAAATATTTCAGGACTACTACTTTTTTTAGACTTTGAAAAGGCTTTTGACACTGTAGAGTGGACTTTCATACAGAGAACCTGTAAGCACTTTAACTTCGGCCCGTCGATTATTAATTGGATCAACACCTTTTATAATAACATTGAAAGTTGCGTCCTAAACAATGGTTGGTCGACACATTTTTTTAAACCCCAAAGGGGAGTTAGGCAAGGCTGCCCCCTTTCGCCCTATTTGTTTATTTTTTGCGTTGAGATATTAGCTGAAAGAATACGAAATAACAAAGACATCAAGGGCATCTTTGTGCATGGAAACGAAATCAAAATCAGCCAGTATGCGGATGACACCACTCTTATTTTAGATGGCACAAAAAAATCTTTAACTTCCTCGCTCAGGTATTGGATGATTTTAAGACAATATCTGGCCTAAAACTAAACAATAGAAAAACTGAAGTACTCTGGATTGGAGCCAATGCCGGAAGAAAAGACATACTTTGCCCGGAAAAAGATCTAAAATGGGTCACAGACAAAGTGAAGGCCTTAGGTGTGTGGTTTTCGACCAATTCTGAAGTAAGTCTGGAGATAAACTATTCTGAAAAACTAACCAAAATAAACAATAGCCTGGGCTGCTGGGAATACCGGCGACTGAGCTTACTCGGAAAGATTACAGTATTAAAGAGTCTGATAGCCTCTCAACTTGTTTACATCTTGTCGCCCTTACCAACAAATCATCGCGTTTTAAAAGAAATCAACAATATATTCTTTAAGTTTTTATGGGATGGTAGGGGGGACAAGATCAAACGAGATGTTATTATAGGCAATTATTCAGATGGTGGATTAAAGATGATCGACTTGTATTCCTTTAACAAAGCACTAAAATCTACCTGGGTAAAAAAATACCTTGATCCAGAGAACCATGGTAAGTGGAAATATTTTTTTGACTATGAATTGCACAAATTTGGCGGCCAGGCCGTTTTCAGAGGAAACCTTAACAAAGACGACATGTCTAAATTTACAACTAGTATCTCGGACAAATGTTTGGCCGAAATTTTGAATATTTGGTCGGAAATAAGTTATGATTCGGACGTGAACTCGATTGACCACTTTCTATCAACGAGCTTATGGTATAATTCCTTGATAAGAATCGGAAATAGACCTGTATATTACAAGTATTGATTGTCTAAAGGTGTCCAAAATGTCGCGCATATAATGAAAGATTCCAACACCTACCTCTCACTCCAAGAATTAAAAGATCGTTTCAATATTCAAACAAATTTTCTTACTTTCCATAGTCTAATATCTGTAGTGAAAGCTTTAGAGAAAACAAACAAAGATCGTCTTTTAGATAGGAACACCAAGTTCGAAAGTTTTCTTGAACGCTTTGTAAAGTCTAATAAGGCAAATAGAGTAGTCTATGAAAAACTTATTGATCTAAAGCAGCAACCCCCTTACCGTAGTCAAAACAAATGGTGTGCGGATTGCGAGGTAGAAAATATGGAAACAATTGATTGGGAGTCAGTATACCAACTGTCTTTCAACTGTACCAAAATAACTAAACTAAATACTTTTCAATTCAAACTACTTCATAGAAGACTGGCAACAAATGATTTCTTGAAGAAAATAGGAATAAAAGAGAATGACATGTGTACTTTCTGTAGAAGTGAGGTGGAGAGCCTAATCCACCTTTTCTGGTCTTGCAATGTGACGTCACGCTTTTGGCAAAGTTTTAAGCAATGGCTCATCACTGACAAAGGCATCGCAGACATAGAGACTATTAACTTTACTTCAACCATAATATTAGGCTTAAATACTAAAGTTTTTAAGAAAAACCAACTGGATGTCTATTTTTTGATTGCGCGTTATTTTATTTGGATCTGTAGAACACAGGGCAAGGACCTAAACTTTCAGAATTTCACGAACTTTGTAAGTTTTTTTCTCTGATTGCCAACTTGTCTCCTATGCCTCGTTTCTATTTTCTATTTTCTATTAGCTTAATATGAAGAAAGTTTAGCCCTAGCAGTATTTCCCTAAAGACATAACTCATTAATCAAGTATACAAAATGTAAGTAATGTAGCAACTTGATGTAACGTGAAGTATTGTTAGTAAGTTGATGCATTGTATTATATTGTAAGTATGGTACTGTAATTAATCGTAAGTAATGGAATGTAACATGTATTGTAAGTTAGTAATGTATGTGTTGAAATAAACGAGTATTTATGAAAAAAAAAAAAAAAAAAAAAAAAACTTTTAAACAGCTGCAAATGTGTTCCGCATTTCAAACAAAGCAAGGTGTGTCGAGACGTATTGCATTGCATTTTCTTAAATCGTTACCTATGATGATCATTTTATATCAATAGAACTGGTAAAATAAAACCTACTCTATCTTTGTAACATAAAACTTTCTAGATTTGTTTCTCAGAAACAGTTACGGTCCTGTAAAGTGACAGGTCTTTTAATGCTTATAAAAGTGTTTTTTTCCCCTTTGAATTAGGCTAAACGCGCACATTTCATTTTTGGCAGCAATACTTTGCCCAATGGAATCGTATAAATTGCGTTTTTGCCTTGGTACACCTGTAACTTTTGTTTACAATTTTTATCACTTAGACTTACAGTCAAAGGATTCAAAGTCACAGGTAGTCGACTATGCAACAATATTTATTTTCCTCTGATGATCAATTTTTCTTTAATAGAAAGATCGGCATCTCCGTTGTTCAAATTCAACGACAAAACGTTCGTTCTTTGCTGCATTACAAAATGTACAATAGTCATAACAAGTCGTGTTTCTCCTTAGGGATATCGTGCTATCTGTTCTATTCTTTTAACAATTTAACGACATTAACATCTTTACTGTTAGTTGATAGAGCCTAAACTGTTATTAGCATTTAAGTGGCAGTCCCGCTAAAAGCGGTCCGCTCGATTTCGCGACCAAAAATAGTTTCCCTTTATTTTTTGCTGGTGAAAAGGCTTTGGTACACATGTATGAAATACACAATTCTTTTTTTCAAATTCTTTATTTTCGCCCTGCTACAAGCAAAAAACGAATTCAGGCCGTCTCGGCCTTTTCGACGGTAATCGGAAGACTAAATTTGATGGTTTTTGAGAGGCGCTCTACGTAGAAACAAATGCAGTTGAAGAAATTTTGTTTAGGTCATGTTTCTAAGCTAAACCTGAGTAGTTCACAGGCAAAGTGTAAAAAATTTCAATAAAATGTTAAGCAAGCTGAGGCAACTTAAAGACGACCCACTCTGAAGCCTATATTCAGACACTGAAAATGGGGCAAGAACGAGGGAAAATTTCTCAAACGTTGCGGCCTAAACTTGGTTTTAAAACCACGTCACAGTAAAGTTCTTACCTTCTTTTATCGAGTTATAAGTTCAAACGTGTGGGTATCTCCCGGGATCGCAAGCGAGAAGAGATTATAATCAGCCATTGACAGCGTGTTTACATAATTATCGGTCGTGCCAAAGGTCACTTGCATTACTCTTCGGCTCTTCCAAAATGTTTCTATTGAGGCTTGAATTCGATTGTAGTTCTCCAAGATAAATGTCGACAACTTCTTTAATACTTCTGCGTCAGAATTAGATCGAGAACAGATGTAAAAGTTGCAATAAGTTGAATAATCTTCATGGCGGCGACACGGTCCGGGCTCGACAAAGCAAACAACGAGGCCTTTTAGCATGTTTCGGAGAAACAGTACTTGATCCAAATTCTCTGCTCCAGTAACGAGTATTAAAGGTTTTCCACGTCCCTACAATAAAAAGAAAGTCAAAGTTTATTCTGATCCACGATTTTATACTGTTGAAATTCACCCGTGGCGGAAACATAACTTGACCGTGGCATGCAAATATCCTATAATTTGAAAAAAATTAACGACAACCAGAAGTTTCACTGCGATACGTGAAATACTCACCGGTGAGAGGTTGAAATATATGAATGACTTGAGTTTAAGATTCGTTTTTAAGGGCTACTCGCCAAGCGACAGCAAAAAGTTTTTTCGCTTGAAAATGTGTAGATTCGTTACAAGGTCTTCGAGCACGTGGCTTGTGTCATAACTTGTCACACAATGTTATCAAGGTCGCGTGACAAAGGTAGTTGGCCGCGCGATGTAACGGATCTACACATTTTCAAGCTAAGAAAACTTTCTGCGGTTGCTTGGCGAGAAACCCTTAAAAACGAATCTGAAACTCAAGTTATTCATATATTTCAACCTCTCACCGGTGAGTAGTTCATGTATCGCAGTGAAATTTCTGGTTGTCGTCGATGTTTTCTTTTTTTTAAATTATATGTACAGTATTTGCATACCATGGTCAAGTTTAGTTTCTACCACGGGTGAATTTCAACAGTATAAAATCGTGGATAAGAATAAACTGTGACTTTCTTTTTATTGTAGGGACGTTGAAAACCTTTAATACTCGTTAGTGGAGCAGAGAATTTGAATCAAGTACTGATTTTGATGAAGATTTCTCCGAAACATTCTAAAAGCTTCGTTGTTTGCTTTGTCGATCGAGCCCGGTGTCGCCGCTATGAAGATTATTCAACTTATTGCAACTTTTACATCTGTTCTCGATCTAATTCTGACGCAGAAGTATTAAAGAAGTTGTCGACATTTATCTTGGAGAACTACAATCGAATTCAAGCCTCAATAGAAACATTTTGGAAGAGCCGAAGAGTAATGCAAGTGACCTTTGGCACGACCGATAATTATGTAAACACGCTGTCAATGGCTGATTATAATCTCTTCTCGCTTGCGATCCCGGGAGATACCCACACGTTTGAGCTTATAACTCGATAAAATAAGGTAAGAACTTTACTGTGACGTGGTTTTGAAACCAAGTTTAGGCCGCAACGTTTGAGAAATTTTCCCTCGTTCTTGCCCCATTTTCAGTGTCTGAATATAGGCTTCAGAGTGGGTCGTCTTTAAGTTGCCTCAGCTTGCTTAACATTTTATTGAAATTTTTTACACTTTGCCTGCGAACTACTCAAGTTTAGCTTAGAAACATGACCTAAACAAAATGTCTTCAACTGCATTTGTTTCTACGTAGAGCGCCTCTCGAAAACCATCAATTTTAGTCTTCCGATCAACGGCGAAAAGGCCGAGACGGCCTGAATTCGTTTTTTGCCTGTAACAGGGCGAAAATAAAGAATTTGAAAAAAAGAATTGTGTATTTCATACATGTGTACCAAAGCCTTTTCACCAGCAAAAAATAAAGGGAAACTATTTTTGGTCGCGAAATCGAGCGGACCGCTTTTAGCGGGACTGCCACTTAATATTTTAGACACCCCAGTCGTGAACCTCTGACTAACTTTAACATAAAATATAATATTTCCATCGACTTACCGATTTCTACCGATAGTTTTAACAGAAGGAAAAGTCGCAACAGACCGTTCATCTTGCAGCCCAAGACCAAACTGAGATCGTTTGTTGACACAATACCTTATTTATACACGCCAATATCCATCTTAACTTGGTCATGCTCTAAAAATTAACTCTAATTTGTCAAGCTATAAACAATGAGGTTTCAAGATGTTTTGCTTGCCTATTCGATTCAGTTAACAAATTCAACATTGTAGGTGAGAAAATACATGCTTAAAATAATATTTCTGTTTTCTTTCTGTTGTTGTTTTTTGTTTTGTTTTTGTTTTTGTTTTTTTGTGAATTAATTATTAGCAGGCATGGTTTTTAACTCGTGAATACACGAATCGTAATGAAATTATATTTTTCGAAATAATACCAAAAATTATTCTGTTTTTCTTTGGGGTTTTCTTCTTCCATCAAACTTGCCTTCCTTACTTCTGAAGATTTTCGCAAGCATTAAAAGTATACACTTACAACAATAAGATTAAAACTTAATTTATAACAGGTCAATAAATAGTTTTTGGCATTTTACTTCTCACAGGAAGTTTAATTTTTTTAAATATAATCATCCTCGAGGCTAACATGACTAAGAAACTAAAATAAAAAGATACCGGAATGGTTAAAATGTATCCAAGGAACAAATTATTTTCAGAGGTTAACTTCCAGATCGGCTTTTTAGTGCACTTTAAGCCGCATTTAAGCTGCACTTGAACTCACAGTCATAAGTGTGAATTTATTATTAGCACGCATGGTTTTATCGTTTCTCTGCAGAACGTTATAGCAGAAATCAAAATAAAAAAGGTTATATTTTATAATACCGAAAATTATTATTATTATTATTATTTATTTATTTATTTTTCTTTTGCATCTTACTTCTCACAGGAAGTATATTTTTTTAATCATGATATTCGTCTTCGAGGCTAATATGACTGAGAAATTAACATAAGAAAATACCGGAATGGTTAAATGTATTGTTGTCGATCGGCTGTTGTGCTTTTTGATTGTAGGCAAACATGCTTCAGGAATTTCGATTCCACTATCTCTATTGATGTTATAGGGATGAATTTTGATGTGGATAGCCTCTTTGAGCCTACGGATGTACTAGTGTGAATCACAGTCAATAAAATGAACCTAGTTCTAAAATAGGAAGGTGCCCGGTCTTGTTAGCATGTTCCGAAACCAGGGAGACGAACCAACGTGCCAGCTCGCACTACTTAAAAGGTTACAATACACTAACACACTTAACAATTTTACAAAAGGAAAGACTGTTTCTTTTTTGATGTCATGGTTTCTCTTTTCAAACTTTGTATCTCACAAGAAATCTTACCGTTATGCTGTAACTGTGCCACTTTTTCAAGAAATGTAAATACGTTAAAAAGACAATGTCAGCGATTCGCATGCGCGGACAAGGCTCACTTCCGGTCTACTTGAAAACATTTAGCCGCAATTATGGATCTTGGAATCGGTGGCAGAAAATGCTCATTTTCAGCGTAATATGCGATGATTTTCAAAAAACCAGACATGTTTTACGATAGACGGGAAATAGTTCTTAAACTGTGGCGGAAAAAATCGCCGATCAGATAGATTTTTGGGACGCAAATCGCCTCCAAGTGTAAGTCGACGGTTTCAAACCGAGTGTTTTGCCTTGACTCCGTCATGAAGGGAATACAGTGGCGACAAAGAAACCAGAAACGGCTAGAAAAACCCCAAAGAACAAAAGAATGCACCAGAGCTGAGTTTAATAGTGTCGCTTTATTGAATTAATCTTTAAATTTCGCTTTATAAGCGTTCGAAATCTACGTTATTTTTCCCCATATAACGTCATATTATAAAGCGCTCACATTTTCAACGGCCGCCGTGTAATGACCCTGTAATACTGCTTTCAATACCGCTTTCATTGAAGGTCGCGTCCCGACTCACACACCGCTAATAATTTAAAATCCTTTGCTTCCTCGTGAAGTGAGCAATATTCCAGCGACAACAAGTACGCCGCGAAGACAGATCGGAGCAAGTTTCTTAGCTTGCGATGAATTTCGTTTCACTCATTGCCATGACTAAGAAATTGTATCTTCGAAATAAACACGTTTATGGAATTTCAACCACTCTTTCATCGTTCTTTTCGGCGTACCAAATATCCTTTTTCGTCCCGAGTTTCTTCGCTTTCCACCGTAACCGCTGCCGCTAGTCGACGTCATTTCATATTTTGAAATTGACAGTTCAACTTGAAAAAACTAGGTAAAACGTTTCAAGTTTCGATTCAAGAAACTGGCGCATGCGCCCTCGTAACAGTGTCCCTTTCATTTTTCCGTTAGCATTCCAGAAAAATAGCAACTGGATAAGAACTTCTCGTTGGTAACAATGTTTTCTGTTTACGTTTATTTTTTTTAGGTCGAAATTTGTTCCATTTTCTTACCATATTACTACATTTACCTACATTCGACTTAACAAGAATGCACAGTACATTTACTGTGTGTGAAATTTATTTTCTCTTGTACAGGATGGATAAAATATGAGTGGTAGAACTGGATGGATATTTACACTGGCCAGCCGCAGGAGAGTCATTGCCTTAATATTAATAAAGTTCTGCACTCGGCGAATATTTTACCTTTCGTATCAAGAACGATAACGATGATATATAGCAAGTTTCTTGTTTGTTAATTGATACAAACGTTGGATCTCACAAGAAGTCAGTGTTTTACTTAACCTTTTGCTATAAATGTATAGTTTTTAAAGAAATGCAAATACGAAATCTCTAAACCAGCCAGCAACTGGATAGGTACCGTTTTTGATAATGAAAGCGGGTATCTTTCAGCGAATGTTGTAGCCATCCTTTATTTCGATCACTAAACTTGAGATCGGCCACCATATAATTAAAGGGGGAGTGTTCGTGTAATTTGCTATGCAGGTGTTTGACACGTACAGCTCGCGTGGTTTTGTTCACTGACGTTTTTTTCTTGAAAAAGGAAGTGTGATCACAATAGCAGAATAAAGTGCCTGTTTGACATGATGTAAAATATGAAAACGTATATTCAGGCATTCCAGAAAGCTAGCAACTAGGTAAGAACTTCTTGTTGGTAACAATGTCTTTCGCTTTGAATTTTTCGAAATACTGAAGGGAATATTTTTTGGCGAATTCCGAACTGTAATGAATCGTCTATTATTATCTTAATTTCAGTAAAAGACAAGGATTTTTCCCACCGTGGAAACATTATATCTCAATCCACGTGAAAATATCAATTGTATTTTCACTGTGAAGAATAAAGATACATGTATCAATATTTTACGTTTATGTCAAACGACCTTAAATTGTAAGCCGAGGAGGGACTATTGATTTCCGACTTCCGACTTCCGACTTCCGACTTCCGACTTCCGACTTCCGACTTCCGACTTCCGACTTCCGACTTCCGACTCCCGACTTGTGATTTCCGACTTCCGTCTTCCGACTTGCAACTTGCAACTTCTGATTTCCGACTTCCGACTTCCGACTTTCAACTTCTGTTATCCGACATCCGACTTCGCACATCCAACTTCCGAATTCCGATTTCCGACTTCCAACTTCCAACTTCTGAATTCCGACTTCCGATATCCGGCTTCCCACTTCCTATTCTAAATTTTAGATGTAGAGCTTCAGTCTCGCGGATTACACTGCTGGTCACGCTTCATCCGTTGAACGTTCGTCATCGTGCGTTGTTATGTTACGCACACACAGTATTATTCCATGCTGTAAAGCTATAAAATCGGCAATAGCCGCGTTAATAAAACCTTCGTTTGTCAAATAGCATTTGTTCGTATGCTGCACAATTCACGCTATATCAGCAGAACATACCGACCCAGTGGGGCCCTATTTTTACCAATACCTTATAGTCTCGAGCATCTTTATTTCACTCTAAAAAGCAACCGCTGGAACATTATCTTACTCCCGTTCATATGCATCCAAGTGCGATATTTTTCGGTATCTGGGTTAGAAACGGTAAGTTCTTTTTATTACAGACAACTGCCATCGTGGTTTCCGTAGTGTAGTAGTGATCACGTCCGCCTCACACCGCGGAAGGTCGCCACTTCAAATCTGGCCAGAAACACGTTTGTGTAAAAGAATAATGCAGATAAATGTTTTGCTGTCTACACATTTTTTATTAACCAATACTTGGAGTCTGAAAGTGAATGTATGGTTTCTTTTGGCGACCGCGGAAAATCGCCAGTTCATTTCTGGCCGGGAAACACGTTTGTTATATTTTTTTTCTGTGGATAAGAATAATGCGGAGAAATGTTTTGCTGTCTACACATTTTCTATTAACCAATACTTGGGCAGGGTATTTGGGGTCTCAAAGTCAATGCATGGTTTCTTTTGGCGACTCCTTCCTTCGATTTCTTTTGCAATTTCCCGTTAGAATCTTTGGACCATCTCCTTTTCAATTGTCCTCTTTCCCAGAGCAGTGTATTTTATAGATTTCATCGGGATCAAAATCAAACAGCCGACAAGACGAAGAGCATTGGAAGGAGCTACCGTGGAGGACAGAAACAATTTTACAAAACGTAAAACAAGCACATTCGTTTAACTATAAAAAGAAAACCGGTATCCCTGGCTTGGAATCGAACCCCGGTCTCCCGATACTTTTTTTTTTTTTTTCCGCGTGATACTTATCACTATACTACCGAGGAATTCGACTGTTGGGAAGGAAAGAGGTCGTTTTAAAAAACGATTTTTAATTAGATTTCTTTTGTATACCTCATGGTCTCCAGCATCCTTATTTCACTCAGAGTAACAGTGTAATTAATATCCCGTTCATCCTAGTAACTCAAATTTTCCATTCCACAGCAGTCAGATATCATGTGTAATTTTACCCTGAACGTATATAATGGTTTCTGTAGTGTAGTGGTTATCACGTCCGCCTAATACGCGGAAGGTCGCCAGTTCAAGTCTCGCCGGAAACATGGCTACATTGTTTTTTTCTTTTAATTTGCCTAAATCTTTTGCATTTTTTTAGTTTAGTTTAGTTTTAGATTCGATTTACCTACTAGTAGTAATTACAGAGTAAAGGAGTGCTGGTCCAGGATTGATCTTATGGTCTATGGCAAACAAGAAAAATCTCAAGACCGCACATGGAAACCAAGATTAGAATGTTGTGCTTCTACCGTCAATTCTAGATCTGGCCGGAAAGACCACTGCTATATATGTTTCATTTGTTGTGCATAAAACCAAAGCAGAGAAATATACTGTGGCCTATACTTTTACATTAACTAACTTTTATTTACTTTGCTATACTCTAAATTGTAACCTGCATTACTCTATATTGGAAA
>JAJLRJ010000010.1:21976283-22026283 GCA_024195265.1 Dendrophyllia cribrosa
ATTTATCGGAATACGGCTTCTATGTCGTTCAAATGCCGTATCCGAATTTACGCGGTAAAAGCTTACAATCGCTTTAATAACGCCAGCATTAGCAGCCATCATGTAAGCTGCAGGCGCGTGCTCGGGACTGGTTAGCGTGAGTTTGTAAATTCGAGATCATAGGTGACGTCATAGGTGGACTGAAAACCAGTTTTACTGAGCCGTTTAAAGTTAATTGATTGATTGATTGATTGATTGACTCTAGGTGAAAGGACCCTGATGTACATAGGCCATACAGTAAATTATTAACGAAATATGACACTCAAGCGTCCTGCTGCTAAGATTTAATATAAAACGTGCATTTGTTTGACGAAAAGAGTAAAACGTTGTTATTTACAACGGGGTTTAAAGGATATTTAGGACAATAAGATCTTTTGTCAGTTGTCAGAAAAACCCTCGACAAATGTCAGTTGTCAGTTAAATTTTAGGCTATTTGTCAGTTGTCAGTTAGAATTTTGGCCATTTGTCAGTTGTCAGTTAACCCCATCCAGACCCTCCTATACTGTACACAAAAATAATGTAACAACCATGTTTCCGGCCAGAATTGAACTGGCGACCTTCCGCGTGTAAGGCGGACGCGATAACCACTACACTACGGAAACCACGATGAATAGAGTTATCAGAAATATACAAAATATTTAGCAGCTGTTTGTAATAAAAGTTATAATTTCTCTCAGTCACAAGTAAACAAACTGAAATGATATCAGTCGTCGTTCGATTTCACTTCGCTGTAGACTGCTGAAATAATTTGTAGTGGCAGATAAATTCTAAAATCTTGATAGCCTACTCTTTAGCTGAAATTCAGTCTTTAATAAAAGGGAATAGATGGAATATTATTCGAGTTTTGAGCATATGAAGAATTGTAAGAGAATTATCAGAACTACTGTACTTCCGATTTCGTCAGTTCTTCGCTTCGATTGGTTGCGATTGACAATTCTATTGTTACACAAGAAATGTTTGCATGCGCAGTCGATTGTTTTTTTAATTATCTGGGGTATCCACGCCATCCGGGGTATCCACGCCTGCCCTGACATCAAGTATCTAATCAAAACTATAACAAAATTCTCGAATCTGATTGGTTATCAGCAGGCCCGATGGACAGTTTACGGGTCATGCTTGCAATTGGACGATGTATTTGAACAGTACGCGTCATTTACGCGCGCTGCCCTTTTTCCGTGCGTACATCTCGGTCAAAAACACACTCGATTGTTGTATTTTTAATTTTTAAACGTGTAACCATTTAACCATTTAACGTGTAACCGTTTAACGTTTTATACTCAAATTTTGTTATAGTTATGATTAATTGTTAACATGACTTCGTGTCGTCCAATTCTGTCTGTAATCATACTCGTAATTAAACAAATCGGACTCCCGCTTCGCGGTCGTCCGATTTTGCTAATCACTCGTATGCTTACAGACCGAATTGTAACCAATACTTGGATTCTCAAAGTCAATCTATGGTTTTCTTTGGCCACTCCTTCCTTCGATTTCTTTGGCAATTTCCCGTTAGAATAATCTTTCGACCATCTTCTTTTCAATTGTCCTCTTGCTCAGACTGTATTTTATGGAGTTCATCGGCATCAAAATCAAACAGCCGACATGACGAAGAGCAATGGAAGGAGCTATCGTAGAGGACAGAAACAATTTTAGAAAACGTAAAAGAAGCACATTCGTTTAACTTTAAAAAGAAAGATGGTCTTCCCGGCGGAGAATCGAACCCAGTCTCCTGCGTGATACTCACCACTTTTCTACCGAGGAATTCGACTGCTGGGAAGGAAACAGTTTTTAAAACCGATTTTTAATTACTTTGTTATATATTTACATCATGGTCTCCAGCATCCTTAATTCACTCAGAGTAACAGTGTAATTAGTATCCCATTTATCCTAGTAACTCAAATTTCCCATTCCAACCGGCAGTCAGATATCATGTGTAATTGTATCGTGGTTTCCGTAGTGTAGTGGTTATCACGTCCGCCTCACACGCGGAAGGTCGCCAGTTCAATTCTGGCCGGAAACACGTGTCATATATTTTCTTTTAAATTTTAACTCGTGAACGCACGAGTATAACGAGTTGTACTGAACGGTTTGAAGCAAAATTTTACTTTATCGGCTGCAAACTTTTTTTTATTCCGCTGACCAGCGCATAAGCCTTCGAGCTCTGGAAATTAAAAAACCGATCTGAGGACTTCGAATGGATTTTTAAGACTTAGGAAACGCTACAGAACTGTCAATGTTGTTTTTAAATTTGTGATGTTCCGCTGCCATAAAAGTAAAAGTTCAAATTAATCAAATTTTGTTTCAATGAATTTAAAACATGTCTTAAAGTGACAGAACTAGATGACGTAATGTTTAATTTTGTTTACGCATCAATTCTTTGACTTCAAACTATGAGAAATTTAAACCGATCTGCGGACTTTAAATGGATTTTCCAAGACATAAAAAACGCTACAGCATGTAAATGTTGTTTTTAAATGTGTAGCTTGCGAGCAAATCTATTTCCATAACGGCGAATTAAAACACATGTCTTAGCGTGACACAGATACAGTAGTTGGTTGGGGATGGCTCAAATACCGTTTTTTCAAACCCCTAAATAAGCGGGCCTCACGCGTTCGGCCCGCTTATTTAGGGGTTTGAAAAACTGGTATTTGAGACCCTCCCCAACCAACTACTCTGCATACCCCTCCCTCAAACCCCGTAAGAGGGGGTCAAATGCGTTTTTCCCGAGCCCGCCCGCAACGGCAAGCGAGGTATAACCAATTGAAAAAATCCCTACCCTTGCATATACCAACCCACATGGCAATGGCGGCTCAAGGTCTTGACTTTAACCCAAGGAACCAAGACTACTTCGGTAAATGGTTGTTGTCTTTTGGTGAATCCCATTGGGACTATTTGCCAGACATGATCAAAGATTACATCCTTGAACTGATTGAAAGGAGTCTACAGTGCGACTTGGCTGCAAGGGAAATTCATCAACGCAGGATGAAATCTATATGCCGTTCAATAAAAAATCATTATCACTGGCAAAACGATTGCTATTTCCCTACATTAAATTCACAAACATGTGATGAATGTCAAGAACTCTTCTCACCAGAAGTGGACATGGGCAGACACCGAGCTATTTGCCCCTGCAAGCCTCCTTATAAACACAACATACAGAGCGTCTTCTTGCCTATGCCTTTAGACATCGGCAGTGATTACGAGGAAGGCTATGACGGAGTGGTTATTACCAATTGAAAAAACGCCTGAACTTTGTATATCAATGATGGCGACAACACAAGTGTTCATGAACTTTCTCAAATCGAGAAACACTGGTCTGAAACAAAAGAGCGCCGACTGGGTGAGAGCCAGACAAAACTCAATTGGCGCATCAGAGATCTCTGCCTTGACAGGATCGTCGCCGTTTGAATCACGGCAAAGCTTGCTCTTAAAGAAAATACAGCCAACAGATATGCTCAACAATGCGGCTTGTACCTGGGGCAATCTGTTCGAACCGCTTATTCGCAAGTATTTTGAGCAAAAACATTCTGTTTGCGTTTTTGGTTACAGCATCTCTCTTAATCTAGCAAGAGAGCATCCGCTTTATCGAAAGGTCACTTGTAGTCCAGACGACTATTTTCTAGACAAAGATAACACCTTAAGATTGTTAGAGTTTAAATGTCCGTTCAAGCGAAAAATAGCTATTAATAGAATTCCTAGTTATTATAGTGATCAGATACAAACAGGGCTTGCTTTGAGCGGTGATATGGTAAACAAAGGTCTGTTTGTTGACGGCTATTTTAGAATGTGTTCTTTAAACCAGATTGATCCAAGTTTAGCACACAATCATTCTCTCAACGGAGGAAAAGAATATAAAACGAAGTGTAACACAACACTTGCGTGGGAAGTTTGTTATTTATTTAGCAAACGGACGATAACAAGAAACCAAAGGTCAATCATCGATGTCGGCTCACTCACATCGAAACAATTATTTGAGAGAATTATGTCTTCCATTGCTGAGAAAGATATATGGTGTTGTTATGGCGCTGTAAGAATGTCGTTTAGAAAACAGGACGAAGACGAGGAGTTTTTGCGTTATAACCATATGCAAAAAGTGTTTTCAGAGGGTTCAGAAAGCCCTAAACCAGTAGCTATGTTCGCATGGAAGCTTCTGGATATAACTGAGATTGGAGCGCCAAAGCAACCAAACTTTTTGAATAATATTCAAACGTCGGTCGAGCGTTTTCATAACAGCTTGGCAAGCCTTGGAAAAAAAATAACCGAACACTCTGAAGAGGCAGCTGAAAGCTATCACAGCCCTAAGAAAAATGCTGCCGCCGTAAGGGCTGGAGACGAAGAGCAAATGTTAGCATTTCTCGTGGATAAACTTGCTCAAGGTTATTAATGCCCACGGCATTAATAGCTGCTGTCCAATACCATTCATTTCTTAGACGTGTAGCGGGATTCTGATGTCTTATGTATTAAGATTTTGTGTTTTCTTGGCCCTTCTGTAAAAATTAGCTTTAAGAGCTTATGAATTATGAACTCATAAGACATCACGCTTGGAAGATGATCTCTTATGCTTGAGTAAACAAAGTTAATTTGCTTAATTTCGTCATCGGTTAATCTCTGAGGGGGTTCCCCTAGGATGCAACTCAACAACATAGTTGTGTGTTTATTGAAATCACTGCGTTTTATTTTTTTAAGAATGTTTCGTAGAGCGTCAATTGTTAAAAATGATGGATGAATATTTCGTTTTGCCATTTCTTTACGTATTTCTAATAAAACCTTCTCACTGCCTCTTATGCTTTCTAAAGAGTAATTTCCGAGTAACTGATCAAGGCGATATTTAAAATTATAATTTATTCTGCATGGTGTTTTAACTTTCATATTTTTTTCTTTATCGTAGAGGTCTTTATGAGAAAAGACAGCTCCGTATATTGTTCCAATGCGGTTGCATTCTCTGCAGACAAGTTCTGTTGAATCACGAATGCGTGTAAACGATCCACCACAGCTTTGACACGATTCAATGCTTTTATCTGTGCTGCCTAGAATGATAACAAACTTGTTTTCGCGATATTGTTGGATTAATTCTTGTCTCGCTGACAAACTAAGATCTTCGAAAATGATTTGAAGTTTTTCTGTTAGTTGTGCTCGGTGAAGCTTTTTTAGATAACTGCTGTCATAGAAGCCACGCAGCATGGCTTGCTGGTGTTTTTTATCTAAGACATCTAGTTGAGTCTTGTATTCGTTATTTTCATCCATACGTCTAACAATAGACAGTTGCGTGATAAAGCGCTCAACATGTTGCGCCTCAGTCATGTTTATTTTTAGAAGATGACAAATGTTCAATTGGGGAAAAACAAATGACGTATGAAATTCTTGAGTGCCCCTGCGTTCCAGAGCGCCCCGTTTTCAGCTTTTTCAAAAAGTAAAAAATTAAAAAATATATATATATTTTTTTTGCTTTCTGAAAAACCTGAAAACGGGGTCACTCTGGAACGCGGGGTCACTCAAGAATTTCATACGTCATTTGTGTGATTACGTCATATCAATACCCGCGGATCTAATGGCTTTATTCAAAAGACGTTCGTTCTTAAGTTCGTGTTGTCTATGATTTATCCTTCGAAATGTAGAGGGTAAATCCAGAATTTAATCTCTCAAATCGGACTTGGATGCTGCGGTGAGAAGATTTATCTTTTTTTTAAATTCTTGTTTGACTTCCTTGCGAAGTTCGTTTTTGAGTTTCTCTAGGTCTGGCGATTGTGTTTGAGTGGCAACGTCTTTTGATGCCTTAACACCATCCCTGATTGCAGCTTTGAGTTCGTGATATTTTTCCACCTCACGAGTTATTATGGTGAATTCTGTATCACTGATCCTCTTGTCTTCCAGAGCCTTTGAGACCAGTTCATTGACAGAGTTGCGTTTAGCCAGGGCCAGTGTATAGATATTCTCGTGTTTAGTCACTTTACGCTCTAATCGCTTGTTGACAGCTGTAAAGCCAACAGAGGACAGCCCACAAAGCGTGGCGACGCCGGCAAGTGCTGGACTTATAACAATTCCTAATCCGGTCAAAGCAGTGGCTAGGGCCCCTGATGACAGCCCAACAGAAAGCGACCCAAGTCCAACCGCCGAGTAATGAACCAATGATTGGGTTCGTTTATATTTCTTTGCGACCTGACGGTAATGCTCGGCTTCGTCAGACAATTCCTTAAGCAAGTCAGAGCTCTTTTTGAGCCGGAAATCTTCTGCATTGATTTGAGTGATCTCACGCATAGGGTAGAGTGGTTGTGTCTCGCTGTATTCGGGGGCCGATGGAAGCACATTGGCAGAACTCATGGCGTGGGTATATATATGATTTTTTAATTTATCTCAACTTCAAATTCCAAAGGCGCGTCATTGAAGTTGAAGAGGTCATTGTTCTCATCCCTCACTGACAGTGTTATGCTATTTACATAATCACCAGACGAGACGTCACGCAAGACGTTCTGTTGTGTTGTCTCGTAATAAACCTTCTCAAAGGGTTTTCCACGAACATCAAACCGAGCCAAAACTGTCGAAGGCTTACCATTGAGGAGGTTTTGTTCTTTATCAACCAGATCACAGTGGATGAAGTAAGTGCTTGGTGCCCTTAAACGCTTGACGAAAGTTGATGGCCACAGCAATTTAGGACTTATACCAAGCAATTCAGATAGATCATGGTCTAGTTTAACCTCTTCTGGGTATTCTTTGAAAATGATCATCGACCCCAGTGGCGTGTTTGTCTCAGTTGCTAATTTATAATTAACATTGGAACCACCGAAAACGTTTTCTAATTCTTTTGCCAAAAACTTAAGAGTGTAATGGCCTGGGAGAAGTCTCATGACATTTCCTTCTTTACTGCTATTTGTAAACAATGTTATCTCTCCTCTTTGTTTCAAAGTATTCCACGAGTTGAAAATTGAGCAAGAGACAAGACGGATATAACTCGGTTTCAGAAGTGGGTGATCGAAGTAGATCGTGCGAGGGTTCGAAGGTGTGACGATTGTTAACACAACCATGATTGTTGTATATAATTACTTTTCAAAATATAAATATATACAATCATGTTTGGCAGACGGCCCGGTGGAATTTTTCCTAATTCAAATCTTGGTATAAAAATTGGCGGCCGCAATTACGAGCCCCCACCCCCTTTTTATTCGCCTCCAAACGTCTATAGCCCTGTAAAGCCAAAGCCACACACAGATCCTGAAATGGCTTGGTTGAGTTCGCCGGAGGCTGCCAGGCTCTCTGCCGCGGCTAAGGCCGAAGCGATATCAGACTACAAAAAGCGTTTCCCGCGCGCCGATATGTCACACTTTGAAGTGCAAGTAGAGTTTGGCGACGACCACAAAACAGCCACAGGAGAAGTGCTTTACAAAGAGGGCCAAGGCTCATTTGCACTCGTTACAGAAATAGCCCACAAAGATTGGACTCAAGCCATGAAAGACGCTTTGGGTCTCCATCAAGACGGTGGTTTCCCCTATCAGCTATCGTTGGGGCAACCAAAAAAGTCAATCCCAGCTGTTGCTTTCTCCACCACAATAGACAAAGATATGATGATTGGCGCAATCTTGAACGACGAAGCGCAAAAGATTTACGTCACGCCAACTGATTATTTCACAACGAAATACAGAAATATCTTCAGGGACACACAGATTTCATTCACAACCGCGAAATACGGCCGAAAGTGGATGGGCGGGCCGCATATGAGTTTTTGGCCACAACAACTCTCCTTCGCCCTGTGGTGTGCAACAACCGGCTGCGGAATCTCGCGTGACATTCTATTCGATAAGAACTCCAGTCTATCCCTAACCCCCCAGCTTCGGTCGTTTTACCGGTTTCACGTTTATTTCACAACAAGGCGAATTCTTTACAAGATGGGTGGGGAACAAAGCGTGAGTGCTTTGCCAGACGACCCTCCATTCAACCAGAAAGACAACAAGTACAACATCGACGCGTACAAGAAGATTTGCATAGAGTTCGGTATCTACCCCAGTTCTGACTTCCGTTTCACATACGGCAAGAACCACGGTCTTGGGAATGTCTACATTTGGGCTTATGGAGAGGGCAACATCTCTACCGATTACACCTATCCAGACCCCGATCTAGCTCTGTTCAATGATGAGCGCGTGACTGACAGAAAAGACCCCAACTTTCGCGCCAATGGAATATCTTTCGTCCGCAACGATCAAGGGGCGGACACCCAGTTCGAGCACTTTGTGCCAAATTACGCACAGGGGCTAACACAGCCAGGGCTCGCGCGTATGAACCAATCAATCGAGGCCTTTGTGTACTGCATTCTTGGTTCGCAAGCCAAAACCCGCAGCAGCATCATTGGAAGAGGAGGCCGGGCGTTCGAAATGCAGAGAGTATTCCTCACCAATCTAGAGGAGGCCATAATACTGAACGACATCGCAACAAGCGTACAGCGTTACCAGCTTGCCATCCAAGCAACGAAAGTGCGCTTAGACTTTGCGACAGCACCCGGAAGCTGGCTCATGCCATCACGCATGATTATAAACACAGAGAGCGTGATCGGGTATAACAACAATCTACAGGAGGCAACGCAAGGGATGAAGCTGGGCGTGAACAATGATGTTAATCTGGGCACAAAAAAAGCCTCCCGTCGCCTCATGGACGGTGGACCGACAAAGATTAATCCACCAAACAGTCACCCATCAAACCCGATACATAAAGAGGCTACACAGGCACAGGGCATCGCACCCAAACCAATGACCACACCCACACCACAACCAGCCCCAACGCCAACACCACAGCCCACACCCACACCCACACCACAGCCCGACTCACATCATGTAAACAAGGCACTCATTGCTGTGGGTGCGCTTGCTTTGGCAGGCCTTTTCGTTTGGTCCAGATAAGAAGTTCAAGACTTCGCACGCTTAGTGATCCTTTCAACAAGGAAGGCCACCACGGCAAGGATTAGCAGCCAGGCGTGTTCACCCAGAAATGAGATGACCGACCCAGCCGCTTTGAAGATGAAGCTCACAATTGAGCCAATGAGGCCAGGCAGGGCGTTGGCTGCCTTTTTGCCAAGCTCTTTAAGCCCATTTCCAATAGCCTTGGTGGCCCTTGCCAGGCCATTCAAGGTGGCGAGTACCACAGCGCTGATGGTGATGCCAGCTGCCAGAACAATCGCTTGCAGGGTCCATCCGTATTTCTTGAAGATTTCTCTAACCCTCTCTCTCAAAGACATGCCCCTTTCCCGCACCTCAATTTCTGTATTGAGCCTTGCTAGCTCTTCTTCACGTTCCGCAACCCGGGCTTCCGCGGCTGCTCTGTCAGAGGAGGAAGTGTCCTCAGCCTCTATGACGAGTCTGTCTTCAGCGTTCTGCCGTTCAAGCTCTTCTTTGTTCTGTTTCAGTTCGTCCAGTGGTTTTATGGCGTCCTTTTTTGCTCTAAGTTCCTCTAAGCGTCTTTCAAAGCCCCTTTCGTCAAGTTTGAGTTTGTCTATTTCTTTTTGTAGTTTGTCTGCTTGTTGAGCAGCTTTTTGCATCTTGTCCAGTTCTTTTCATTTAGCTTGATGCTCTGCTTCAAGATCTCTCTTTTCATTTTTCAGTCTTTTGTATTGCCTCCGTATTCAGTGGTCCATGTGCGTCTTCCAGTTCCTGAATCCGGTCATCAGCCTCTTTGATTCTATTTCTGATGGCATCCATGTCGCGGCGATTTTTTTGTACATTACCAGCCCTTTGTTCTAATTGTTGTTTTTGCTTTTGTTTTGCTTCCAGTTGTTGTTGCTTCTCTTCAAGTGCAGCATTTGTTTCATTGAAGTATTCATCCACAGACTTTCCGAGAGCCCTTTTGATCTCTTTGGTAAGATTAGTGTTGAAAGTCTTTTCAAAATCCCCACGGCTTTTTGTTGAAAGAACATACCATTTATTTTTAGCCCTCATACTCACCTCGATTATAGCGCCTTCTCCTCCGGCGCGTACCTAAGCTTTACTTTCGATACATGTGCATCTGGGTAGTCATCTCCAACATCTTTCCATACCGTGGCTTCCGTTAATGACATGCCTTCCCGGGTTATCACCCGCTGGCCTTGAGTAGCCCCCTCAATGAAAGAGGTTTCTTCAGTGCGAAAGCCTTGTTGCTCTGGGGGCAACCTTGTTCTTGTGATCATAGGCACTTGTTCGCCAGCCGGTGTGGAAGCAGAACCTGGTTCAAAGGGTTGCGTGGTGCTGGGGCCTGTGTCTTGGTCCTGGGTCCATCGCCGTTGGGTTTCTTGCCGTTCTTCTTCTGTCATTTTATTCCACCCTTTGTCTAAATCAGGATCACCCCATGGGTTGTCATTGTCATCATCGTCATCCCCTGTGTCTGGGATGAGAGGGGTTTCCTCAGTTGTCTTAGTTGAATCAAAGTCTCCGACTTCAGTCATGATGATATATAAATATGAATTTTAAAAACACAATATATACCATGGCTGTGCAACCGAATTTACTTCCATCTCACAGTGAAAAGACACTGGGCGCCATGAAGGCAGAGCGAACCGTCAAGCGCATCACATTCAACCCATCTGAGGCCAATCCTGGTGAGACATTGTACGTCTCGGTACCCAAGCTTGGCGAGCACGATGTCATTGTGTCCGGCTCACTTGCACTGGTGTTCAACATCAACCTAGCCGGGGGCCACGCTAACAACTATCTCGTGCAAAATGTTTCTCGGACCCTGGTGGACAGGTTCGTTGTAAAGTTTGCAGCCACCACTGTCCAGGACACGGTTGGGTACGACATCTACAAAATCTTCGAAGACCTATTCCTCTCAGTGGATGAGCGGGAAAATATGCTTATGGAGGGCATCCAGAGTGTGGGTTTGTGCAAGATCCGCTCTGGTTCTGGTGACAAGCCTACCTCAGGCGTGGCTACGGAAACTAAGCTGGAAACAATATACAAGAATAAGTATCGCATCAAACTGGATCACCAAATCTTAACTGATCACGGAATCATATATCCTCAAGCGTTATATAACGATCTGGTCTTCGAACTAACCCTCGCCCCCGCATCCCAAGTTGTCTGTGGCTCAGACACAAGCAAGCTCGTGTACAAGCTGGAAAACATCCAGCTGGAGTATGAGACGATCAGAAGTAAGGAGCTGGCCGATGATGCAACAAGCGCTTACACTAGTGGCAAGGAGTTCGCTTATGACCTCGTAATGCGAGATCGGGTGCATCCCTTCTCAAAAGGTGGTGACACTCGGTTGAATCTTCGGGTTAACCCACAGCGCAAATCTCTCAAGGGCATCCTCTTGCTGTTCAACAATCCCTATGTAGCGGGTGCCAGGGATTCTGAGAACTATTTCAATCCCGACATCACCAAAGTGAAGGTCACAGTCAACGGTGTTCCAAACAGGATCTACAACGACGGCATCAGTGGTACTGACATGCGGAATGAAATCTTCCGATACTTCAAGCCACACACGAGCGGCAGGCCTAACATGAACTTGACCAAATATCTCACAGGCAACAAGTTTGGTCTCTGGATTGACCTGCGGTCCATGGCTGACACATCCCTGCATGGCAACGGCCAACGGCTCGTCAACACACAGGATGGCGTGCAACTCGAGATCGAACGAAACGGCACAGGCTCGGGAAACGCAAACTGCCACATCTTCACCATCTCCGACTCACAGATGAACATCATGGGCAGGCAGCTGCATTCTGTACAGTACTAAGTATATACCACCAGCCCCATGGCCACAAACAAGATCAACTTCTATGCCAAGCCGGCTCCCCTGCCATCCACCGGACCATTATCACACAATAAAATACAAAGACTTCTGGCAATGGCACCCTCCCCACCAGTTTGCAAACCAACTAATATAGGTGTTGGTTATGGACCCAAGAAAGCTGCCATTCAACGCACTAATCGTGGGCCCCACTAAGGCTGGCAAGACACAGTATCTTCTAAACCAACTGCGAGGCCCCTTTAGGGGTTGTTTTGACTTCATCGTTTTATTCTGCCCCACATTTGTCAAGAACAAGACATACGATGGCTTCGTGGACCGCGATCCACACATCTTCGTGATTGTCTGCCAACAACATGAGATCGAAGACTGGTTGAAGTTGGCGAGCTTCTTTTTCACATGCACCAACACTTTATTCATTCTCGATGACTGCGCCGCCTCCAAAGATGTCAAAGGCCGCACGAGTCAGCTGGTCAATCTGGGGTTCAGCGCAAGGCATGACGGCATATCCGGGTGGGTCTTGACCCAGCAGACCACCAGCATTGCCAAGCCATATCGTGATAACATTGCAGCGATCGTGCTCTTTTACACGCCCTCCAGCAAGACAACTAAGGCCATCTTCGAAGACTATGCCGGCGAGCTCTCCCATGAGGAGTACAAAGAGCTTATTGCAAGGCTCAAATCCCGCAAGTTCTCTCACCTGGTTTTCTCTCTGAGGCACCCGTATGGAATTGAGTACAAGGTTTAAACACATATATATACATGCCATGAATGCGCCAACCAGTCTACACAAGCTCACTGTGCTTTCACAGCTTTTGGATGAATTGCACAAAGACACACTTGATGCGCAAAACAAAATTATCAAAGCCGCTGGTGAGGAAGATCTGTGCCTCATGCTTCTCAACAGATATCCATTGCGGTTGAATTCTATGCCAGACACCATGGCGGGGCTTTTACGAGAGCTTGAAACTCTTTTGTCCGACATCAAGAGAATTATTGAAAAATAAAAAACACATATATATACCCATGATGATGGCAGAAGCAGCTGAAGACCAGGCCGTTTTTGACGAAGTATTGCAGATGCTGGAGGCCACCCCTGAAACCACACCTCCAACAGGGATAGTTGGTGACAATGGCATTCCTGCCAAACGTGAGAAGCTGGCAATCCTTGTTTCAACTGGCAAGGCCAAAGAAGCTATCGGCGTGCAGCTCACACACGATCACGTCAAGCGGTTGTCAGACAAGGACGTTGAGAAGTACTGCAAAAGGTACGAGGCCTACATAGGTAACAAGACAACCGAATCCCTAGTTGATTCCGCCATCTTGCTCGTGTCCAAAGGCGTTGGCCTGGTGATCCCGGTTGATGATCTCAAGGAGTTGCAGCAAGAACTCAAGAACGACTACATCATCAACCAGGAGCTGTCAAATCTTGCTGGGGTTCTTGCCATGCGATGCGGACGATTGCTGGCACTTGCTGATGCTGCTCTCATCACAACAAAACACATCAAGTTTGAACGAGAGCCTGACTTGATAGAGCCTGAGCCCCAACCCACACATCCAACCAGAGACAGTGAAGGATATCCACTTGAGGGCTTTGATGAAGTTGGGCTGGAACCTGTGATGACCTTGAAGGAACCTTGAAGGAACCTGGCTGGAACCTGACAGCAACCTGTCAGCACACTTGTCACATTTTCAAAATCATATATATACCCACTATGGCCACACCACTCGAGACGATCCCTGAAGAAACTCAAACTCCAACTCCAACTCCAACACCTGCCCGTGTTACCTCTGAGGCCCCGAAAACAAAGCCTGCAACAGAAAAGAACCCCGGCCGCGTTGCTTCTGGTAAAAGGCTAGCAGAACGCAACCGCCTGGCCCGTGAAGCAAAGAAAAAGGCCGAAGCACAAAAACCTGCACCCTCAACAAGCGGCACAACAAGTGACACAACAAGTGGTACAACAAGTGACACAACAAGTGACAGCAACAGCAACTCAATCTTTTATATTCTGGGGGTTGGAGGGTTGGCTGTCTCTGTTGCGGGTGTGTATTACCAACGAGAAGCCATAATGCAAAGGCTTGGACGCAAACCAAACACACCAGCAACACCAGCAACACCAGCACACACCAGCAAACACACCAGCAAACACACCACCAGCAACGCCCCCATCTCGAATTCCGGTAAGACAAGGAATTAAAAAAATGGAATAAAAAAACATGTATATACTGACCATGAATCTTTTGTGGGATGTGATGGATGTTGATGCAATCGGAGGCGTGTTTATTGTATGGGTTGGATTTAGCATTGCCGCCTTTAAAACTATTGACAAATTGGCAAGTAACAGGCACAACGAACCCCTAGTCCGAGCCCGTGCCCGAGTCCGAGAGGCCGCGGCCCGAGTCCGAGAGGCCGAGGACCGAGTCCGAGAGGCCGAGGACCGAGTCCGAGAGACCACGGCCAGAGTCCGAGAGACCGAGGACCGAGTCCGAGAGACCGAGTCTGAGGCCGAGGATTGAGATTGAACGAGACGACAAAGGCACAAAAGGTTCTGTCAGAAAAATAAAAAATCATATGTATACTGCACACAAACCATGTCTGACAACAAACTTGTGAAGTCTATCCTCGAAGCCGCAACAATCACTGGCCTTGTCGCTGGTATTGGTTGGATTGGGAAAAAGGTCATCAAAGAAAACTTAACTGCGACCCCAGTGCAAGCTTGATGAACTACGTCAAGTTCACATCCGTCATGGCTGGCAGCATCGCGCTGAAGAAATATCTCGAGGACCAGAAAATCCTCCCAGACAATATGTAAAAACCATATGTATACACACGACCACAATGGTTTCGATTGCAATAATGGCCCTTGGCGCTGTTCTTAATGCGGCCGCTTTCACTGGCGGCAACTATCTCGCGAAATATCTGTCTGGTGATAACGGAAAGGCAGCAATGGATGAGAAAATCCGACATCACAAAGCCCTGGAACAATACCAAGCGGCTTACGCCAAATACCAGAAGGACCGCACCAAGCTCCTCGACTGGATTGCAGCCAACGATCGGATTAAACACCAAGCTAGCAAAAACTTCCAAACCACCGACCAAGCCCTGGTCTTGTATAACCAGATGCACCAAACACAACCAGATAAACAAATCAAAGACTACAAAGAACCTCAGTTCTCGGACTTCTACAAGCCCAGCCCACAACAGCAGAATGGTGAACTTGCGTTCATTGGAGGCACCCTGCTTGCGGGTGGGTATGTGGCTTATCGCTTTCTGTAAACAAACATATATACCCCCTATGGAGACCAAACTCTCAAAGATCTATTACAGTCCAAAAGGGTATTGGAAAGGTCTTGCCGCTGTCAAAAAATTAGCTGCAGCGGCCAAGGTCTCTGATGATGTCGCAAAGAAATGGCTGGTCAAACAAGCCCTTTGGCAAGTTTACCTCCCAGCGCCACGCCATATCCCTCGGCCCAAGTTTGATGTCTCATCACCCAATGCAGTGCATCAAGCAGATCTTCTCTTCCTGCCACACGACAAACTTCCTCATGGGAGAAAGGTTTACAAATACGCATTAACCCTTGTTGATGTGGATAGCCGTTACAAAGCAGCAGAGCCCCTGACTTCGAAAGAGTCTGAAGAAGTCTCAAGGGCATTTCAGAAGATTTACAGACGTGGGCCTTTGAAATGGCCTCAACTCTTGCAAGTTGACCCTGGGAAAGAGTTTATGGGGGCTGTGACTAAGGTCATGGAAAACAACAAAACGACCATTCGTCGCGGGCGGGTTGATATCCACAGAGACCAAGCAATTGTGGAGAGATTCAACCGAACCCTGGCTGAAAGGTTGTTTGGTTATCAGTATGCCGTTGAAATGAATATGCCCTCTGGCCGGTCGACTGCTTGGGTTAAAAGATTACCAGATGTTGTCTCGGCCTTGAACAATGAAGTAACAAGACTCACTGGCAAGAAGACAAAGGATTTTTTTTTTTTTTTTTTTTTTTTTTTTACAAGTTTTAATTTTTAATTATTAACTTAACTGATGATTCTCCGTGTTTAAATAAAGATTTACATTACATTACATTACATTACATTACTGTTTTAAATGTGATTTGTGTGATTCAAATTACGTCGGATATACGACGCGTCATTTGTTTCAACGCATTGCTGATCATCGATACTCTACCATTGGTCGCCACCTGAGAGATTTTTTTTTTATTTTTATTTTTTTTTATTTATTTATTTATTTATTTATTTATACAAAACATTTACGTAACAAGCAGATTTAAAAGGTTACAATACAAAGGAATACATGACAAGATGTTACAACAATACACTACACTAGACATTCCGAGACTGGGTTGGCATTGGCGATTTCAATTTTTGTTTATAGTCTGAAGCTGCACTAATCATTTAGTAACTCTATATAGTAGTTAACAATATATTTTAAATTATATAATACTTTTGTTTTATTTTACAGAGGGGATTTTTCTAGATGAAATCTACAGTTTAATTTAACTACAAATTCCTCTAAAGATAGGTTTTTCTGTGCTAGTTTTTGGGTATAGAGGTAATATTTAGCAAAGAGGAGAGTACAGTTTAAGTTATTGGTAATCAGGTCAGTCTTGGAGGTGGAGCTCGTGCCGAAGAGAATTTCCGTTGGGGATAAGGAGAAAGAGGTGCCATTTTCTTTGTTAAACCACTTAATAACTTCCAAGAAAAACTCTTTAGACCAGTGACAATTTGAAAAAGTGTGAATAAGAAGCCAAAGGATGCAATCAAAGAGAAAGCCGTTTCACCCAAGCCCGCGACTCCATATGCTAGGCCTGTTGGGGTTTATGAGAAGAAGCTCCCACCCCGGGTGAGTGTGAGATATCTTTATTACCCCGGTGAGCTGGAAGGCGGTGGGAGGCGTGCGACTGATCCGATCTGGTCTTTGAAGGTCTACAACATCGAGAAGGTTGTCACCAAGCCAGATGCGCCTGTCGTGTATTACCTTTACGATGGACCCAAGAGAGGGTTTGTTCGTGCGGAGTTAATGGTTGTGCCGCCGGGCACTCAGTTGCCCCCAGCTGGGTTGTGAAACTCGATTGGTTCTGTGTGGATGCCGTCTGGCAGCACCCAACGCTTGTCGTAATAAGCGGAAAGACCCAGCTTGTACTGCTCGTATGTGAACATGGCCCAGTTGTGCATTCGAAAGCCCCTCTTGGTGGCCATGTCCCTGCCCCCCTGCAGGGCACTTTCGTACCTTTCCCAGCGAAGCTCGTTCTGCTTCTTGTTGACGCCCTTGGAGGACATCTTGGCCTCTCCGCTAGTCTCGTTTTCTACGTAATAGCACTTGCTGCACAGGGCGATGGCCCGTGTGCCTTCCTTCTCAAGCTTGAACAAGCCCGGCTCTCTGCCGCTCCACTTGTCCCACGCCAACCAATTCTTCTTCTCCGCCTCGAACTGGTCGCGAAGTTCCGAGCGAACGGCCTCTTCCAGAGTGTCGTGAGCAAGAGCGAAGTACATGCTGTCCGTGTCCATCTGGACGAGCTCGAAGTCGCGCCTGTCGATGAAGTAATCTAGGAAGTCGTAATAGAACTCCAGCATGCGGAGCTTGGCAAGTTGGTACACAACAATGCCCACTTGAAAAGGGCGGTCGATTGTGACCTTTGGCTTGCGCAGCTCGATCTTGTAAGCATCTCCAATCTCTTCTAGATCATCGAACAAGGGTGAGCGAAGATTCTTGTCGACCTCGTCCTCGTCAGTTGTGTACAACGTTCTTGTCTGGCGCTCCACAGCTTCGATGAACTTGCCGTAAGCACTGTTGCCAAGGAGCTTGAACACTTTAGCAAGCAGTGCCTTATCCTTGTCAGCGTCGCCTTTCCTTCGGTTGTCAGCGACCTCGCGAACGAACCAGTCGAAGAGCTTTTTGGGTCTATAATCGATCGTGCGGTAGACTGCCGTGATCTTTAGTCCGCTGTTGAGATACCATTTCAAGAGGGGTGCGTAGATCAGCATCTTTTTCCCTGACAGTACACCCAGAAGCTTTTTCTGGTCGGGAAAGCGGGTTCGGCCACTTTCTTGGAGGTAATCGTGCATATGCTGTGGAACGCATTCGTTAGGCACTGCTTGGTTGATGAAGAGCGGTGGAAACTCTTCGAACTGCTCCCACAACTCTCGGGGGACTTCGATGTCCACTTCCGCAAACCCGAACCATCTGCCTGTATGCAGATTCATTTCAAGAACTCTCGCCGCCTGCTCCGGGACGTTGTAATGCACAACCTTCTCTTTACCGCAGGGCATCTCCTGCAGCATCGTGCTTGGGCAAAGGGAGTTAGCATCGAACCCCACAATACGTTTCGTGATGCGGGCTAAGTCGTATTTGTGAGAACGGATGCGGGTTTCGCCCCGCACGTGTTTGCAGGTGAAGACCAGGCTTGGACCACCAACCACAGCCCCCTTCAGCATAGCGTAAGCTTCTGGGCCGGGGGCGTCTAGTTCTGGAACATTGCGCCTCCCTCTCAATGACCCTCGCAAGACGTATTGCATTGATACTCCTGGCAAGGAGACCGCGTCTTTGAAGATGTCCACCCCGAGGCCCGTGTAAAAGCCCTTCATCGTTTGGAGAGCTTCGAGGAAGGGAGACACGTCTAGATTGTTGTAATACTCCAGCCAGTCTCCGAATGTCTTCATGCCTTCCTCGTGGAAGATGCGATTGCATTCTTCGTGCTCCTTGGGAGAAAGAACGAAGGCGTTTTTGAGTTGTGAGTACCAGCACTCGTATGGGGGGAGACCAGGGTAATCCAGCTTGTCAGCGCTGTCAAATCACTCGTATGGGAGCCAGGACTTGGTCTGTGTCGCTCCATACGTCTTGACCCACTTGTCGTACGTGATGCCTGGGGCCAAATAATTCATGATGTCCAAGAACTTGTAGCTGGGAGTGTTGATGAACATGATGCGACCCTCCTTCTCCGCGGCGAAGACCCCGTTCTCTTGAGCGAAATGAAAACAAAGTACTTGCGGATAAGCTTGCGATCGTAATGGCCTGAGTTGAAGCCGACCACAGGCACTTGGTTGCACCATTTGTCGATGAGCTTGAGTTGCTTCTCAGGAAGATTCTCAAGGCCTGGGGGCATATATTGGCCAGCCACATCCTCTCGGATGGCTGCGCTTCGCCGCTCCAGGGAGGCATAAAATAGCCCGATAAGCTCGTCAGGATCTTTGAAGCAAATGTACTCAGGCTCAGGGTTCAACGTGTCGGCAATGGAGACTGAGATGGGCACATGCTCGCTTTCATAAGAGAGATCGCGTGTCGGGCGAGCTGCCTTGGTCTTGTCCTGGTATGCTTCGAAGTCGTAGACGATCGCGTGGGAATATGTTTTGTTTCTTTTCTGTGGGCAACGGTCATTCCACCAGGGGGAAGGCTGTTCGTGTTCCCACCTTTCCACCACGTTGTACCCAGCGTCTCGAAGCAACTGAGTTCGTTGCAGAGTCTTTTGGTAAGCAACCATCCTTGTGATTGTATTGCCCCTTCGGTCAGTATAGACACCTTCGTCCCTCGTTCCCTCGGGGTAACATTCTTCGCAACCGTGCCAGAAACAACCGTGGAACTGGAAAACTGTCTTTCTTTCTGGGTGATAGCCGTCGACTGGAGCCCCACAAATATAGCTCTCACCGCCATGGCCGCATCTGTGATGGTGGATGTGAATGTCACGCTGCTTCGCCTCCCACTCCAGCCAGCACACTGCCTTGACACCGAAACCGCCTTCTGGGTAAAAGGCTTTCTCAAAAGATGACTCCGGAGGGAGGACACGTTTCCCAGGGCAGTCGATTTTGGTTTGGCCTCGAGTACACGTCTTGGAGTGGCGAGTTAAATGACAAGCTTGTGTGAACCTCCCACCACACTCGCCACAAGTGTAATTGTTTGTGACTTTATTGATATTGGTGATCAAGAAGGAGTGGCCCTCATGAATACCGACAGTCATGGTTGAAGCGCCCACCTTGTCGTAATTCGCAGGAGTGTGATATAAAATGAAGTCACCATTGGGGAGAACAAGATATGCGGCAATTCCTTGCTTGAAATGTCTTTCGATTTTAGAGAAGTGCCGCAAATTTAGCTGGCCTCGAAGCCCCGGATAAACTGCGAAGAAGCTTTCCGCGAGTTCCCTGGTTCTGCGAGTAGAACGATCTATACGAGCTCCTCGATGGACAGCCAAGCAACGAAAGAGACAAAGATTGTCGTTGAAATTGTCCAGGGCAATGACTTCTCTTTTGTTGCGAATCCAATCAGGAAGACGCCCGAGACCTATTTGCAAGGGTTGTCGATCCAGTATGACTTTGACATCAAGCAGGGCAGTGCGTTCGTAAACCCATTTGGTGTCAGGCCTGTTGAATCTTGCGTTTTGAAGATGAAGCTCTTCATGGGCTTGCAGCCACTGTCTTGTCTCGGAAAGAGTGGATAGCCAACGACTGGTGTGGTTGTTTTGATAAAACATTCTCAACTCCTCGGTTTCAGTGTTTCGTAACTCGAATGTGAAGCGTAAATTGATTGCGTGTCGTGTGTGAACATTTTGCTTGATTTTGTTCAAAATTCTGGCGACAAGAGAGTTTTCGAGATTGTTTACAAAGCGTAACCGGATTATTCGTCTGCCAAGTTGTTCAAAATCTAGCTCCTGCGGATTGTTTTGAGGCTCGACCTCAGCATTATTGTCGTCGGCAGGCTCGATCCGCTTGACATTTCGTTCCTGTTCGTCCAGCCAGGAAATCAGCTCGAGTTCATTGGCATCACGTCGTCTTAGTTGCCGGGGTTGTGCCATTGCGTATATACCAAGGGTAGGGATTTCTTCAATTGGTTATGCCTCGCTTGCCGTTGCGGGGGGGCTCGGGAAAAACGCATTTGACCCCCTCTTACGGGGTTTGAGGGAGGGGTATGCAGAGTAGTTGGTTGGGAGGGTCTCAAATACCGGTTTTTCAAACCCCTAAATAAGCGGGCCGAACGCGTGAGGCCCGCTTATTTAGGGGTTTGAAAAAACGGTATTTGAGCCATCCCCAACCAACTACTGATACGCATTGTTTGAAATAAGAGAGAACTGGATAAGGTAATGTTTCAAATGTGTTTACTTACGCAATGCACGGGACTTTCTCTTGTGGTCACAACAATAGTTGACTAACTAATTTTTTTTCTATACATTATGATCTCGAGCATCCTTATTTCACTCAGAATAGCAGAGTAATTATTATCCCGATCATCCAAGTGTGGTACTGTGGTATCTGGATTAGAACGGAAATTTCCCATCACAGCAAACTGTGAAATATTCGGTCTAATTCTGAAAACACTATTCATCGTGGTCTCATCGTGGTTTTCGTGTTTAATCAAATATATTGTGAATATATATGGTACAATGATTACTATAGTTGGGTGATGATTGGTAATTACCATATAGTAAACATTTACCGAGCCACGCTGACTTCTCGGATTTCAGATCACTCCATCTGTCAGCTAGGTTGCTCGCTAGTTTTCTTCTTAACGATCTCATCCGAGACGATCGCTCTCTCGACCGTAAAAGTCAAACTCCAGCGTTCCTCACAATCTCAAATATAAGTTAGCATGTCAGGTACCCGCCGTCGCACCGCTAAAGCTAAATCAGCAGCCTCTCCCGCGGTGGATTTTGACATTCCGCATCGTTCGTTTCTCGAACAACTCTCGCAGTTGAACTTAGAAGAACACACACGCTCGCCCGCCGAACCACAACAGGCCATGCCTCGACACGATCTTCTTGACAAGGAGTTGGAGTTAGTTAAACTGCAGAAGGAGAAACTGGCTCTCGAATTGGAGGTCCTTCGGCTGCGTCAAAGCGCAACAACGCCCTCTCAGCCAAATATTGAACATACCAATGCAGCCAAGGAACCATCAAAGAAGAGAAGCATCGATTGGCCACAAGATTTCGTACCAGGTACGTCGACTGTTTCGGAATTCAGTTCTCTAGAGCTCCCCGCCTTTGTCGCGGGTTACCTCTCGATGGTGAGGAATTACGAGCTAGATGCTAAACAACACATGCACGCTATCCTCGAATTAATTATGCTGAAGGCTATTAGTTATTCGTGACCTAGTGTACGTGGCTTTTATTCACACATTGCAAAACAAGAAGAGCTACGACGACCTGAATGGGAGCACATAGGCGAGATCCGGGAAATGGCATCCACGTATTTTAAGCATTCCGATTTACGCTCGACAGCGTCTGTACTAAAGCCTACACCCACACGTCTACCGCCTGCGTCACAATCCTCAGTTACTCCGCACGGAGAACAAAGCAAGAGCTGTCAGACGTGGAATTACAAAGGCACTTGCCCTTGTGATTCCACTTCGGATAGTTACGCGACTCATCACATGTGCCGGGTGTGTAAATCTCCCGATCATCCAATGCTACATTGTCCTAAACGAAAAATGCCGATTCCCGGGAATCAATGACGGTTTTCGCAGCGTACATGTGCTCGTTCGATTTTTTCCTCGCATATTGACACGGACACGGAAACGGACACGGATACACAAATTGTTTCTGTTATTTCTTCCAGACACGAATTCCACACATCTCACTCCGTAAAAGCGGTCATTGCTCACATTCTTGCTCTAAACTCTCCGCACCCTAACGCCTTCGGCGCCAAAATTCCCGTACCTTCACAGCTAAACGTCAGCGTATGGCGTGCTTATCTTGTGGATTACGTCGATCGCGATGTTGTGGAATTTCTACAATATGGCTGGCCCATCAATTATACCTCGAATATTGTACCGATCTCCTCCGACATTAACCATTCATCCGCACTTTCTTACCGAGAGGACGTACAACATTATTTGGATACCGAACTGAGTTTTGCAGCGATAGTCGGGCCTTTTCACTGCAATCCTTTACCCCAACCTCTAGTTATTTCACCTTTACAAACGGTCAACAAGCGCGGTTCCACTAAGCGTCGTGTGGTGATGGATTTGAGTTTCCCACACTCTGCTTCTGTTAACGGCGGTATCTCTAAGACTCATTATTTGGACAAGGAATTTCAGCTTCGTCTACCAGGCATTGATCGCCTTTGCGAATTTATTGTGACAAAAGGCCAGTGGTGTTTCATTTACAAGAAAGAATTGAGGCGAGCATACCGCCAATTTCCGATCGATCCCAGAGATTACAGATATCTCGGCTTCATGTGGAATGGCGCCCTATATTTCGATATCCGGTGTCCATTTGGGTTGCGGTCTTCGGTCATGATTTGTCAGCGCACTACTCAGGCGGTTATTCACGTTTTTACCACCGAAGGTGACACCGCCGATGTCTACTTGGACGATTTTTACGGAGCCGAGCGACCTTCTCTCGCTCGCACAGCATTCGAGCGACTTCAGGAACTCTTTGACGAACTAGGATTGCAATCATCGCCGGAAAAAGACTGTCATCCCTCGACACGGATGACTTGTTTAGGAATTCTTGTTGACACTGTCAAAATGACTTTAGAAGTTCCCGAGGACAGGGTTAATGAACTTAATTCCGAATTACAACAATGGATACATTCTACCACTTTTACTAAACGTCAATTACAAGCATTACTGGGAAAGCTTTCGTTCGTCACAGCTTGCGCTAAGCCGGGCAGAGTCTTAATGTCACGCTTGTTGAACTGTCTTCGTAGCTTGTCTTCCAAGCGGCATCGTTTTCCCGTTACTAGTGATATGCGTTCGGACATCACTTGGTGGTTGACCTTTTTGAAACATTTTAACGGT
Source organism: Dendrophyllia cribrosa (assembly GCA_024195265.1). Lineage (NCBI taxonomy): Eukaryota > Metazoa > Cnidaria > Anthozoa > Scleractinia > Dendrophylliidae > Dendrophyllia > Dendrophyllia cribrosa. The sequence continues at coordinate 21,999,758 of JAJLRJ010000010.1, forward strand.
TGTTCCTTGATTAAATTACGTACTTGTGAGTTCCAAGACATTTTATTTACATTTGACTCTTCTCTGCATCGCGGTGGTGCTACGTGTTTTGATGAATGCCTCTCATTTCCGTTTCCCACTCACATTGAGGAACTGTCATTGCATATCAACGCCTTAGAATTATACGTACTCGTGATGGCTGTCAAGTTCTGGGCTCCTCATCTCACCGGTTGCAAATTCCAGATTTCGTGTGACAACGACGCCGCAGTTCAGGTCATATGCTCAGGCCGTAGTCAGGACTCGTTTATGCAGAGGTGTTTACGACAGCTCTGGTTCACGACCGCTCGTTATGATCTCGAGCTACAAGTCATTCATATTCCCGGAATTCACAATGTGTTCGCGGACTGTTTGAGTCGCTGGGATTCCCACGGATCATTCTCCAGGAGGTTCTATGAGCTCGCAGGCCAGCACAACATCAATTTTCGAATGTTAGAAATGAACAGCCAAGCCTTGGACTTTGACATTTCATAATCTCGATTGTTTCTTCTCTGTTCTGTTGCAGGTTGTCGACGTCAGGCGTCCGGTCAGACACTGCCCCACACTCCCAATATTGAAGCTTTGGACTTACTGGGACGTCGCTTAATCGACTCCGCTTACGCAGACTCGAGTCAGAAGAATTTGAACTACCATATCAAGAGTTTTTTGACTTTTTGCGCCTCGGTTTCTTCTGTTCCTTTTCCAGTTACAGTTTCCTTGATAACCCGATATGTTGCTCATCTCGTGTCACTCGGCCGCACTTACGGTACTATTTTTAACCATCTTAGCAGCATTAAACATATGCATAGGCTTCTGGGGCACGATTTGACATGGGATAGCGACTAACGGTATAAGTTATTATTGCGGGGCACAAAACGACATTTAGGCATAGCAGTCGTGCGAAAGGTGCCCATTACGCCTCGCCTGTTACGTAATATCGCGCATCTTTTTGACTTAACAAATCCCCTTCAAGCTGCCACGTAGGCTTTGTTCTTAGTTGCTTTTTATTCATTTCTACGTAAATCTAATCTAGTAGTAGATCGTGCTTCACAATCGTCGCCCAAGGTTATCTTGCGTTCTGACCTTCGTTTCGATGCTTCTTTTGCTTATGTCACCGTTAGGGCATCTAAGACCATTCAGTTTCATGAACGCACATTTTCCTTGCCATTACCAATCATTCCAGGCAATTTATTATGTCCCGTGGCAGCACTCCAAAATCATTTACGTATTAATGATGTCCCACACGACGCACCGCTTTTTTTCTGTGCGGTCGGCTACTTCTTTCCGCCCCATTACTTATAACCATTTTAGCTCATTTCTTACTAAAGTTACACGCGCTGTTGGTTTAGACTCTACTAAGTATTCGCCACATAGTTTCCGACGAGGCGGTGCCACCTTCGCCTTCGAATCTCAAGTGCCATCTGAACTTATCAAGGCACAAGGCGATTGGCGCAGTGACTGTTATTTAATTTACTTAGAAATGACTGCTCAACAAAAGCAACTCGCCGCCAATCGCATGGCCACTGCTATCGCCAATACAGTAGGCACTTAAGCTACCCCCATTAGTTCAGTATCTAACCTGTCATTACCTATTTATCCATTTTTTTTCTTCTGTTTCTTCTTATTGTCAAATCTTTCACATCCTCCATTGTTTGGGTTTTTCGGCCATTTTTTAGAGTATTGACGCCTCGTACGATTTGTTCATTAGTCGCTCGCTAGTCAATAAACTGTGTTCCCAAACCATGGAGCCTGTGTTTAATATTATCTTAGTGATTATGATATATGAGCAACGTCTTTAATGCATCGCAAAAGTAACATATCTAAATGCATCACAAAATTAATGTAAAGGACAGTTGATAGCAAGGCAAGATTTCCGTATAACGCCACACATTTATTATGCTTACGCGCCATTGTAAAAGAGAACAATAGCCAAACCAATAGAATGCCTTTGGGAATAGCAAATATTATACATTTTTTTCCCAACAACGTTTCTTTAATAAGGTGTATATCCGAAAACATTCTTCATCGTTGTTTCCGTAGTGTAGTGGTTATCACGTCCGCCTAACACGCGGAAGGTCGCCAGTTCAATCCTGGCCGGAAACACGGTTGCTGTATTGTTATTATTTTTATCTAAATCAATTGTATTCCCGAGTTTTATCTTTTCTTTACTAAAGTTAATAGCAAAGCAATAGGGCATTTGCACGATGGCGTCATTTGACTACAACTACCAGAATTCATTTCGTTTTTCCTTTCTTATTTAAATTTTTTAATCCCAGTGCGGTTTAAATAACAATAGCCCTAATTTGCACAACAAAACAAAAAGCTGAAGGATTCTGGTAGTTGTAGTCATATGACGTCATCGTGCAAATGGCTTATTGCCAGAGGTCATCTCGTGTTGTGAAACTGGTGGTGGAACATTTTAGGCAGGTTATTTAAACGAAGTCTAACTTAGACCGCAGTTTTAGAAAATTAATGGACCTCCATATCTGCTTATAAGTTGGTTATTCCAGAAGATAAATGTTTTTCTAGTCTGTGCTATAGATGGTTTTAACTCACGTGACCTTCAGTCCTGTGGGACTCAAATGACAAAAGCCATGGCGGCTATGTTGGTGCACATAACAAAAGAAGTTCATTGAAATTCTTTTGTAGGTGTGCACCAACATGGCCGCCGTGACGTAACGTAAAAACCACCTATATACTTGACATTGGTTACAGTAAATAGCGTTTAAATATTAGGGTTGGCCAGATTGAAATGGGGTTAAACCGCGGTTTCAGTTAAACACCGTCTGAACTTTGTTTAAATAACCGGCCCTTTGTGTTTAGTCTTGAATATTGAGACGTAAGAAATGCACATTCGTTTGACTGGAAAATAAAAAAGTCCGCTCCCCGGCGGGGAATCGAACCCCGGTCTCCCGCGTGACAGGCGGGGATACTCACCTCTATACTACCGAGGAATGTTAGGAAAGAAACAGTTTTGCATGCAATTTGAGCAACGGTTTTTGACTACTTAATTTAAAATATTGTCTTAAAGTGCACCTTACCCCATTTTTTTTTTCTTTTAATCAACTCAATGTACGTTGAAAAGATGAATAGTTAAATATTTCGTGTTTTTAACGTTGCGTTAGTGAATTATAGAGGTTGGAATTTACAAAATGCTAATTAGATGACGTCATATCAAGAATCGTTTATTATACAACTACTTGGTTCCAGCTCCAAGTAATATTTTTTTACAAGTCAATTGACTATTAACAGATTTTATTTTGTATTTCTTAAATTGATTATCCCTAAACTGTGAATTGCGTATTGTAAATTGAAGTAGAAATAATGGTAAAGTCTTGATTTGACGTCATCTAATTAGCATTTTGTAAATTCAAATCTCTATAACTCGCTAACGCGACGTTAAAAACACGAAATATTTCACTATTCGACTTTTCAACGTACATTGATCAGAGTTGATTAAAAGAAAAACAAATTGGGGGTTAGGTGCACTTTAAAGAAATATACCGTTTTGCCGGCCCATTGACTTTGACTTTGACTTCGACATTGACCTTGACATTGACCTATTGACCCGGCGATATTGTTCGCGGAAAAGCCTACCATTATTCCTTGGTGTTGTGGTGGCTCGTTTCGATATTTCAAATGCAGCATCACGCCTTTAAATGTCTAATACTTCATTCTCAAAGCTCGCGACAGGCTAGCTTCGCGATCCATGTTATGACCTTGAGTTACCATCCCAAAACAGTAGGTTGATTGGTATGGGCTTTCCCACAATACCCTTGCAACGCAACGGTGACGTTATCTATTTTACACAACAAAACTTTATTATAGAAAGAAGGATGCGCTTTTCAGAAGCACCCAACAAGGAATGTTTCGGAAAACGCTTGGAATGGTGTTGTACATTTTTACCACATCATTTTTGTCCATCATTTTTGCGCCTTTAAAGAACACTGTGAAAACCTAAACACATATATCTTCGGTTCTTTTAACTGAATATTGCAGGGGCAGAAAAATTTATAGAAAGGAATTTTATCCCCCGAATTTACAAGCTGCTTTCATCTTTCCGAATTTACACTGTATTAGCTGACCTTACTACAATATACACCGTATTAGCTGACCTTACTACAATATACACTGTATTAGCTGACCTTACTACAATATACACTGTATTAGCTGACCTTACTAGAACATACACTGTATTAGCTGACCTTACTACAATATACACTGTATTAGCTGACCTTACTACAATATACACTGTATTAGCTGACCTTGCTACAATATACACTGTATTAGCTGACCTTACTTCGTACGAAAAACAACATTTCTTATTCCACCGAAAACAAAAGGTGTAACGTTAAATTTGCCAATGTCACAATATTTTGAGATGACATTTTACTTAAGAATATTTTAGTTTTTCAATCTAATTTATTGCGAATTTCTTAGATGACTAACGCCTTCCCAGCAGCCTTCCACCGAAACGATGTGTTACCTGCTTCTGGCTTTTCCACTTTTTTCTGCCTTGTGGATACAGTTTTTACTGATAAACTCTTTGATAGTCTTGAGTATAGAGTATGTCCATACTAGAGTTCTAATTTATTTGTTACGTGTCAACATGTCTCATTAGTGTATAAATTAAATCAAAGTGCCCTCTGCGCTATCTCCTGTGACAGGCGGGGATACTCGCCACTATGCTACCGAGGAATTCGACTGCTGGGAAGGATACAGTTACTAGATTTAAAGGGCGATTTTTAACAACTAAAATAACACTTTGTCTCCCCTTTGACTTACCGATATAATTGTTCTATACATTATGGTCTCACGCATCCTTATTTTACCCACAGTGGCTATTTTCGGCGTGTCCCAGAAAGTCGAGTACAACTTTGAGCTTCGAAAACCATAAACAACAAGTTCTTAATTTTTTTGAATTGTTTTCTCTAAAATGTTGACGTTCGTTGTTTCTCAACGTAATAATACTTAGCGTCAATTCTTCTCCTGGTGTGTCTGAAGTGGATATATTGGGTTTAAATTGCAATTTTTAACTACCATTTTGTATTATCATTGACTAACGGACCAATTTTTCCTTACATTATCAATGTATTATGGTCTCGAGTATTCTTATTTCACTTAAGTCTATGATATACGGTTCACCATTAAATTTGTTGATCAACAGATGTTGACACTGCCGTTCAACAAATGTTGAACAGTGTGTCATGCTATGTTGAATGTTGAAATAGGCCATTCAACATGTGGAACGTTGTTGAACGAAAATAGAGACAGGCTCTATTCCGTTGAACAAGTTGCAATTTGTGCAACCGTGTATCGTTCGCTTTAGACCAGAAATGTACTTGGTGCAAAAACTGGTATTCAAAGGTTAGTAGTTTATTTCTATCCCAGGTGTGATATCCTGGTATGTGGATTGGAAACACAAATTTCCCATTTCAAACAGCTGTCAAAATATTATGTATATATCCGAAAACACGACTTAGCGTGGCTTCCGTAGTGTAGTGGTTGTCACGTCCGCCTAACACGCGGAAGGTCTCCAGTTCAAGCCTGGCCGGAAACACGTTTGTTTTATTATTTCCATTTTTTATGTATAAGACCAAAGCATAGACATTTGAAGTGCCTATAACGATTTAATTTTTATTTGCTTATCTAAATCCACACGTCACGTAACGAACGTCTGCGAATTTTTTTTTAAATTTCAGCAAAACAAGAATTTTTAATGAATTTTTTTAAAGTTTCGAAATCCTATTTTTTTGAGGTCGACCCGCCCCGCTGATAAGAATGGCAACGGGCTAAGTCTGTGACGTAGGTTCAGGAACCTTTGTGCATAGAAATATTCTTCTCGGGGTCAGATATGTTGTTACAGTGAAAGACACACAGTTTTCAGCTCACGAGCTCATGATTTCTCGCTGAGAAGTGCCAATGTGATATAAATTCAAAACTTCCTCGCGTAGAATTTGTGAGTTTCGGCGCCGTTAATAAAATACCTTCCGGATTGATTTATCCAAACGCGGCAATTCATTTTTAGCCTTTTGTCATCGAAGATTCTCGACACAGCGCGCAGTTCAGAATTTATATTTTGCGCTCGGCGGTACCAAACAACTGGTCAAGTATAATTATGCGCTATTTGATTGTCTAGATCTTGACTTGTGATTGGCTAATTTCAAAATTGGTCTCAAAATTTGTCTGGGTGGCCTTGGTTCGTGTGGTCGCACTGTACAACCGATCTGCGGACTTCAAATGGATTTTTCAAGACATAAAAACATAATTTTGAGGACCAAATTACATCTGAAATGCAATTCCTTAATCAAAGCATATGGCATAATTCACTGATAAGGATTGATAACCATCCGAAGTTTTATTCTGTCTGGTTTCATAAAGGTGTTAAAAAAGTTAAAGACTTAAAAGACGATTCGGACAAGTTTTTAAGTTTAAAAGACTTACAGAGTAAATACAATCTCAAAGTCTGCCCTTTAAAGTATCATGGAGTGATAACCTCACTGAAAGCTCTATGGAACACCTGTCGGAACAGCTGTTCTAAATATGTTGATTGCGAAAGCTGCTCTACAAGGCTACAAAAACCTTTATCTGGAAGCCGGCTAGCATACTCGGCACTAATGTTCAAAAAATGTATCCCTCCAACCCGAAGTCAACAAAAATGGATGATGGACCTTAATGACATTACAAGTGAAACACCCAAGATTCAGACTTTTCAAATTTATTTTGGATAACAAATTCACAATATTTTGTTGATGAGCGAATCAGTTGGTGCCACGCCAAGTAAGCTGCATTCTATTACCTTAAAGTAGAACCTGTTTAGCCGGTTGTGAGGAATGACTACAACGTCGTTAATTTAAAACAAAAGAAATGTGTGAAACCAGTTAAAAAATATGTTGCTTGGTTAAAATACAACATAATATCATCATCCTTTATAATTTATTCCACAATAAAACTAAGCAAATTAATGTATTCCCACACAAATGATATTGCAAAAGACGTCGCCTACGTTAATACATTTAACAGCACTGTGAAACAAACAAATCGCTCTCACATCACAAAGCGACGGACCGAATCGCCATAAAAACACCACAGCCTTAAGGACGGCGCCTCCTATTGTTATTGCGCATACGTTCTGCGCATGCATTGCTCGATAGTCGCGCGAGACACTGGTTATTTTTTAAACGCGAACGCGCGAGGTAAAGGCTCAGTTCCGCCCACTTTTCATGGCAAACTGTCAATTCCCTGGCTCAGTTTCTAAATTTACAAGATAAATAGAGTTCTCAAAAATCTTCGAAAATGTGTTTATAGGCCTTCTGCAGCCTAAAACTGCTAAATTCTTTCTCTATTTTGCAAACGACAGAGCCTCGGTAATGAAACTATTTTGAGCTAATTGGCGATGCCGCCACGATCAGCAGAACGCGTACGTTTTGCCTTTCTTTACGAATATTGTTTACATTGGCTCCTTTTCTCCATTCCAAATTTCAATAAAACTTCAAGTCAAACCAGACTAGTGTTATATATGTATAAAACAAGCATCCTTAAGGCATAAAATCCAAGGAAAGGCTGGCGTGTTGTTATTTCCAATAAGCACAAGTTCGCTCTACCGCTTGAGCCACGAGGCCGTACGGGAGCAGATCGTGGGTAATAAGGTGGTAATTCGTGGCAATTCGGTAATAAGGGTAATAAGGTGGTAATTTGTGGCAATTCGAATCCCACCGAGGTCAAAGATTTTTTTCTTTCCCTCGTGTGGTCCCTCATTTCCTTACTAGGGCTAACGCTCAGTACAGGGAAATATATAGGTTGACTTTAGCACTATAATTTACACACAGAGTTAATTCTCTGATTTCTTGTTTGTATCACCAGTGCTACGTAGCTCAACATTTATTCGTTTTCAAAAAAAACGTTTTTGACAATTGATGAAGATATAAAAACAAGGCTGAAGCCAGCAGCTAAAGAAAACTGGCCGCTCCAAAGCCGGGAAGCATCCGACTCAAGTCTTCCCTCCCTCGATTGCTGGAAAGCATGGTTTTTAGTGTAATCTTTCGTAAACACATTCGTGCATTTAGGTACAATTGATTTCCTTTATTTTCTATTATAGGCAAGTGGTGTTTTTCGAAGTCGCATCGTGCCAGTTATCAACTTCTTTTGCATTAGAACAAATTTTGATAGGCGAAAAACGTACCGTGATAAACGGAAAAGAAATCTTATCTTTTTAGATCAAATAAAGCCGTAGACTTCGGCAAAAAAAAGTGTTTCATTATTTCACGATTTTTTTGAAATTAAAGTGTACCGACTAATTTTTTCCAAAGTTATCAGAGAATCCATGAAAACTACAGGAGCTTCACAAGAAAATAAACACGCGGCCAAATGAAATTACAAAACTCAAGCACTTTTCGAAAAATATTTCTTACATTTTGACTCCAAATAACCTCTAAAAGACTAACCTGCCAATCTAGAGTTTTTCGGCAGCCGACCAGTAACCTCGATATAGCACTGATGTTTCCAAGTTGGTAATGGATCGGAAAAAGATGCACACAATGTAAAGTTCTTGTGCCCGAAGGAACATAATAAATCCGTAGATCCGTAAATCCACTGTAGATCAATGGAAGTGAACCGATTTTGCGTTTTTACTCTATTACTGTGGCTGCTTGACCTTGAAATCCCCGAAAAATGTTTCTCAAAAGAGCAACTTACAGCTTCAAATAGAATTAACTTTGAAGTCTACAATGTTTGTCTTTTTATTGTACCAGAAAGTAAAAGTTTTGAACGGTAAGCCGACGAGTGAAAATCCCAGCATGCCCCCGAAAAAGACACGCACAATATTTAACTTACTAGGGAGGGGATAGAAAAAAAATGTCTCGGACCCCGAAAGCCGTTCCGTAAAAGATGAAAACTACTTATATAACTTGTAAAAACGCACGGTGACCCCTACTTTTTATCTTATAAAATGAAAGTGGTAAGTCTTTTAAGCACACAATTAATTTTTGGTTGTGGGAAAACGTTATTAAGACCGCATTTTTGGCGAACGTGGGAAAGCTGTCAGGGCTGCTGATGGCTCCCGTTGCGATGATTTTGCAATAAAAAACACATAAACAGTAGTTGTTATGTTACTAATCGTTATGTATTTTAAAGATTTTTAGAATTATTGTTGCTTTTGTTTAAGTAAAGGTGAATTCTAAGGAAATCCGCGAAGAAAGATCTACTTTTCCTTTTTTTCGAAAAAATGCTGATGTCAGCATTTTTTCCACATTGAAGCTCAATTATCTCCGAAAAAAGCAAGGTACCCCCCAATTTTCTCTTTGGATTCCAATAGCCCCTGGTAAGATCTACTATTCCCGCATAGTCAAAAACCGGGAAAAATACCTTCGTATTAGGAGGCGCCGTCCTTAAGGCCAGATAAATTTATTGTCACATCAACTCGTTTCGGCGATCGCACTGCGATTTTAGGGGGAGAAATTTCAAATAATATTAATTCGGTTTTCCGCAATCTTTGGACCACCCTCATTTCAATTGTCCTCTTGCTCAGAGCTGTATGTTATGGAGTTCATCGGCATCAAAATCAAACAGCCGACATGACGAAGAGCAATGGAAGGAGCTACCTTAGAGATCAGAAACAATTTCAGAAAACGTAAAACCAGCACATTCTTTTAACTGTAAAAGAACGCCATCCCTGGCTTGGAATCGAACCCCGGTCTCCCACGTGATACTCATTACTTTTCTACCGAGGAATTCGACTGCTGGGAAGGTAACAGTTCGTTTTAAAAACCGATTTTTAATTTCTTTTTTCTTTATATACATCATGGTCTCGAGCATCCTTATTTCACTCAGAGTAACAGTGTAATTAATATCCCGTTCATCCTAGTAACTCAAATTTCCCATTCCAACCGGCAGTCAGATATCATCTGTTATTGTATCGTGGTTTCCGTAGTGTGGTGGTTATCACGTCCGCCTCACACGCCGAAGGTCGTCAGTTCAATTCTGGCCAGAAACACGTGTCATATATTTTCTTTTAATTTTTAACTCGTGAACACACGAGTAAAACGAGTTATACTGATCGGTTTGAAGCAAAATGTTACTTTATCGGCTGTTGCTTTTTCCTACGACTTCGCGTTGAGTGCGTCGGACGCTTCGTCGAACTTATCCCACACTTGCAAGGCGTGGTCCATTTGTTGTTGATTTCCTTTCCTCTTACATGCATAGTTCTCGCAAGGAGTCTTTTTAAAAGCCTGTTGGACGGTCGAACTATTTTCCTCAGGGAAACGCTTTGAAAAATCGCTAAGCCGAGATTCAATAACTTGGTTAAGATTATCGGTTAAAGAAATAATCGAAACGGAAGGAAGAGTGAATAGCCGGTCTTATTCTTGATTTTCACTTACGTCATATCAAAATTCAGAAGCATTAAAAAATAGATTTCGAATCCCAAATGTTTTGTAATTGTAGAGACTTTTAAAATACACATCTTGGCCAAATTTCGAAGCGCAAAAGCATTTCGTTCAAGAGTTATAGGCGAACGAGTATTAGACATTTTTGGTAAGAAATGTATGGAGCGGCCATCTTTGTGCCCCACTCAGGGGCACAAATAAAGATTTCGGCCAAAAATTCAAAGTCTTAATTACACCAAAAATCACATCCAAAAATATTGTATTTGCTATAAGCTCCATTAACTCTGTTTAAAGGCACTTAAGGTGCAAACATTAACTTTCAGCTGATTCAATTTTGTTTATTTTCGCGGCGTATCTGAAACAGCGTGACGAATTGCGTGACACATTTAAAACCTTTGTAAATCGGAAGCAAAACATCGTTAAAACCTGAAACTTTTTGTGAAAGATTATAACACTTGTATCCACATACATTGTTAGAAACAGCTTTGTAGGACGTATACTTTAGATTTTTTAATTTTTATGACGTCATGTGAAAACCAAGAATAGAAGGATCTACAGCTTTTAAGCTTGGGCCAGCACGTGCTTGTGTTTCTCAGTGTCGTTCATGTTAAGAAAAGTGGTGCGGTGAAGCGGCGTTCGTAGACCGAAGGCACAACGGTAACTTATGACCCCCTTATACACCTTATTCCAAAATGGCGGCCAATTTATTATTCTTTTATATGCATTTTAATTAGCCCTCATGGCCTCGTCAGCATGTGCAAAATACAAAGGAATTTTTAAGCGTTGTCTTTGGGATCATCGCCGTCTCTATTTTCACCCCCTTGTTTGTTCTTTGAATAGAAGGAAGACTCGTTTTCCGGTTCGGTACAATTCTGGCAGGAAACAGGATTGCCGATAATAATAAAACTAATAATAAACAGAGAATACAAACTGGAAAGTGGACGCGTGCTGAATTCCTTTTCACTTGTTGTGTAAAATACCAAAGCAAAGAAACGTATTGTTTTCTACAGTTTTCATTACTTATTACTTAGGATCACAAAAAGGAAGGTGAAGTTGTTCCATCTGTTCTTAAAATCGCAAAATGAGTAGAACCTTTTCCAATATTTACTTAAGTTATCAAACTCTCGTACATGGCGTGCGGCCAATTTTCTTGAGAAATCGGTTCCGAGCAATGATTATGAGATCGTAAAGCAGAGCTTTATCAAACCCATTAAAAGGCCTGTCACTTGATTAAAACAGAAAATAAAGTTATTCAATCGTAACATATTGAACTTAAACAATTACCAAATTCATGTGTCTGCACACTTATGATATTTCAAAAGACGTCACCACTGCACTGCATTGAGATTTCTCCGCAAAATAGGACTGAGTTAGTGTTACTTTTACTACTTAGGCTAATGCCTCGTCGCTTTTCACCGCTAAAGTTTAAACGTAAAACAAGCACATTTGTTTGACTTAAAAAAACAGTCTCCCCGGCGGGGAATCGAACCCCGGTCTCCCGCGTGACAGGCGGGGATACTCACCACTATACTATCGAGGAATTCGACTGCTTGGAAGGATACAGCTCCAAGATTTAAAGGGCGATTTTTAACAACTAAACTAATACTTTGTCTCTCCATTGACTTACCGATATAATTGTTCTATACATTATGGTCTCGAGCATCCTTATTTCATCCAGAGTGGCTATTTTTGGCGTGTCCCAGAAAGTCGAGTACAACTTTGAGCTTCGAAAACCATAAACAACACGTTCTTAGTTTTTTTGAATTGTTTTCTCTAAAATGTTGGCGTTCGTTGTTTCTCAACGTAATAATAACAAGAGGCTACACTGGTAGCCTGTACTCATGCGCTTGCATAAAAAAGATATACGGTTTATTTTAAATGGGTCACGTACCCCTTCCCCCTCAACGAATTTTGCGTGACACACTTAAGAACGCGTCAAGACTCGTTTTCAGTACTCGCCGTGAATATTTAATTTATTGATTCCTGATCAAATCCACACTCGTCTAATATTTCCAAAACAGTGACTTCTGTTACATTTGAAAAGGCTACTTTTAAAAGCAATGAAATCAGTAGACGACTGAGCTATTTTTCAATTTTAGCATTTCTCAAAAACAGTATTACGCCCCTACGCGACCGTCTGTAATATAAGGTTGCACAACTGTACTCGCTTTGAATATTTAATTTGTTGATCCCGATGAAATCCACACTCATCTTTTATTTCCCAAACCATGACTTCTTTCCGTTACATTTGAAAAGACTGCTTTTAAAAGCAATGAAATCAGTAAACGACCGGGCTATTTTTTAATTTTAGCGAGGCGACGCGTGTGTAGTTAGAGCTATAAAATTAGGCCTTTAATTGTTTTGTTTTAAACATATATCGGATATTATTACGACTGAATTTGAGTGCGTTTTGTAAACATTTCTCCAACTAATGAGAACACAAACAAAAAGTCAATCACAAATTGATATCAACATAAATTCCCATCGAAAAGTCCAACTTATTTTACGGTAAAGTACCTTGGCTTCACTCGGCTGCTTGATAATTCTTTAAAACTTCGCTTCTTCGAAAGAAATAGCCTGTTGAATAAAATGTATAAAGTTCCCCGAAGCAAGATTTCGTCGCTTAAGTTATCCTTTTTCTCCACTACAGCGGCTTCTGAGTATTCTTTAAAGCCTTCTCTTTCCATTTTGAATATTTTAATGTGTGTTATTACTCCGATAAGACAAAACAATTGTTTTGAAAACCAAGCACATGCCGAGCGCGGCAGCCATTTTTTTAGAATTTGTATGTAGCCTGACGACCCGGTTCGTAATAATGCATGCGTGCATAAATTTGCATGCACACATGTGACACCAAAAAAAAAAAAAAACCGACGGAGAAAAACGAAGCCGGAACCTTACCTCATGCGCGCTATGCGCATGAGTAATAAGCGTCGATTCTTGACCTGGTGTGTCTGAAGTGGATATCTTGGGTTTAAATTGCAATTTTTAACTACTTAATTTACCATTTTGTATTACCATTGACTAACGGACCAATTTTTCCTCACATTATCAATGTATTTTGGTCTCAAATATTCTTATTTCACTTAAGTCTATGATATACGGTTCAACATTTAATTTGTTGATCAACAGATGTTGAGACTGCCGTTCAACACATGTTGAACAGTGTATCATGCCATGTTGAATGTTGTAATAGGCCATTCAACATGTTGAACGTTGTTGAACGAAAATAGAGACAAGCTCTATTCCGTTGAACAAGTTGCAATTTGTGCAACCGTGCATCGTTCGCTTTAGACCAGAAATGTACTTGGTGCAAAAACTGGTATTCAAAGGTTAGTCGTTTATTTCTATCCCAGGTGTGATATCCTGGTATGTGGATTGGAAACACAAATTTCCCATTTCAACCAGCTGTCAAAATATTATGTATGTATCCGGATACACGACTCATCGTGGTTTCCGTAACACGCGGAAGGTCGCCAGTTCAAGCCTGGCCGGAAACATGTTTGTTTTATTATTTCCATTTTTTTATGTATAAGACCAAAGCAGAGACATTTAAAATGCCTATAACGATTTAATTTTTATTTTCTTATCTAAATCCACACGTCACGTAATGAACGTCTGCGAATTTTTTTTTTTTTTTAATTTCAGCAAAACGTGAATTTTTAATGATTTTTAAAGTCTTCGAAATCCTATTTTTTGCGGTCGACCCGCCCCGCTGATAAGAATGGCAACGGGCTAAGTCTGTGAAATAGGTTCAGGAACCTTTGTGCATAGAAATATTCTTCTCGGGATCAGATATGTTGTTACAGTGCGCTGCGACACAAACTTAAGGCATTTTTGGCAATAATAAAAAAATTGTCCGCTTATTTACAAGTGAGAAGAGAATAAGTCTCGAACACGCGTTCCTGAACTTACGTCACAGGCTCCGTCCGACCGAGAGGAGACTGATGCGAATGGTGGACCAAAATGGCGGCAAATTTTTTATTCCAGCACACTATAATAAGATTCGACGGCAAAAAGGCGCTGATTTCACGTCCGCTGTGCTACTTCAGTTAATTCCTTGTCGCCTTTTGTTCAATAAACTGTTACGTAAAATCCCAGTTAAGTAATACGAGGCTTATTTTTATTTTCTTATCTAAATCCACACGTCACGTTATGAACGTCTGCGAATTTTTTTTTTAATTTCAGCAAAACGTGAATTTTTATTGATTTTTTGAAGTCTTCGAAATCCTATTTTTTGAGGTCGACCCGCCCCACTGATAAGAATGGCAACGGGCTCAGTCTGTGACGTAGGTTCAGGAACCTTTGTGCATAGAAATATTTTTCTCGGGGTCAGATATGTTATTACAGCGCGCTGTGATACATCTTTCAGGCATTTTTGGCATTAATAAAAAAATGCCCGCTTATTTACAAGTGAGAAGAGAATAAGTCTCGAACACGCGTTCCTGAACCTACGTCACAGGCTCCCGTCCGACCGAGAGGAGACTGATGCGAATGATGGACCAAAATGGCGGCAAATGTTTATTCCACCACACTATAATAAGATTCGACGGCAAAAGGGGGCTGATTTCACGTCCGCTGTGCTACTTTAGTTAATTCCTCGTCGCCTTTTGTACAATAAACTGTTACGTAAAATTCCAGTTAAGTAATACGAGGCTTGTGAAAATATTAATATCGGAACAAAACACCCTAAGTGGAACAGCATTTCAATTTTTGTCCCAAATATTGAAAGGAAAGATAAGCACACTCGTTTGAATGTTAAAAAAAAGGTACCCCGGTGGGGAATCGAACCCATTTGCCATTTGAAAACCGTTTTTGACTACTTCATTTTAGATTATGTCTTAGAGAGATATATATTAAAAAAAATTTTAAATTAAACACCCTGGGTGATACATTTCATTTTAAGGCTAAAAAATTGAAAAGTTTGACTGTAAAATAGAAAAGCCTCTCCAGGGGGGAATCGTACCACGATACTTTTTTTTTGTATTTCTGGCGTTCCGTAGGGCGGAGTGCGATGCCCCACGATCATGTAAAACAGGGGAAGCAAAAACAGGGACGTGGAGAACGCCAGGGTGAGGGAGCACCAGCTCGCCAAACTCGCCAGGGAATCGAACCCGCCTCACCGGGAGATTAAAAAGAAAACACCGGCTACTAACTACCGTAACTAGACTATTTAGGTAAAAAACAGTTAGGTTTGAAAAGCGACTAAAAGACTTAATTAGAATTTTGTCTTCTCATTGATTATCTGATTAATTTGTGTTCGGCTGACGTAGTCATCGAACACTATTGTCATCGGGTGGGGTATTTTTGTCAATAAAATGAAACATTTCCATTGAAACAATATAATTGTCAATCGCAACCAAACGAAGCAAAGAACAGACGAAACCAGAAGTACAGTAGTTCTGATAATTCTCTTACAATTCTACATTTGCTAAATACTCGAATAATATATATTCCATCTATTCCGTTTAATTAAAGACTGAATTTCAGCTAAAGAGTAGGCTATCAAGATTTTATAATTTATCTATCACTACAAATTATTTCAGCAGTCTAAAGCGTAGCGAAATCGAACGACAACTGATATCATTTCAGTTTGTTTACTTGTGACTGAAAGAAATTATAATTGTTCATGTTTACGATTATGCTTCGATTCATTTAAATTGAAAATTGAATTACGGCTTAAGAGTAAGCGATCAAGAATTCAGAATTTATCTGCCACTAGAATTTAGTCTTAGCCTGTCGAGCCTATCAAGAAAGCATTGAAGATAGCCGAGACGCCAGCTGACGTGTGACGGTATTTTCCCTATCGTTACGCTCGATTGAAGTTTGATGGATGGTTTAAACCCAGCGTTCCTGCCTGTATATCTGCTCACCAGAAAATGCACTCAAATAGTTTGTCAAATAGCATTTGGTGGTAGAATATACTGCCCCAGTGGGGTTTTATTTTTACCCATACCTTATGGTCTCGAGCACCTTTATTTCTCTCTAAGAAGCAAACCGCTGAAAGATTATCTTTCTCCCATTCATATGCATCCAAGTGCGATATTTTTTGTATCTGGGTTAGAAACTGGCATTTTTATTACAAACAGCTGCCAAATATCGTGTATATTTCTGAAAACTCTATTCATCGTGGTTTCCGTAGTGTAGTGGTTATCGCGTCCGCCTTACACGCGGAAGGTCGCCAGTTCAATTCTGGCCGGAAACACGGTTGTTATATTATTTTTGTGTACAGTATAGGGATGATAATGCAGATAAAACGTTTTGTTGTCTACACATTTTTTATTAATTAACCAATACTTGGATTCTCAATGTCAATCTATGGTTTCTTTTGGCCACTCCTTTCTTCGATTTCTTTGGCAATTTCCCGTTAGAAGCTTTGGACCATCTTCTTTTCAATTGTCCTCTTGCTCAGAGCTGTATTTTATGGAGCATCGGCATCAAAATCAAACAGCCGACATGACGAAGAGCAATGGAAGGAGCTATCGTGGAGGACAGAAACAATTTTAGAAAACGTAAAAGAAGCACATTCGCTTAACTATAAAAAAAAAAAAGATGGTCTTCCCGGCGGAGAATCGAACCCCGGTCTCCCGCGTGATACTCGCCACTTTTCTACCGCGGAATTCGACTGCTGGGAAGGAAACAGTTCCTTTTTAAAACCGATTTTTAATTACTTTTTTTTACATATTTACATCATGGTCTCCAGCATCCTTATTTCACTCAGAGTAATAATATCCCGTTCATCCTGGTAACTCAAATTTCCCATACCAACCGGCAGTCAGATATCATGTGTAATTGTATCGTGGTTTCCGTAGTGTAGTGGTTATCACGTCCGCCTCACACGCGGAAGGTCGCCAGTTCAATTCTGGCCGGAAACACGTGTCATACATTTTCTTTTAATTTTTAACTCGTGAATACATGTACACGAGTAAAACGTAAAACGAGTTATACTGATCGGTTTGAAGCAAAATTATACTATATCAGTTGAAACGTTTTTCTTTTTATTCCGCTGACCAGGGCATAATTAAAAAGCCTTCAAGCTCTGAAAAATAAACACCGATCTGCGGACTTCGAACAGATTTTTTTCAAAACTTAGGAACCGCTACACAACGGTAAATGATGTTTTCAAATTTGTGATGTTCCGCTGCCATTTGAAAAAGTTCAAACAAATCAAATTTTGTTTTAATGAATTTAAAACATGTCTTACAGTGCGGCTACTGTTACCAGGGCCACCCAGACAAAGTTAATCAATCACAAAGCAGAACGGGGACAATAGATTCCATCATTTTTAACTTCAGCCATTAAAATGTCGAGTACAGAACAATGAAATTTAAACTTGTTCACTCGTGAAGCTTATTTTGAATAAAGCTTTAGCTAGCGTTGACTTGTTCGATTTAAAAATTTGAGTAGTTTCACATGCTACATGAACTGTATGAAAGCAGTGAACGCGACGCCCGTATGTTTGGGCAAATTGCGTGGCGTATTTGACTTCTCGGGAAAAAAAAAAACTCAACCGCCGGCTGTTTGCAAATGTTACAAGGCACACTGCCAGCGTAGCATATAAAAGCATTTATTTTCTAACCAATTCAAAAAGAGCGGCTCCTTAATTTCAATTCTTTTTTTTTTCTTTGCAGATTTTCTTTGCGGTTTGAGCACTAGAATGTTTTCTTCAATCTCCCAATTCAAGGCGGTCGTGAAGGTTTTGAAGAAATCATTTTGGTGAAAGTATTACAAGTCTATAGTTGTATATGCCGAAAAATGGAAATAATTATTAACCAAACTTCGAACTCTGTAAAAAAAAATCTAGTCCGGCGGTTGAGTTTGTATTGTCAGGAATTCATCTCGAGGGGCTGGATTTACTGTTTTGAATCGCCTGGAAAATTGCCGAACCGCTGGAATATCGATGGACTTTCCGGTAGTGAAATATTATGTTGAAGAATACGCCGTTACTATACGACCAAGACTCTTTTTATGCAGTTTTGAATTTCTCTTTTACTTAATTTTATTTCAGCTTATTCCGACTGCCGGAACCCAACGCGTGGAACTCAAAGTGGAAATCAAAGATCCGACAGCGAATAAAACTTGGTAATAGGTCCATGATAACCGTCACGAATATAGCGCCTCCTACACACTATAATGACCACATTGTAGTATATTTGACGTTCTCGTAGTACCGGTAGTACTAGTAGTCTAGTACCTGTAGTACTCGTAGTACCTGTAGTACTTGTAGTACCTGTAGTACCTGTAGTACTTGTAGTACCTGTAGTACCTGTAGTACTCGTAGTACCTGTAGTAACTGTAATACCTGTAGTACCTGTAGTACTCGTAGTACCTGTAGTACCTGTAGTACCTGTAGTTCCTGTAGTACTTGTAGTACCTGTAGTACCTGTAGTACCTGTAGTACCTGTAGTACCTGTAGTACTTGTAGTACCTGTAGTACCTGCAGTACTCGTAGTACCTACAGTAACTGTAGTACCTGTAGTACCTGTAGCGCTCGTAGTACCTGTAGTACCTGTAGTACCTGTAGTACCTGCAGCACCTGTAGTACCTGTAGTACCTGTAGTACCTGTAGTACCTGCAGCACCTGTAGTACCTGTAGTACCTGTAGTACCTGTAGTACCTGTAGTACATGTAGTACCTGTAGCACCTGTAGTACCTGTAGTACCTGTAGTACCTGTAGCACCTGTAGTACCTGTAGTACTTGTAGTACCTGTAGTACCTCCCTGTAGTACCTGTAGTAACTGTAGTACCTGTAGTACCTGTAGTACCTGTAGTACCTGTAGTACTCGTAGTACTTGTAGTACCTGTAGTACCTGTAGTACCTGTAGTACTCGTAGTACCTGTAGTACTTTTAGTACCTGTAGTACCTGTAGTACTTGTAGTACCTGTAGTAACTGTAGTACTCGTAGTACCAGCAGTAACTGTAGTACCTGTAGTACCTGTAGTACCTGTAGTACTCGTAGTACCTGTAGTACCTGTAGTACTCGTAGTACCTGTAGTACCTGTAGTACCTGTAGTACCTGTAGTACCTGTAGTACATGTAGTACCTGTAGCACCTGTAGTACCTGTAGTACCTGTAGTACCTGTAGCACCTGTAGTACCTGTAGTACTTGTAGTACCTGTAGTACCTCCCTGTAGTACCTGTAGTAACTGTAGTACCTGTAGTACCTGTAGTACCTGTAGTACCTGTAGTACTCGTAGTACTTGTAGTACCTGTAGTACCTGTAGTACCTGTAGTACTCGTAGTACCTGTAGTACTTTTAGTACCTGTAGTACCTGTAGTACTTGTAGTACCTGTAGTAACTGTAGTACTCGTAGTACCTGCAGTAACTGTAGTACCTGTAGTACCTGTAGTACCTGTAGTACTCGTAGTACCTGTAGTACCTGTAGTACTCGTAGTACCTGTAGTACCTGTAGTACCTGTAGTACCAGTAGTACCTGTAGTACTTGTAGTACTTGTAGTACCTGTAGTACTCGTAGTATCTGTAGTACCTGTAGTGCTTGTAGTACCTGTAGTACCTATAGTACTTGTAGCATCTGTAGTACCTGTAGTACCTGTATTACTTTTAGTACCTGTAGTACCTGTAGTACCTGTAGTACTCGTAGCACTCGTAGTATCTGTCGTACCTGTAGTACCTGTGGTACTTGTAGTACTTGTAGTACTAGTAGTACTAGTAGTACCTGTAGTACCTGTAGTACCTGTAGTACCTGTGGTACCTGTAGTACCTGTAGTACCTGTAGTACCTATAGTACGTGTAGTTCTAGTAGTACCTGTAGTACTTGTAGTACCTGCAGTACCTGTAGTACCTGTAGTACCTGTAGTACCTGTAGTACCTGTAGTACCTGTAGTACCTGTAGTACCTGTAGTACTTGTAGTACCTGTAGTACCTGTAGTACCTGTAGTACCTGTAGTACTTGTAGTATCTGTAGTACCTGTAGTACCTGTAGTACCTGTAGTACTTGTAGTATCTGTAGTACCTGTAGTACCTGTAGTACCTGTAGTACCTGTAGTACCTGTAGTACCTATAGTATTTGCAGTACCTGTAGTACCTGTAGTACTCGTAGTATCTGTAGTACCTGTAGTGCTTGTAGTACCTGTAGTACCTGTAGTACTTGTAGTATCTGTAGTAGCTGTAGTACCTGTAGTACCTGTAGTACTTGTAGTACTTGTAGTACCTGTAGTACCTGTAGTACTCGTAGTACCTGTAGTACTCGTAGTACCTGTAGTACTCGTATTACCTGTATTACCTGTAGTAATTGTAGTACTTGTAGTACCTGTAGTACCTGTAGTACTTGTAGTACGTGTAGTAGTAAAATTGCTTTATTTGCATGAGCGCAAGATTTTACAGTATTGCAAAAGCATATTTATAGCAATTAATAACAAAACAAGACTAATAGTACTCTAATATTATGCTAATGAACTTAAGTTACATCACTTTCACTTGATAATAACAATGTATCACGTATATTCATACACAAGGAAATAAACTTCATTACTAGCTTATTCACATGATAGTCGTTAGAGTTCATGAGAAGTTTTATACTTTCTGAGGTTGATTTTCTTTCGATGTCAGGTATTATTTCATTGATTCGATTCAAGAATGTCTGCCTCTGCAGAGAGTATTTGCTACATTGCAACAAGAAATGAGTTTCATTTTCTACTTGATTTGATTTACACAATGGGCATAATCTAGTTTCTCTGGGCATATGATCGGTTTGATATCGACCTACTTCAATCATAAGTTTGTGATTACTTACTCTAAACTTCACTAAATTTCGTCTTTCATTAAAGTTTCTTAGCTGGTTTAAATAATCAGATGTAAAGTATTCATTTTTTAATACTTAATTAAAATTCTAATTTCTTTGAATGTTCAAGGCTGTGTCGCCAAAAGGATATATATTTCTCTTTCATATTAGGTGTATATCGCCTAATTCTATCATTATCTAAAAATTCAGGATCTGAATTGGATAGATGATATTGTTCTATCAAGTTCAAAAAATTGGAATAAAATCCGGAGTTATTAATGAAATGTAAATTCTTTGACATGAGGAAAGATTGTTTGACTATAAAGTCATTATCTTTGTTGTTTAGATAAATAAAATATTTCATAATTTTCTGATTAATTGGGATTATTAACGGTAATCTTCCAAGTTCGGCTCTGCAAGCTACGTTAGATGCCTTATTGTTTACTTCTGAGTAGTGTTTACAAAATTTGAGATGAATTTTTTCTATCGGGGAACTATCCCATGTTTTAATGTTCTGCTTAGTGTACATCCCCCATATCTCACTGTTGTAGCTTAAGATCGGAAATATCATTGTGTCAATCTGGGATGCGGTATTGGGATTAAGTCTATTAAGAAATGTACGTTTTCGTATACTAGAAAAGGCGTGCAGGGCTTTTTCTTTTAAGTGTTCGACTGCAAGAGTAAACTTTCCCGTTGGAGTTAAACGTGTACCTAAATAGATGTATTCTTGAACAATTTCAATTGGCTCGATGCCTATGTTGAAGTTGATGTCAACGGATTTCCTTGGGCGTTTTTGGAATATCATTATTTTTGTTTTCTTGGTATTGACTTTTAGCATCCATGTTTTACAATATAGAGAGAGTGTTTAAACAGTTTTGTAATCCTGTTTTGGATCTTGATAGGATGGTCAAATCATCTGCATACAATAGTGAATTTATTTTTGTTCCATTTGGAAGAACAAATGGATCAGACAGCGTGTTTTCGAATGAATACGGCAAATTGTTTATATAGAGGTTAAATAAAAGAGGACTTAAGAGCGTCTGTCTGAGAAAACCGGGCAGAGGCCACGGATCGGGGTCGGCCGATTCCTTCCACATTTTTCCAGTTTAAAACATTCGATCAGTGATGTTGAAGGGCAGCATGCTTAGTTTTTAAAAGCTTTTAGTTTCCGAGATCTGACTACCCCCCAAAAAACCGGCCCGTAGGGTTAGAAAATCCCTTGATTTTGACGACTCAAGACGACCGTGACAAAAGCGACGCGTAGAACATTTTCTCGTCTCCCAAAGACTTCTAACTACAGGATTCTATTAAATGGAACTATAAACTCTTATTCTCAGCCATCAGAGCCTTGGTTAAAACATGCTCAGTTCAAGATACGAGAATTAAATTTGCAGGTACACAAATTCAATATTTGCATATGTTTATTCAACCCCATTTTTACAACTAGTTTTCTCCGAAAGGCGGCGGCTTTTTTGCAAGAAAAAGAGTTAAATAGCTTTATCGCCATCCCGTCTTTCTGTATCACAAAACAAAACTTTGGGACCTATAAAATCTGAAGCAATTTGTGCATGCTTTTCAGCCGAATTCTCAACAGAATTACCGAACAATTTGTCACGTCACACTCACACTTCAAAGTCACGGACTCTTAGTAGTCGCCTAATTTCAAATAACTTAAGGGGTTGAATGTTGGAAATAATAAAAAAAATACAGTATCTTAATACAGAACATATTTCAACTGTTTTTCCAAAGCGTTGGAAAGAAATTATCGGGAACACGCTACTTCAACAATACCGTTATTTAATTTTCAAAAATTTGCATAATTGACGAAATTACGATGTGGGCTCGGGTTTCATTTTACAAAGATGTTTCGGTTCCCCGGCGAATAAAATGAGGGTCCCCTATACTTTTTTTTCGTAAAGCCTGAATAAGGCTATTTCTTTTCCCATAAAACGGGATTGAGACTTTTATTACATGTTTTTATTACATGTCAGTTTGCTTGAGTTCATTTCTGTGTATTTTAATTTTTTTTTCTAAAATACGTCTTTTTTCTTCATTACTCATATCACCTAAAAGAAACAATGATGTGATCAGGAGAATAAGATTTCCTCAACTTTTGCGTGAACGCGTTTTGTTATTTTTCGTGAGGCTTGAAAAGGCCCGATGTTGTAACGTGAAAGAGTTTCGCAATGGGGCACAGGGGACCATCTGTAATAAACATCTATTGTTCAAGTTAGGGATAGCCTGTAACATCCGCCTCGTCCCCTCAGAAAAAATCGGGAAGAAAGAGCGGATATCACAGGCTAGTTAGGGATAGACCATTTTACTTCTGAGGGGGACCGGCAAATCCTGCAACTGCAAAACCCCGACTTATGGCTTGGTTTACTTATAGCAAAAAAATTCCTGCAGCAACACAGAAGTCTCATAAGTCCAATGGTTCTAATGGTTCTCCCCTTATGAAACTAAACGACTCTTGCGCCTTGTACGAAGGCTTTGTCTTCTTTTCTGAATGGAGTTAAAAGAAACTCAAATAATGTACCCGACAGGATTTGCTGCTGTGAAAATCGACATGAAGTTTCAATCGCGATATCTGACTGATTGTCATGGCGTGCGACGCGCCTTACCGCGAGCACGCAACAATTTTTTTTCACAAGTTTGCACCATATTACAAGCTAACTCTTATAATCATTTTCGTAACTGCGGATACGTGGTAAAACAAAATGAATAAAATCTTTATATTTTGTCACTAACTTCACACTCAGGCTCCTTAAACACGAAGCGACAACATTACATTTAATCGTCCTCAACTTAGCGACGAGGCGTGCCCGTCAATTGAATTCGCGCTTCCTGATTGGCTAACTTGTAAAAAATATTTTGTGGCGCGTCGCACTGTAAACTGTGAACGATTAAGAATCTAATTTGTTAACTGGGTTATTTTTTTAGTAACCCGGTTAAAATAACTAGGTGAAAAGGTGTTTGTAATAAAATAACCGAGTTTATTTTTCTGAGCGGCCGCACTTCAGAAGGTTGAACTTTGAACGTGAGAGATCATGTTGTCATTTGCTAGCGAGAGCTGCACAAAACAATACGATTGATGAGCGAAAACAATGCCTCTGCACGTGCATTTTACATATTGTTATTCCCTGCAAAACAACATCGTCAAATGATCAAATTATAGGTTTTGTGGAGAACATAAACACACGACGGTTTTCCTTTCTCTATTTGAAATTGAAAGTCGTCCCTTCGAAGGTCTACGAATTCAACAGGAAGTCAAAAATTACCGCGTAAGCGAAGATGATTGACAGATCGGGAAAGTTAACCTGCACTAAACTACCTGGCGTGGTGGTTTAAATAAATCTAACCTGGTTAAAAAAATCTATTGTTCTTTAATTAATTTCCATGGGAACCGCTAACACGGTTAAAATTCGGTGAACGCCAAAAATACGCGGCCGCATCAGGAATTTTGTTAAACCAGTTAATTTTAATTAATTAATTAATTGCAAATAACCGGGTTAACTACTCTAGTGCGGCCGCAGCCACTGTAAACTGTTTTTTGGTCCCACACTCTGGCCCTATCTTATAGCGTGCTACATGAACACGATTTTACCAGCTCTTCTATGCTGTCGATGTATGTACTCTTCCTTTGTCGATTCCAAGTACTTATTTAAGAAAAAATTGCACAAATGCTCTTCAGTTCCACAACTTTCAGGTTTTTAAGTTTTTTGGCCTTAGCCATAAGGTAAATGTCACGACCTTCAAACTTGAGTGGGTGTTCAAGATCCACTTCACTGTATACACTGTCTCTGATGTCCATGGTAACAGAATGATCTTCCCAGGTCCTTAAGTCCTCGTTGTCAAGGCAGTCCTCGTCGCCTACTGTAATTGCTCGAGCTTGACTACTTTTGTACTGCTGACAACCGAGAGAAATAGCTGGTTATTTGTCGTGCGGTTTTCCATTCTACTGGTGAAAACAGTCAGTGGTAGTCCCTTCGAGTCTGGTATTTTCCATCTCCTTTGAAACGTCTGTTGGGTTAGCCTTTTGCCCACTAACTAGCCCTTCATTAAATTTGGATATCAAAAATACCTTGACATTCTCGGAGGTCTTGCATTGCTTGCCGTTTTCTGGCTCTTTAGCGCCCAGCATTGTATAGGAACTTCGCTGTCACTACACGATGAAAGAGAAGTGTCATCTGGTTGCGCTGATTTAGAGGATTCGCCTGTCCTAGCAACTACTTCGCTGACATGTTGGGCCCATTTCCTTCTCACGGTATCATACACTGTTTCCCGTTCTAAAACCAGGTTGTGTACTCCAGTATCCATGTGAGCCTGGGCTTCGTTTTCGCTTCCAAAGGTCAGCACGCAACCAGGCGTATCACAGAAGAACACTTCACTTCTTGCTGTTCGCTTTTCTGCACGCGGCCTTGAGACATTTCCGGACTGCTGACCTGCACCAAATGGTTGCAACAACTTCATCCCAGTTTTTGGTTGTGACGTCATTCCTTCATATGACACCAGTTTACCAGGACCTATATTATATGCACACCAAACTCGAATTCCATCTTCTGTAAACTCAAAGTTATTAAACTTGTTTATTCCTTTGAGTTTGTTTTTCCCACCAGTTTCATTCACTGGATGTGCGTTTCACTTTATAAGTAGGTCATAATGGATAACATCCGAACAAATCACTGATAAACATAAATTAAGAATCTATCATACGAGATTTAAAGTATTTGCAATCTTGTATGGCGCTTGCGCGTCAGTATAATATTACACAGATGGAATAATAAGACTATAAAGAATCCATAACCGTTTGGTTATATGGTCGCCAACACTTGAATTGCTCGAAGAGGTTACACGCTATTACTGCAAGAAAATCTTGTGTCGCAACAATCGCTAGCGAGCACAAGTACAAAAAAGAAAATCACGGTTTGTTCTTGGTCCAGGAATCCCCATTTCTCAACCCTTACCTTACATTTAATCAAAACACAGGATTTTAATTATGTCTTACCTGCTCCTATCGGAACCTCTTGGTTTTCAAGGGTAAAAATATCTCTTCGACATTATTCTAGGTTAATGCGTCGAGTATATAGTTGTTTACTCCGTTTTCCAGAATGATTTGGGTGAAAACACGTCAACCGCTTTCGATCTGCCCAGCCGTAAGTGAGGCGGTATCTGTGGCCAGGACACACGATAAATTCGTTCATTTGCTTTTCACTGGGCGATATGAATCCACCACGATTAAAAATTACTTCATCTTCTCTAATTTGCCCATCTCCCGTTCTTCCACTTATGCCAAGTGCGACAAAATGGCTGTATAAATCATTGACACAAGACTTCACTGAAATAGTTGTAATGTCATTTTTCCCTGGAGCTGGGCCACAAGGTGAAC